>CAWVQO010000427.1:0-416000 GCA_963932275.1 Andrena praecox
CCCCACGACCCCGGGACAAGGTTGGCCCGACGCCGACTTGTCCGACGACTATAGGGCCGTACCCACGACCCCGGGACTAAGCTGACAAGCCGCCAACATGTCCGACGACTATAGGGTCGTCCCCACGACCCCGGGCCAAAGTTGGCCAGCCGCCGAAATGTCCGACGACTATAGGGTCGTCCCCACGACCCCGGGACTAGATTGGCCCGCCACCGTCATATCCGACGACTATAGGGTCGTCCCCACGACCCCGGGCCAAAGTTGGCAAGCCGCCGAAATGTCCGACGACTGTAGGGTCGTACCCACGACCCCGGGACTAGGTTGGCCAGCCGCAGACATGTCCGACGACTATAGGGTCGTCCCGACGACCCCGGGGCTAGATTGGCCCGCCACCGTCATGTCCGACGACTATAGGGTCGTCCCCACGACCCCGGGACTAGGTTGGCCAGCCGCAGACATGTCCGACGACTATAGGGTCGTCCCGACGACCCCGGGCCAATGTTGGCCAATCGCCAACATGTCCGACGACTATAGGGTCGTCCCTACGACCCCGGGACTAGATTGGCCCGCCACCGTCATGTCCGACGACAATAGGGTCGTCTCCACGACCCCGGGTCCAGGTTGGCCAGCCGCCGACATTTCCGACGACTATAGAGTCGTCCCCACGACACCGGGACTAGATTGGTCCGCCACCGTCAGATCCGACGACTATAGGGTCGTCCCCACGACCCCGGGACTAGATTAGCCCGCCACCGTCATGTCACACGACTATAGGGTCGTCCCCACGACGCCGGGCCAAAGATGTCCAGCCGCCGTCTTGTCCGACGACTATAGGGACTTACCCACGACCCCGGGACTAGATTGGCCCGCCACCGTCATGTCCAACGACTATAGGGTCGTCCCCACAACCACGGGCCAAAGTTGGCCAGCCGCCGACATGTCCGACGATTATTGGATCGTCCCCACGACCACGGGCCAAAGTTGGCCAGCCGCCGACATGTGCGACGACTATACGGTCGTCCCCACGACCCCGGGACTAGATTTGTCCGCCACCGTCATGTCCGACGACTATAGGGTCGTCCCCACGACCCCGGGACTAGGCTGACAACCCGCCAACATGTCCGACGACTATAGGGTCGTCCCCACGACCCCGGGCCAAAGTTGGCAAGCCGCCGAAAAGTCCGACGACTGTAGGGTCGTCCCCACGACCCCGGGACTAGATTGGCCCGCCACCGTCAAGTCCGACGACTATAGGGTCGTCCCCAGGACCTCGGGACAAGGTTGGCCCGCCGCCGACTTGTCCGACGACTATAGGGCCGTACCCACGACCCCGGGACTAGGCTGACAAGCCGCCAACATGTCCGACGACTATAGGGTCGTCCCCACGACCCCGGGCCAAAGTTGGCCAGCAGCCGAAATGTCCGACGACTATAGGGTCGTCCCCACGACCCCGGGAATAGATTGGCCCGCCACCGTCATGTCCGACGACTATAGGGTCGTCCCCACGACCCCGGGCCAAATTTGGCAAGCCGCCGAAATGTCCGACGACTGTAGGGTCGTACCCACGACCCCGGGACTAGGCTGACAAGCCGCCAACATGTCCGACGACTATAGGGTCGTCCCCACGACCCCGGGCCAAAGTTGGTCAGCCGCCGAAATGTCCGACGACTATAGGGTCGTCCCCACGACCCCGGGACTAGATTGGCCCGCCACCGTCATGTCCGACGACTATAGGGTCGTCCCCACGACCCCGGGCCAAAGTTGGCAAGCCGCCGAAATGTCCGACGACTGTAGGGTCGTACCCACGACCCCGGGACTAGGCTGACAAGCCGCCAACATGTCCGACGACTATAGGGTCGTCCCCACGACCCCGGGCCAAAGTTGGTCAGCCGCCGAAATGTCCGACGACTATAGGGTCGTCCCCACGACCCCGGGACTAGATTGGCCCGCCACCGTCATGTCCGACGACTATAGGGTCGTCCCCACGACCCCGGGCCAAAGTTGGCAAGCCGCCGAAATGTCCGACGACTGTAGGGTCGTACCCACGACCCCGGGACTAGGCTGACAAGCCGCCAACATGTCCGACGACTATAGGGTCGTCCCCACGACCCCGGGCCAAAGTTAGCAAGCCGCCGAAATGTCCGACGACTGTAGGGTCGTCCCCACGACCCCGGGACTAGATTGGCCCGCCACCGTCAAGTCCGAAGACTATAGGGTCGTCCCCAGGACCTCGGGACTAGATTGGCCCGCCACCGTCAAGTCCGACGACCATAGGGTCGTCCCCACGACCCCGGGCCAAAGTTGGTAAGCCGCCGAAATGTCCGACGACTGTAGGGTCGTACCCACGACCCCGGGAGTAGGCTGACATGCCGCCAACATGTCCGACGAGTATAGGGTCGCCCCCACGACCCCGGGCCAAAGTTGGCCAGCCGCCGACATGTCCGACGACTATAGGGTCGTCCCCACGACCTCGGGTCTAGATTGGCCCGCTACCGTCATGTCCGAAGACTATAGGGTCGTCCCCACGACACCGGTCCAAAGTTGGCCAGCCGCCGACATATCCGACGACTATAGGGTCGTCCCCACGAACCCGGGCCAAAGTTGGCAAGCCGCCGAAATGTCCGACGACTATAGGGTCGTCCCCACGACCCCGCGACTAGGTTGGCCAGCCGCCGACATGTCCGACGACTATAGGGTCGTCCCGACGACCCCGGGCCAATGTTGGCCAATCGCCAACATGTCCGACGACTATAGGGTCGTCCCTACGACCCCGGGACTAGATTGGCCCGCCACCGTCAAGTCCGACGACTATAGGGTCGTCCCCAGGACCTCGGGACTAGATTGGCCCGCCACCGTCAAGTCCGACGACCATAGGGTCGTCCCCACGACCCCGGGCCAAAGTTGGCAAGCCGCCGAAATGTCCGACGACTGTAGGGTCGTACCCACGACCCCGGGAGTAGGCTGACAAGCCGCCAACATGTCCGACGAGTATAGGGTCGCCCCCACGACCCCGGGCCAAAGTTGGCCACCCGCCGACATGTCCGACGACTATAGGGTCGTCCCCACGACCCCGGGTCTAGGTTGGCCAGCCGCCGACATGTCCGACGACTATAGGGTCGTCCCCACGACCCCGGGCCAAAGTTAGCAAGCCGCCGAAATGTCCGACGACTGTAGGGTCGTCCCCACAACCCCGGGACTAGATTGGCCCGCCACCGTCAAGTCCGACGACTATAGGGTCGTCCCCACGACCTCGGGACTAGATTGGCCCGCCACCGTCAAGTCCGACGACTATAGGGTCGTCCCCACGACCCCGGGCCAAAGTTGGCCAGCCGCCGACATGACCGACGACTATTGGGTCGTCCCCACGACACCGGGCCAAAGTTGGCCAGCCGCTGACATGTCCAACGACTATAGGGTCGTCCCCACGACCCCGGGCCAAAGTTGGCCAGCCGCCGACATGTCCGACGACTATAGGGTCGTCCCCACGACCCCGAGACTAGATTGGCCCGCCACCGTCATGTCCGACGAAAATAGGGTCGTCCCCACGACCCCGGGTCCAGGTTGGCCAGCCGCCGACATTTCCGACGACTATAGAGTCGTCCCCACGACACCGGGCCAAAGTTGGCCAGCCGCCGACATGTCCGACGAATATAGGGTCGTCCCCACGACGCCGGGACAAGGTTGGCCAGCCGCTGACATGTCCAACGACTATAGGGTCGTCCCCACGACCACGGGCCAAAGTTGACCCGCCGCCGACATGTCCGACGACTATTGGATCGTCCCCACGACCCCGGGCCAAAGTTGGCAAGCCGCCGAAATGTCCGACGACTGTAGGGTCGTCCCCACGACCCCCGGACTAGATTGGCCCGCCACCGTCATGTCCGACGAAAATAGGGTCGTCCCCACGACCCCGGGTCCAGGTTGGCCAGCCGCCGACATTTCCGACGACTATAGAGTCGTCCCCACGACACCGGGCCAAAGTTGGCCAGCCGCCGACATGTCCGACGACTATAGGGTCGTCCCCACGACCCCGGGACAAGGTTGGCCCGCCGCCGACTTGTCCGACGACTATAGGGCCGTACCCACGACCCCGGGACTAAGCTGACAAGCCGCCAACATGTCCGACGACTATAGGGTCTTCCCCACGACCCCGGGACTAGATTGGTCCGCCACCGTCATGTCCGACGACTATAGGGTCGTCCACACGACCCCGGGCCAAAGTTGGCAAGCCGCCGAAATGTCCGACGACTGTAGGGTCGTCCCCACGACCCCGGGACTAGATTGGCCCGCCACCGTCAAGTCCGACGACCTCGGGACTAGGTTGCCCAGCCGCCGACATGTCTGACGACTATAGGGTCGTCCCCACGACCTCGGGCCAATTTTGGCCAGCCGCTGACATGTCCAACGACTATAGGGTCGTCCCCACGACCACGGGCCAAAGTTGACCAGCCGCCGACATGTCCGACGACTATAGGGTCGTCCCCACGACCCCGGGCAAAAGTTGGCAAGCCGCCGAAATGTCCGACGACTGTAGGGTCGTACCCACAACCCCGGGACTAGATTGGCCCGCCACCGTCAAGTCCGACGACTATAGGGTCGTCCCCACGACCCCGGGCCAAAGTTGGCAAGCCGCCGAAATGTCCGACGACTGTAGGGTCGTCCCCACGACCCCCGGACTAGATTGGCCCGCCACCGACAAGTCCGACGACTATAGGGTCGTCCCCACGACCCCCGGACTAGATTGGCCCGCCACCGACAAGTCCGACGACTATAGGGTCGTCCCCACGTCCCCGGGACTAGATTGGCCCGCTACCGTCATGTCCAACGACTATCGGATCGTCCCCACGACCACGGGCCGAAGTTGGCCAGCCGCCGACATGTCCGACGACTATTGGGTCGTCCCCACGACACCGGGCCAAAGTTGGCCAGCCGCTGACATGTCCAACGACTATAGGGTCGTCCCCACAACCACGGGCCAAAGTTGACCAGCCGCCGACATGTCCGACGACTATTGGATCGTCCCCACGACCCCGGGCCAAAGTTGGCCAGCCGCCGACATGTCCGACGACTATAGGGTCGTCCCCACGACCCCGGGACTAGGCTGACAAGCCGCCAACATGTCCGACGACTATAGGGTCGTCCCCACGACCCCGGGTCTAGGTTGGCCAGCCGCCGACATGTCCGACGACAATCGGATCGTCCCCACGACCACGCGCCAAAGTTGGCCAGCCGCCGACATGTCCGACGACTATTGGATCGTCCCCACGACCACGGGCCAAAGTTGGCCAGCCGCCGACATGTCCGACGACTATAGGGTCGTCCCGACGACCCCGGGTCCAGGTTGGCCAGCCGCCGACATGTCCGACGACTATTGGATCGTCCCCACGACCACGGGCCAAAGTTGGCCAGCCGCCGACATGTCCGACGACTATAGGGTCGTCCCGACGACCCCGGGTCCAGGTTGGCCAGCCGCCGACATTTCCGACGACTATAGAGTCGTCCCCACGACACCGGGCCAAAGTTGGCCAACCGCCGACATGTCCGACGACTATAGGGTCGTCCCCACGACCCCGGGACTAGATTGGTCCGCCACCGTCATGTCCGACGACTATAGGGTCGTCCCGACGACCCCGGGTCCAGGTTGGCCAGCCGCCGACATGTCCGACGACTATAGGGTCGTCCCCACGACCCCGGGCCAAAGTTGGCAAGCCGCCGAAATGTCCGACGACTGTAGGGTCGTACCCACAACCCCGGGACTAGATTGGCCCGCCACCGTCAAGTCCGACGACTATAGGGTCGTCCCCACGACCCCGGGCCAAAGTTGGCTAGCCGCCGAAATGTCCGACGACTGTAGGGTCGTACCCACGACCCCGGGACTAGGCTGACAAGCCGCCAACATGTCCGACGACTATAGGGTCGTCCCCACGACCCCGGGTCTAGGTTGGCCAGCCGCCGACATGTCCGACGACAATCGGATCGTCCCCACGACCACGCGCCAAAGTTGGCCAGCCGCCGACATGTCCGACGACTATTGGATCGTCCCCACGACCACGGGCCAAAGTTGGCCAGCCGCCGACATGTCCGACGACTATAGGGTCGTCCCGACGACCCCGGGTCCAGGTTGGCCAGCCGCCGACATGTCCGACGACAATCGGATCGTCCCCACGACCACGCGCCAAAGTTGGCCAGCCGCCGACATGTCCGACGACTATTGGATCGTCCCCACGACCACGGGCCAAAGTTGGCCAGCCGCCGACATGTCCGACGACTATAGGGTCGTCCCGACGACCCCGGGTCCAGGTTGGCCAGCCGCCGACATGTCCGACGACTATTGGATCGTCCCCACGACCACGGGCCAAAGTTGGCCAGCCGCCGACATGTCCGACGACTATAGGGTCGTCCCGACGACCCCGGGTCCAGGTTGGCCAGCCGCCGACATTTCCGACGACTATAGAGTCGTCCCCACGACACCGGGCCAAAGTTGGCCAACCGCCGACATGTCCGACGACTATAGGGTCGTCCCCACGACCCCGGGACTAGATTGGTCCGCCACCGTCATGTCCGACGACTATAGGGTCGTCCCGACGACCCCGGGTCCAGGTTGGCCAGCCGCCGACATGTCCGACGACTATAGGGTCGTCCCCACGACCCCGGGCCAAAGTTGGCAAGCCGCCGAAATGTCCGACGACTGTAGGGTCGTACCCACAACCCCGGGACTAGATTGGCCCGCCACCGTCAAGTCCGACGACTATAGGGTCGTCCCCACGACCCCGGGCCAAAGTTGGCTAGCCGCCGAAATGTCCGACGACAATCGGATCGTCCCCACGACCACGCGCCAAAGTTGGCCAGCCGCCGACATGTCCGACGACTATTGGATCGTCCCCACGACCACGGGCCAAAGTTGGCCAGCCGCCGACATGTCCGACGACTATAGGGTCGTCCCGACGACCCCGGGTCCAGGTTGGCCAGCCGCCGACATTTCCGACGACTATAGAGTCGTCCCCACGACCACGCGCCAAAGTTGGCCAGCCGCCGACATGTCCGACGACTATTGGATCGTCCCCACGACCACGGGCCAAAGTTGGCCAGCCGCCGACATGTCCGACGACTATAGGGTCGTCCCGACGACCCCGGGTCCAGGTTGGCCAGCCGCCGACATTTCCGACGACTATAGAGTCGTCCCCACGACACCGGGCCAAAGTTGGCCAACCGCCGTCATGTCCGACGACTATAGGGTCGTCCCCACGACCCCGGGACTAGATTGGTCCGCCACCGTCATGTCCGACGACTATAGGGTCGTCCCCACGACCCCGGGCCAAAGATGTCCAGCCGCCGTCTTCTCCGACGACTATAGGGTCGTCGTCACGACCCCGGGTCCAGGTTGGCCAGCCGCCGACATTTCCGACGACTATAGAGTCGTCCCCACGACACCGGGCCAAAGTTGGACAGCCGCCGACATGTCCGACGACTATAGGGTCGTCCCCACGACCCCGGGCCAAAGTTGGCCAGCCGCCGACATGTCCGACGACTATAGGGTCGTCCCCACGTCCACGGGCCAAAGTTGGCATGCCGCCGAAATGTCCGACGACTATAGGGTCGTCCCCACGACCCCGGGCCAAGGATGTCCAGCCGCCGTCTTCTCCGACGACTATAGGGTCGTCGTCACGACCCCGGGTCCAGGTTGGCCAGCCGCCGACATTTCCGACGACTATAGAGTCGTCCCCACGACACCGGGCCAAAGTTGGCAAGCCGCCGAAATGTCCGAAGACTGTAGGGTCGTCCCCACGACCCCGGGACTAGATTGGCCCGCCACCGTCATGTCCAACGACTATAGGGTCGTTCCCACAACCACGGGCCAAAGTTGGGCAGCCGCTGACATGTCCGACGACTATTGGATCGTCCCCACGACCACGGGCCAAAGTTGGCCAGCCGCCGACATGTCCGACGACTATAGGGTCGTCCCCACGACCCCGGGCCAAAGTTGGCAAGCCGCCGAAAGGTCCGACGACTGTAGGGTCGTCCCCACGACCCCCGGACTAGATTGGCCCGCCACCATCATGTCCAACGACTATCGGATCGTCCCCACGACCACGGGCCAAAGTTGGCCAGCCGCCGACATGTCCGACGACTATTGGGTCGTCCCCACGACACCGGGCCAAAGTTGGCCAGCCGCTGACATGTCCAACGACTATAGGGTCGTCCCCACGACCACGGGCCAAAGTTGACCCGCCGCCGACATGTCCGACGACTATTGGATCGTCCCCACGACCCCGGGCCAAAGTTGGCAAGCCGCCGAAATGTCCGACGACTGTAGGGTCGTCCCCACGACCCCCGGACTAGATTGGCCCGCCACCGTCATGTCCGACGACTATAGGGTCGTCCCCACGACCCCGGGCCAAAGTTGGCCAGCCGCCGACATGTCCGACGACTATAGGGTCGTCCCCACGACCCCGAGACTAGATTGGCCCGCCACCGTCATGTCCGACGAAAATAGGGTCGTCCCCACGACCCCGGGTCCAGGTTGGCCAGCCGCCGACATTTCCGACGACTATAGAGTCGTCCCCACGACACCGGGCCAAAGTTGGCCAGCCGCCGACATGTCCGACGACTATAGGGTCGTCCCCACGACCCCGGGACAAGGTTGGCCCGCCGCCGACTTGTCCGACGACTATAGGGCCGTACCCACGACCCCGGGACTAAGCTGACAAGCCGCCAACATGTCCGACGACTATAGGGTCTTCCCCACGACCCCGGGACTAGATTGGTCCGCCACCGTCATGTCCGACGACTATAGGGTCGTCCACACGACCCCGGGCCAAAGTTGGCAAGCCGCCGAAATGTCCGACGACTGTAGGGTCGTCCCCACGACCCCGGGACTAGATTGGCCCGCCACCGTCAAGTCCGACGACCTCGGGACTAGGTTGGCCAGCCGCCGACATGTCCGACGACTATTGGGTCGTCCCCACGACCTCGGGCCAATTTTGGCCAGCCGCTGACATGTCCAACGACTATAGGGTCGTCCCCACGACCACGGGCCAAAGTTGACCAGCCGCCGACATGTCCGACGACTATAGGGTCGTCCCCACGACCCCGGGCCAAAGTTGGCAAGCCGCCGAAATGTCCGACGACTGTAGGGTCGTACCCACAACCCCGGGACTAGATTGGCCCGCCACCGTCAAGTCCGACGACTATAGGGTCGTCCCCACGACCCCGGGCCAAAGTTGGCAAGCCGCCGAAATGTCCGACGACTGTAGGGTCGTCCCCACGACCCCCGGACTAGATTGGCCCGCCACCGACAAGTCCGACGACTATAGGGTCGTCCCCACGACCCCCGGACTAGATTGGCCCGCCACCGACAAGTCCGACGACTATAGGGTCGTCCCCACGACCCCGGGACTAGATTGGCCCGCTACCGTCATGTCCAACGACTATCGGATCGTCCCCACGACCACGGGCCGAAGTTGGCCAGCCGCCGACATGTCCGACGACTATTGGGTCGTCCCCACGACACCGGGCCAAAGTTGGCCAGCCGCTGACATGTCCAACGACTATAGGGTCGTCCCCACGACCACGGGCCAAAGTTGACCAGCCGCCGACATGTCCGACGACTATTGGATCGTCCCCACAACCCCGGGCCAAAGTTGGCCAGCCGCCGACATGTCCGACGACTATAGGGTCGTCCCCACGACCCCGGGAATAGATTGGCCGGCCACCGTCAAGTCCGACGACTATAGGGTCGTCCCCACGACTTCGGGACTAGATTGGCCCGCCAACGTCAAGTCCGACGACTATAGGGTCGTCCCCACGACCCCGGGCCACAGTTGGCAAGCCGCCGAAATGTCCGACGACTGTAGGGTCGTCCCCACAACCCCGGGACTAGATTGGCCCGCCACCGTCAAGTCCGACGACTATAGGGTCGTCCCCACGACCCCGGGCCAAAGTTGGCAAGCCGCCGAAATGTCCGACGACTGTAGGGTCGTCCCCACGACCCCCGGACTAGATTGGCCCGCCACCGTCATGTCCAACGACTATCGGATCGTCCCCACGACCACGGGCCAAAGTTGGCCAGCCGCCGACATGTCCGACGACCGTAGGGTCGTCCCCACGACCCCGGGCCAAAGTTGGCAAGCCGCCGAAATGTCCGACGACTGTAGGGTCGCCCCCACAACCCCGGGACTAGATTGGCCCGCCACCGTCAAGTCCGACGACTATAGGCTCGTCCCCACGACCCCGGGTCAAAGTTGGCCAGCCGCTGACATTTCCAACGACTATTGGGTCGTCCCCACGACCACGGGCCAAAGTTGACCAGCCGCCGACATGTCCGACGACTATTGGATCGTCCCCACGACCCCGGGCCAAAGTTGGCAAGCCGCCGACATGTCCGACGACTATAGGGTCGCCCCCACGAGCTCGGGACTAGATTGGCCCGCCAACGTCAAGTCCGACGACTATAGGGTCGTCCCCACGACCCCGGGCCAAAGTTGGCAAGCCGCCGAAATGTCCGACGACTGTAGGGTCGTACCCACAACCCCGGGACTAGATTGGCCCGCCACCGTCAAGTCCGACGACTATAGGGTCGTCCCCACGACCCCGGGCCAAAGTTGGCAAGCCGCCTAAATGTCCGACGACTGTAGGGTCGTCCCCACGACCCCCGGACTAGATTGGCCCGCCACCGACAAGTCCGACGATTATAGGGTCGTCCCCACGACCCACGGACTAGATTGGCCCGCCACCGACAAGTCCGACGACTATAGGGTCGTCCCCACGACCCCGGGACTAGATTGGCCCGCCACCGTCATGTCCAACGACTATCGGATCGTCCCCACGACCACGGGCCAAAGTTGGCCAGCCGCCGACATGTCCGACGACTATTGGGTCGTCCCCACGACACCGGGCCAAAGTTGGCCAGCCGCTGACATGTCCAACGACTATAGGGTCGTCCCCACGACCACGGGCCAAAGTTGACCAGCCGCCGACATGTCCGACGACTATTGGATCGTCCCCACGACCCCGGGCCAAAGTTGGCCAGCCGCCGACATGTCCGACGACTATAGGGTCGTCCCCACGACCCCGGGCCAAAGTTGGCAAGCCGCCGAAATGTCCGACGACTGTAGGGTCGTACCCACGACCCCGGGACTAGGCTGACAAGCCGCCAACATGTCCGACGACTATAGGGTCGTCCCCACGACCCCGGGTCTAGGTTGGCCAGCCGCCGACATGTCCGACGACAATCGGATCGTCCCCACGACCACGCGCCAAAGTTGGCCAGCCGCCGACATGTCCGACGACTATTGGATCGTCCCCACGACCACGGGCCAAAGTTGGCCAGCCGCCGACATGTCCGACGACTATAGGGTCGTCCCCACGACCCCGGGACTAGATTGGTCCGCCACCGTCATGTCCGACGACTATAGGGTCGTCCCCACGACCCCGGGCCAAAGATGTCCAGCCGCCGTCTTCTCCGACGACTATAGGGTCGTCGTCACGACCCCGGGTCCAGGTTGGCCAGCCGCCGACATTTCCGACGACTATAGAGTCGTCCCCACGACACCGGGCCAAAGTTGGACAGCCGCCGACATGTCCGACGACTATAGGGTCGTCCCCACGACCCCGGGCCAAAGTTGGCCAGCCGCCGACATGTCCGACGACTATAGGGTCGTCCCCACGTCCACGGGCCAAAGTTGGCATGCCGCCGAAATGTCCGACGATTATAGGGTCGTCCCCACGACCCCGGGCCAAAGTTGGCAAGCCGCCGAAATGTCCGAAGACTGTAGGGTCGTCCCCACGACCCCGGGACTAGATTGGCCCGCCACCGTCATGTCCAACGACTATAGGGTCGTTCCCACAACCACGGGCCAAAGTTGGGCAGCCGCTGACATGTCCGACGACTATTGGATCGTCCCCACGACCACGGGCCAAAGTTGGCCAGCCGCCGACATGTCCGACGACTATAGGGTCGTCCCGACGACCCCGGGTCCAGGTTGGCCAGCCGCCGACATTTCCGACGACTATAGAGTCGTCCCCACGACACCGGGCCAAAGTTGGCCAACCGCCGACATGTCCGACGACTATAGGGTCGTCCCCACGACCCCGGGACTAGATTGGTCCGCCACCGTCATGTCCGACGACTATAGGGTCGTCCCCACGACCCCGGGCCAAAGATGTCCAGCCGCCGTCTTCTCCGACGACTATAGGGTCGTCGTCACGACCCCGGGTCCAGGTTGGCCAGCCGCCGACATTTCCGACGACTATAGAGTCGTCCCCACGACACCGGGCCAAAGTTGGACAGCCGCCGACATGTCCGACGACTATAGGGTCGTCCCCACGACCCCGGGCCAAAGTTGGCCAGCCGCCGACATGTCCGACGACTATAGGGTCGTCCCCACGTCCACGGGCCAAAGTTGGCATGCCGCCGAAATGTCCGACGATTATAGGGTCGTCCCCACGACCCCGGGCCAAAGTTGGCAAGCCGCCGAAATGTCCGAAGACTGTAGGGTCGTCCCCACGACCCCGGGACTAGATTGGCCCGCCACCGTCATGTCCAACGACTATAGGGTCGTTCCCACAACCACGGGCCAAAGTTGGGCAGCCGCTGACATGTCCGACGACTATTGGATCGTCCCCACGACCACGGGCCAAAGTTGGCCAGCCGCCGACATGTCCGACGACTATAGGGTCGTCCCCACGACCCCGGGACTAGATTGGTCCGCCACCGTCATGTCCGACGACTATAGGGTCGTCCCCACGACCCCGGGCCAAAGATGTCCAGCCGCCGTCTTCTCCGACGACTATAGGGTCGTCGTCACGACCCCGGGTCCAGGTTGGCCAGCCGCCGACATTTCCGACGACTATAGAGTCGTCCCCACGACACCGGGCCAAAGTTGGACAGCCGCCGACATGTCCGACGACTATAGGGTCGTCCCCACGACCCCGGGCCAAAGATGTCCAGCCGCCGTCTTGTCCGGCGACTATAGGGTCGACCCCACGACCCCGAGTCCAGGTTGGCCAGCCGCCGACATTTCCGACGACTATAGAGTCGTCCCCACGACCCCGGGCCAAAGATGGCCAGCCGCCGACATGTCCGACGACTATAGGGTCGTCCCCACGACCCCGAGACTAGATTGGCCCGCCACCGTCATGTCCGACGACAATAGGGTCGTCCCCACGACCCCGGGTCCAGGTTGGCCAGCCGCCGACATTTCCGACGACTATAGAGTCGTCCCCACGACACCGGGCCAAAGTTGGCCAGCCGCCGACATGTCCGACGACTATAGGGTCGTCCCCACGACCCCGGGACTAGATTGGCCCGCCACCGTCATGTCCGACGATTATAGGGTCGTCCCCACGACCCCGGGACAAGCTTGGCCCGCCGCCGAATTGTTCGACGACTATAGGGTCGTCCCCACGACCCCGGGCCAAAGTTGGCAAGCCGCCGAAATGTCCGACGACTGTGGGGTCGTACCCACGACCCCGGGACTAGGCTGACAAGCCGCCAACATGTCCGACGACTATAGGGTCGCCCCCACGACCCCGGGCCAAAGTTGGCCAGCCGCCGACATGTCCGACGACTATAGGGTCGTCCCCACGACCCCGGGACTAGATTGGCCCGCCACCGTCATGTCCGACGATTATAGGGTCGTCCCCACGACCCCGGGACAAGCTTGGCCCGCCGCCGAATTGTTCGACGACTATAGGGTCGTCCCCACGACCCCGGGCCAAAGTTGGCAAGCCGCCGAAATGTCCGACGACTGTGGGGTCGTACCCACGACCCCGGGACTAGGCTGACAAGCCGCCAACATGTCCGACGACTATAGGGTCGCCCCCACGACCCCGGGCCAAAGTTGGCCAGCCGCCGACATGTCCGACGACTATAGGGTCGTCCCCACGACCCCGAGACTAGATTGGCCCGCCACCGTCATGTCCGACGACTATAGGGTCGTCCCCACGACCCCGGGACTAGATTGGCCCGCCACCGTCAAGTCCGACGACTATAGGGTCGTCCCCACGACCTCGGGACTAGGTTGGCCAGCCGCCGACATGTCCGACGACTATAGGGTCGTCCCCACGTCCACGGGCCAAAGTTGGCATGCCGCCGAAATGTCCGACGATTATAGGGTCGTCCCCACGACCCCGGGCCAAAGTTGGCAAGCCGCCGAAATGTCCGAAGACTGTAGGGTCGTCCCCACGACCCCGGGACTAGATTGGCCCGCCACCGTCATGTCCAACGACTATAGGGTCGTTCCCACAACCACGGGCCAAAGTTGGGCAGCCGCTGACATGTCCGACGACTATTGGATCGTCCCCACGACCACGGGCCAAAGTTGGCCAGCCGCCGACATGTACGACGACTATAGGGTCGTCCCCACGACCCCGGGACTAGATTGGTCCGCCACCGTCATGTCCGACGACTATAGGGTCGTCCCCACGACCCCGGGCCAAAGATGTCCAGCCGCCGTCTTCTCCGACGACTATAGGGTCGTCGTCACGACCCCGGGTCCAGGTTGGCCAGCCGCCGACATTTCCGACGACTATAGAGTCGTCCCCACGACACCGGGCCAAAGTTGGACAGCCGCCGACATGTCCGACGACTATAGGGTCGTCCCCACGACCCCGGGCCAAAGTTGGCCAGCCGCCGACATGTCCGACGACTATAGGGTCGTCCCCACGTCCACGGGCCAAAGTTGGCATGCCGCCGAAATGTCTGACGATTATAGGGTCGTCCCCACGACCCCGGGCCAAAGTTGGCAAGCCGCCGAAATGTCCGAAGACTGTAGGGTCGTCCCCACGACCCCGGGACTAGATTGGCCCGCCACCGTCATGTCCAACGACTATAGGGTCGTTCCCACAACCACGGGCCAAAGTTGGGCAGCCGCTGACATGTCCGACGACTATTGGATCGTCCCCACGACCACGGGCCAAAGTTGGCCAGCCGCCGACATGTCCGACGACTATAGGGTCGTCCCCACGACCCCGGGACTAGATTGGTCCGCCACCGTCATGTCCGACGACTATAGGGTCGTCCCCACGACCCCGGGCCAAAGATGTCCAGCCGCCGTCTTCTCCGACGACTATAGGGTCGTCGTCACGACCCCGGGTCCAGGTTGGCCAGCCGCCGACATTTCCGACGACTATAGAGTCGTCCCCACGACACCGGGCCAAAGTTGGACAGCCGCCGACATGTCCGACGACTATAGGGTCGTCCCCACGACCCCGGGCCAAAGATGTCCAGCCGCCGTCTTGTCCGACGACTATAGGGTCGACCCCACGACCCCGAGTCCAGGTTGGCCAGCCGCCGACATTTCCGACGACTATAGAGTCGTCCCCACGACCCCGGGCCAAAGATGGCCAGCCGCCGACATGTCCGACGACTATAGGGTCGTCCCCACGACCCCGAGACTAGATTGGCCCGCCACCGTCATGTCCGACGACAATAGGGTCGTCCCCACGACCCCGGGTCCAGGTTGGCCAGCCGCCGACATTTCCGACGACTATAGAGTCGTCCCCACGACACCGGGCCAAAGTTGGCCAGCCGCCGACATGTCCGACGACTATAGGGTCGTCCCCACGACCCCGGGACTAGATTGGCCCGCCACCGTCATGTCCGACGATTATAGGGTCGTCCCCACGACCCCGGGACAAGCTTGGCCCGCCGCCGAATTGTTCGACGACTATAGGGTCGTCCCCACGACCCCGGGCCAAAGTTGGCAAGCCGCCGAAATGTCCGACGACTGTGGGGTCGTACCCACGACCCCGGGACTAGGCTGACAAGCCGCCCACATGTCCGACGACTATAGGGTCGCCCCCACGACCCCGGGCCAAAGTTGGCCAGCCGCCGACATGTCCGACGACTATAGGGTCGTCCCCACGACCCCGAGACTGGATTGGCCCGCCACCGTCATGTCCGACGACTATAGGGTCGTCCCCACGACCCCGGGACTAGATTGGCCCGCCACCGTCAAGTCCGACGACTATAGGGTCGTCCCCACGACCTCGGGACTAGGTTGGCCAGCCGCCGACATGTCCGACGACTATAGGGTCGTCCCCACGTCCACGGGCCAAAGTTGGCATGCCGCCGAAATGTCCGACGATTATAGGGTCGTCCCCACGACCCCGGGCCAAAGTTGGCAAGCCGCCGAAATGTCCGAAGACTGTAGGGTCGTCCCCACGACCCCGGGACTAGATTGGCCCGCCACCGTCATGTCCAACGACTATAGGGTCGTTCCCACAACCACGGGCCAAAGTTGGGCAGCCGCTGACATGTCCGACGACTATTGGATCGTCCCCACGACCACGGGCCAAAGTTGGCCAGCCGCCGACATGTACGACGACTATAGGGTCGTCCCCACGACCCCGGGACTAGATTGGTCCGCCACCGTCATGTCCGACGACTATAGGGTCGTCCCCACGACCCCGGGCCAAAGATGTCCAGCCGCCGTCTTCTCCGACGACTATAGGGTCGTCGTCACGACCCCGGGTCCAGGTTGGCCAGCCGCCGACATTTCCGACGACTATAGAGTCGTCCCCACGACACCGGGCCAAAGTTGGACAGCCGCCGACATGTCCGACGACTATAGGGTCGTCCCCACGACCCCGGGCCAAAGATGTCCAGCCGCCGTCTTGTCCGACGACTATAGGGTCGACCCCACGACCCCGAGTCCAGGTTGGCCAGCCGCCGACATTTCCGACGACTATAGAGTCGTCCCCACGACCCCGGGCCAAAGATGGCCAGCCGCCGACATGTCCGACGACTATAGGGTCGTCCCCACGACCCCGGGACTAGATTGGTCCGCCACCGTCATGTCCGACGACTATAGGGTCGTCCCCACGACCCCGGGCCAAAGATGTCCAGCCGCCGTCTTCTCCGACGAGTATAGGGTCGTCCCCACGACCCCGAGACTAGATTGGCCCGCCACCGTCATGTCCGACGACAATAGGGTCGTCCCCACGACCCCGGGTCCAGGTTGGCCAGCCGCCGACATTTCCGACGACTATAGAGTCGTCCCCACGACACCGGGCCAAAGTTGGCCAGCCGCCGACATGTCCGACGACTATAGGGTCGTCCCCACGACCCCGGGACTAGATTGGCCCGCCACCGTCATGTCCGACGATTATAGGGTCATCCCCACGACCCCGGGACAAGCTTGGCCCGCCGCCGAATTGTTCGACGACTATAGGGTCGTCCCCACGACCCCGGGCCAAAGTTGGCAAGCCGCCGAAATGTCCGACGACTGTGGGGTCGTACCCACGACCCCGGGACTAGGCTGACAAGCCGCCAACATGTCCGACGACTATAGGGTCGCCCCCACGACCCCGGGCCAAAGTTGGCCAGCCGCCGACATGTCCGACGACTATACGGTCGTCCCCACGACCCCGAGACTAGATTGGCCCGCCACCGTCATGTCCGACGACTATAGGGTCGTCCCCACGACCCCGGGACTAGATTGGCCCGCCACCGTCAAGTCCGACGACTATAGGGTCGTCCCCACGACCTCGGGACTAGGTTGGCCAGCCGCCGACATGTCCGACGACTATAGGGTCGTCCCCACGACCACGGGCCAAAGTTGGCATGCCGCCGAAATGTCCGACGATTATAGGGTCGTCCCCACGACCCCGGGCCAAAGTTGGCAAGCCGCCGAAATGTCCGAAGACTGTAGGGTCGTCCCCACGACCCCGGGACTAGATTGGCCCGCCACCATCATGTCCAACGACTATAGGGTCGTTCCCACAACCACGGGCCAAAGTTGGCCAGCCGCCGACATGTCCGACGACTATTGGATCGTCCCCACGACCACGGGCCAAAGTTGGCCAGCCGCCGACATGTCCGACGACTATAGGGTCGTCCCCACGACCCCGGGACTAGATTGGTCCGCCACCGTCATGTCCGACGACTATAGGGTCGTCCCCACGACCCCGGGCCAAAGATGTCCAGCCGCCGTCTTCTCCGACGACTATAGGGTCGTCGTCACCACCCCGGGTCCAGGTTGGCCAGCCGCCGACATTTCCGTCGACTATAGGGTCGTCCCCACGACCCCGGGCCCAAGGTTGGCAAGCCGCCGAAATGTCCGACGACTGTAGGGTCGTCCCCACGACCCCGGGACTAGATTGGCCCGCCACCGTCAAGTCCGACGACTATAGGGTCGTCCCCACGACCTCGGGACTAGGTTGGCCAGCCGCCGACATGTCCGACCACTATTGGGTCGTCCCCACGACCACGGGCCAAAGTTGGCCAGCCGCCGACATGTCCGACGACTATAGGGTCGTCCCCACGACCCCGGGCCAAAGTTGGGAAGCCGCCGAAATGTCCGACGACTGTAGGGTCGTCCCCACGACCCCGGGACTAGATTGGCCCGCCACCGTCAAGTCCGACGACTATAGGGTTGTCCCCACGACCTCGGGACTAGGTTGGCCAGCCACCGACATGTCCGACCACTATTGGGTCGTCCCCACGACCACGGGCCAAAGTTTGCCAGCCGCCGACATGTCCGAAGACTATAGGGTCGTCCCCACAACCACGGGCCAAAGTTGGCCAGCCGCCGACATGTCCGACATTTATTGGATCGTCCCCACGACCACGGGCCAAAGTTGGCAAGCCGCCGAAATGTCCGACGACTGTAGGGTCGTCCCCACGACACCGGGACTAGATTGGCCCGCCACCGTCAAGTCCGACGACTATAGGGCCGTCTCCAGGAACTCGGGACTAGATTGGCCCGCCACCGTCAAGTCCGACGACCACAGGGTCGTCCCCACGACCCCGGGCCAAAGTTGGCAAGCCGCCGAAATGTCCGACGACTGTAGGGTCGTACCCACGACCCCAGGACTAGGCTGACAAGCCGCCAACATGTCCGACGAGTATAGGGTCGCCCCCACGACCCCGGGCCAAAGTTGGCCAGCCGCCGACATGTCCGACGACTATAGGGTCGTCCCCACGACCTCGGGTCTAGATGGCCCGTTACCGTCATGTCCGACGACTATAGGGTCGTCCCCACGACCCCGGGCCAAAGTTGGCCAGCCGCCGACATGTCCGACGACTATAGGGTCGTCCCCACGACCCCGAGACTAGATTGGCGCGCCACCGTCATGTCCGACGAAAATAGGGTCGTCCCCACGACCCCGGGTCCAGGTTGGCCAGCCGCCGACATTTCCGACGACTATAGAGTCGTCCCCACGACACCGGGCCAAAGTTGGCCAGCCGCCGACATGTCCGACGACTATAGGGTCGTCCCCACGACCCCGGGGCTAGATTGGCCCGCCACCGTCATGTCCAACGATTATAGGGTCGTCCCCACGACCCCGGGTCTAGGTTGGCCAGCCGCCGACATGTCCGACGACTATAGAGTCGTCCCCACGACACCGGGCCAAAGTTGGACAGCCGCCGACATGTCCGACTGCTATAGGGTCATCCCCACGACCTCGGGTCTAGATTGGCCCGCTACCGTCATGTCCGAAGACTATAGGGTCGTCCCCACGACCACGGGACTAGATTGGCCAGCCACCGCCATGTCCGACGACAATAGGGTCGTCCCCACGATCCCGGGTCTAGGTTGGCCAGCCGCCGACATGTCCGACGACAATCGGATCGTCCCCACGACCACGCGCCAAAGTTGGCCAGCCGCCGACATGTCCGACGACTAGTGGATCGTCCCCACGACCACGGGCCAAAGTTGGCCAGCCGCCGACATGTCCGACGACAATCGGATCGTCCCCACGACCACGCGCCAAAGTTGGCCAGCCGCCGACATGTCCGACGACAATAGGGTCGTCCCCACGACCCCGGGTCTAGGTTGGCCAGCCGCCGACATGTCCGACGACTATAGGGTCGTCCCCACGACCCGGGACTAGAGTGGCCCGCCACCGTCATGTCCGACGACAATAGGGTCGTCCCCACGACCCCGGGTCTAGGTTGGCCAGCCGCTGACTTGTCCGACGACTATAGGGTCGTCCACACGACCGCGGGACTAGATTGGCTCGCCGCCGACTTGTCCGACGACTGTAGGGTCGTCCCCACGACCCCGGGACTAGATTGGCCCGCCACCGTCATTTCCGACGAGTATAGGGTCCTCCCCACGACCACAGGCCAAAGTTGGCCAGCCGCCGACATGTCCGACGATTATAGGGTCGTCCCTACGACCCCGGGACTAGGTTGGCTCGCCACCGACATGTCCGACGACTATAGGGTCGTCCCCACGACCCGGGACTAGACTGGCCCGCCTCCTTCAAGTCCGACGACTATAGGATCGTCCCCACGACCCCGGGCCAAAGTTGGACAGCCGCCGACTTGTCCGACGACTATAGGGTCGTCCCCACGACCACGGGCCAAAGTTGGCCAGCCACCGGCTTGCCCGACGATTATAGGGTCGTCCCCACGACCCGGGGACTAGAGTGGCCCGCCACCGTAATGTCCGACGATTATAGGGTCGACCCCACGACCACGGGCCAAAGTTGGCCAGCCGCCGACATGTCCGACGAATATAGGGTCGTCCCCACGACCCCGCGACTAGATTGGCCCGCCACCGTCATGTCCGATGATTATAGGGTCGTCCCCACGACCCCGGGACAAGCTTGGCCCGCCGCCGACTTGACCGACGACTATAGGGTCGTCCCCACGACCCCGGGACTAGGTTGGCCAGCCGCCGACATGTCCGACGACCCCGGGCCAATGTTGGCCAATCGCCATGTCCGACGACTATAGGGTCGTCCCTACGTCGCCGGGACTAGATTGGCCCGCCACCGTCATGTCCAACGATTATAGGGTCGTCCCCACGACCCCGGGACTAGACTGGCCCGCCACCGACATGTCCGACGACTATAGAGTCGTCCCCACGACCCCGGATCAATGTTGGCTCGCCGCCGACATGTCCGACGACTATAGGGTCGTCCCCACGACCCCCGGGCCAAAGTTGGACAGCCACCGACATTTCCGACGACTATAGGGTCGTCCCCACGACCACGGGCCAAAGTTGGCCAGCCGCCGACTTGTCCAACGACTATAGGGTCGTCCCCATGACCCGGGACTAGACTGGCCCGCCACCGTCATGTCCGACGACTATATGGTCGTCCCCACGACCACGGGCCAATGTAGGCCAGCCGCTGACTTGTCCGACGACTATAGGGTCGTCCCCATGACCCCGGGACTAGGTAGGCCCGCCGCCGACTTGTCTGACGACTATAGGGTCGTCCCCACGACCCCGGGACTAGATTGGCCCGCCACCGTTATGTCCGACGACTATAGGGTCGTCCCCACGACCACGGGCCAATTTTGGCCAGCCGCCGACATGTCCGACGACTATAGGGTCGTCCCCACGACACCGGGCCAAAGTTGGCCAGCCGCCGACATGTCCGACGACAATCGGATCGTCCCCACGACCACGCGCCAAAGTTGGCCAGCCGCCGACATGTCCGACGACTTTTGGATCGTCCCCACGACCACGGGCCAAAGTTGGCCAGCCGCCGACATGTCCGACGACTATAGGGTCGTCCCCACGACCCCGGGCCAAAGTTGGCAAGCCGCCGAAATGTCCGACGACTGTAGGGTCGTCCCCACGACTTCGGGACTAGATTGGCCCGCCAACGTCAAGTCCGACGACTATAGGGTCGTCCCCACGACCCCGGGCCAAAGTTGGCAAGCCGCCGAAATGTCCGACGACTGTAGGGTCGTCCCCACAACCCCGGGACTAGATTGGCCCGCCACCGTCAAGTCCGACGACTATAGGGTCGTCCCCACGACCCCGGGCCAAAGTTGGCAAGCCGCCGAAATGTCCGACGACTGTAGGGTCGTACCCGCGACCCCGGGACTAGGCTGACAAGCCGCCAACATGTCCGACGACTATAGGGTCGTCCCCACGACCCCGGGTCTAGGTTGGCCAGCCGCCGACATGTCCGACGAATATAGAGTCGTCCCCACGACACCGGGCCAAAGTTGGCCAGCCGCCGACATGTCCGACGACTATTGGGTCGTCCCCACGACACCGGGCCAAAGTTGGCCAGCCGCCGACATGTCCGACGACAATCGGATCGTCCCCACAACCACGCGCCAAAGTTGGCCAGCCGCCGACATGTCCGACGACTTTTGGATCGTCCCCACGACCACGGGCCAAAGTTGGCCAGCCGCTGACATTTCCAACGACTATTGGGTCGTCCCCACGACCACGGGCCAATGTTGGCTAGCCGCCGAAATGTCCGACGACTGTAGGGTCGTCCCCACGACCCCGGGAGTAGATTGGCCCGCCACCGTCAAGTCCGACGACCTCGGGACTAGGTTGGCCAGCCGCCGACATGTCCGACGACTATAGGGTCGTCCCCACGACCCCGGGCCAAAGTTGGCAAGCCGCCGAAATGTCCGACGACTGTAGGGTCGTCCCCACGACCCCGGGACTAGATTGGCCCGCCACCGTCAAGTCCGACGACCATAGGGTCGTCCCCACGACCCCGGGCCAAAGTTGGCCAGCCGCTGAAATGTCCGACGACTATACGGTCGTCCCCACGACCCCGGGACTAGATTGGCCCGCCACCGTCATGTCCGACGACTATAGGGTCGTCCCCACGACCCCGGGCCAAAGTTGGCAAGCCGCCAACATGTCCGACGACTATAGGGTCGTCCCCACGACCCCGGGCCAAAGTTGGCAAGCCGCCGAAATGTCCGACGACTGTAGGGTCGTCCCCACGACCCCGGGACTAGATTGGCCCGCCACCGTCAAGTCCGACGACTGTAGGGTCGTACCCACGACCCCGGGCCAAAGTTGGCAAGCCGCCGAAATGTCCGACGACTGTAGGGTCGTCCCCACGACCCCGGGACTAGATTGGCCCGCCACCGTCAAGTCCGACGACCTCGGGACTAGGTTGGCCAGCCGCCGACATGTCCGACGACTATAGGGTCGTCCCCACGACCTCGGGCCAATTTTGGCCAGTCGCCGACATGTCCGACGACTATAGGGTCGTCCCCACGACACCGGGCCAAAGTTGGCCAGCCGCCGACATGTCCGACGACAATCGGATCGTCCCCACGACCACGCGCCAAAGTTGGCCAGCCGCCGACATGTCCGACGACTTTTGGATCGTCCCCACGACCACGGGCCAAAGTTGGCCAGCCGCCGACATGTCCGACGACTATAGGGTCGTCCCCACGACCCCGGGCCAAAGTTGGCAAGCCGCCGAAATGTCCGACGACTGTAGGGTCGTCCCCACGACTTCGGGACTAGATTGGCCCGCCAACGTCAAGTCCGACGACTATAGGGTCGTCCCCACGACCCCGGGCCAAAGTTGGCAAGCCGCCGAAATGTCCGACGACTGTAGGGTCGTCCCCACAACCCAGGGACTAGATTGGCCCGCCACCGTCAAGTCCGACGACTATAGGGTCGTCCCCACGACCCCGGGCCAAAGTTGGCAAGCCGCCGAAATGTCCGACGACTGTAGGGTCGTACCCACGACCCCGGGACTAGGCTGACAAGCCGCCAACATGTCCGACGACTATAGGGTCGTCCCCACGACCCCGGGCCAAAGTTGGCAAGCCGCCGAAATGTCCGACGACTGTAGGGTCGTCCCCACGACCCCGGGAATAGATTGGCCGGCCATCGTCAAGTCCGACGACCTCGGGACTAGGTTGGCCAGCCGCCGACATGTCCGACGACTATAGGGTCGTCCCCACGACCTCGGGCCAATTTTGGCCAGCCGCCGACATGTCCGACGACTATAGGGTCGTCCCCACGACCCCGGGCCAAAGTTGGCAAGCCGCCGAAATGTCCGACGACTGTAGGGTCGTCCCCACGACCCCGGGAATAGATTGGCCGGCCATCGTCAAGTCCGACGACCTCGGGACTAGGTTGGCCAGCCGCCGACATGTCCGACGACTATAGGGTCGTCCCCACGACCTCGGGCCAATTTTGGCCAGCCGCCGACATGTCCGACGACTATAGGGTCGTCCCCACGACCCCGGGCCAAAGTTGGCAAGCCGCCGAAATGTCCGACGACTGTAGGGTCGTCCCCACGACCTCGGGACTAGATTGGCCCGCCAACGTCAAGTACGACGACTATAGGGTTGTCCCCACGACTCCGGGCCAAAGTTGGCAAGCCGCCGAAATGTCCGACGACTGTAGGGTCGTCCCCACAACCCCGGGACTAGATTGGCCCGCCACCGTCAAGTCCGACGACTATAGGGTCGTCCCCACGACCCCGGGCCAAAGTTGGCAAGCCGCCGAAATGTCCGACGACTGTAGGGTCGTACCCACGACCCCGGGACTAGGCTGACAAGCCGCCAACATGTCCGACGACTATAGGGTCGTCCCCACGACCCCGGGCCAAAGTTAGCAAGCCGCCGAAATGTCCGGCGACTGTAGGGTCGTCCCCACGACCCCTAGTCCAGGTTGGCCAGCCGCCGACATTTCCGACGACTATAGAGTCGTCCCCACGACCCCGGGCCAAAGTTGGCCAGCCGCCGACATGTCCGACGACTATGGGGTCGTCCCCACGACCCCGAGACTAGATTGGCCCGCCACCGTCAAGTCCGACGACTATAGGGTCGTCCCCAGGACCTCGGGACTAGATTGGCCCGCCACCGTCAAGTCCGACGACCGTAGGGTCGTCCCCACGACCCCGGGCCAAAGTTGGCAAGCCGCCGAAATGTCCGACGACTGTAGGGTCGTACCCACGACCCCGGGACTAGGCTGACAAGCCGCCAACATGTCCGACGAGTATAGGGTCGCCCCCACGACCCCGGGCCAAAGTTGGCCAGCCGCCGACATGTCCGACGACTATAGGGTCGTCCCCACGACCTCGGGTCTAGATTGGCCCGCTACCGTCATGTCCGAAGACTATAGGGTCGTCCCCACGACACCGGTCCAAAGTTGGCCAGCCGCCGACATGTCCGACGACTATAGGGTCGTCCCTACGACCCCGGGACTAGGTTGGCCCGCCGCAGACTTCTCCGACGACTATAGGGTCGTCCCCACGACCCCCGGACTAGGTTGGCTCGCCGCCGACTTGTCCGACGAGTATAGGGTCCTCCCCACGACCACGGGCCAAAGTTGGCCAGCCGCCGACATGTCCGACGACTATAGGGTCGTCGCCACAACCACGGGCCAAAGATGTCCAGCCGCCGTCTTGTCCGACGACTATAGGGTCGTCCCCACGACCCCGGGACTAGATTGGCCCGCCACCGTCATGTCCAACGACTATAGGGTCGTCCCCACAACCACGGGCCAAAGTTGGCCAGCCGCCGACATGTCCGACGATTATTGGATCGTCCCCACGACCACGGGCCAAAGTTGGCAAGCCGCCGAAATTTCCGACGACTGTAGGGTCGTCCCCACGACACCGGGACTAGACTGGCCCGCCACCGTCAAGTCCGACGACTATAGGGCCGTCCCCAGGAACTCGGGACTAGATTGGCCCGCCACCGTCAAGTCCGACGACCATAGGGTCGTCCCCACGACCCCGGGCCAAAGTTGGCAAGCCGCCGAAATGTCCGACGACTGTAGGGTCGTACCCACGACCCCAGGACTAGGCTGACAAGCCGCCAACATGTCCGACGAGTATAGGGTCGCCCCCACGACCCCGGGCCAAAGTTGGCCAGCCGCCGACATGTCCGACGACTATAGGGTCGTCCCCACGACCTCGGGTCTAGATGGCCCGTTACCGTCATGTCCGACGACTATAGGGTCGTCCCCACGACCCCGGGACAAGCTTGGCCCGCCGCCGACTTGTTGGACGACTATAGGGTCGTCCCCACGGCCCCGGGACTAGATTGGCCCGACACCGTCATGTCCGACGACTATATAGTCGTCCCCACGACCACGGGCCAATGTTGGCCAGCCGCTGACTTGTCCGACGACTATAGGGTCGTCCCCAAGACCGCGGGACTAGATTGGCTCGCCGCCGACTTGTCCGACGACTGTAGGGTCGTCCCCATGACCCCGGGACTAGATTGGCCCGCCACCGTCATTTCCGACGACTATAGGGTCGTCCGCACGACCCCGGGACTAGATTGGCCCGCCACCGTCATGTCCGACGATTATAGGGTCGTCCCCACGACCGCGAGACTAGATTGGCCCGCCACCGTCATGTCCGACGACAATAGGGTCGTCCCCACGACCCCGGGTCCAGGTTGGCGAGCCTCCGACATGTCCGACGACTATAGGGTCGTCCCCACGACCCCGGGACTAGGTTGGCTCGCCACCGTCATGTCTGACGACTATAGGGTCGACCCCACGACCACGGGCCAAAGTTGGCCAGCCGCCGACTTGTCCGACGACTATAGGGTCGTCCCCACGACCACGGGCCAAAGTTGGCCAGCCGGCGACATGTCCGACGACTATAGGGTCGTCCCTACGACCCCGGGACTAGGTTGGCCCGCCGCAGACTTCTCCGACGACTATAGGGTCGTCCCCACGACCTCCGGACTAGGTTGGCTCGCCGCCGACTTGTCCGACGAGTATAGGGTCCTCCCCACGACCACGGGCCAAAGTTGGCCAGCCGCCGACATGTCCGACGACTATAGGGTCGTCGCCACAACCACGGGCCAAAGATGTCCAGCCGCCGTCTTGTCCGACGACTATAGGGTCGTCCCCACGACCCCGGGACTAGATTGGCCCGCCACCGTCATGTCCAACGACTATAGGGTCGTCCCCACAACCACGGGCCAAAGTTGGCCAGCCGCCGACATGTCCGACGATTATTGGATCGTCCCCACGACCACGGGCCAAAGTTGGCAAGCCGCCGAAATGTCCGACGACTGTAGGGTCGTCCGCACGACCCCGGGACTAGATTGGCCCGCCACCGTCATGTCCGACGATTATAGGGTCGTCCCCACGACCGCGAGACTAGATTGGCCCGCCACCGTCATGTCCGACGACAATAGGGTCGTCCCCACGACCCCGGGTCCAGGTTGGCGAGCCTCCGACATGTCCGACGACTATAGGGTCGTCCCCACGACCCCGGGACTAGGTTGGCTCGCCACCGTCATGTCTGACGACTATAGGGTCGTCCCCACGACCACGGGCCAAAGTTGGCCAGCCGGCGACATGTCCGACGACTATAGGGTCGTCCCTACGACCCCGGGACTAGGTTGGCCCGCCGCAGACTTCTCCGACGACTATAGGGTCGTCCCCACGACCTCCGGACTAGGTTGGCTCGCCGCCGACTTGTCCGACGAGTATAGGGTCCTCCCCACGACCACGGGCCAAAGTTGGCCAGCCGCCGACATGTCCGACGACTATAGGGTCGTCGCCACAACCACGGGCCAAAGATGTCCAGCCGCCGTCTTGTCCGACGACTATAGGGTCGTCCCCACGACCCCGGGACTAGATTGGCCCGCCACCGTCATGTCCAACGACTATAGGGTCGTCCCCACAACCACGGGCCAAAGTTGGCCAGCCGCCGACATGTCCGACGATTATTGGATCGTCCCCACGACCACGGGCCAAAGTTGGCAAGCCGCCGAAATGTCCGACGACTGTAGGGTCGTCCCCACGACACCGGGACTAGATTGGCCCGCCACCGTCAAGTCCGACGACTATAGGGCCGTCCCCAGGAACTCGGGACTAGATTGGCCCGCCACCGTCAAGTCCGACGACCATAGGGTCGTCCCCACGACCCCGGGCCAAAGTTGGCAAGCCGCCGAAATGTCCGACGACTGTAGGGTCGTACCCACGACCCCAGGACTAGGCTGACAAGCCGCCAACATGTCCGACGAGTATAGGGTCGCCCCCACGACCCCGGGCCAAAGTTGGCCAGCCGCCGACATGTCCGACGACTATAGGGTCGTCCCCACGACCTCGGGTCTAGATGGCCCGTTACCGTCATGTCCGACGACTATAGGGTCGTCCCCACGACCCCGGGCCAAAGTTGGCCAGCCGCCGACATGTCCGACGACTATAGGGTCGTCCCCACGACCCCGAGACTAGATTGGCGCGCCACCGTCATGTCCGACGAAAATAGGGTCGTCCCCACGACCCCGGGTCCAGGTTGGCCAGCCGCCGACATTTCCGACGACTATAGAGTCGTCCCCACGACCCCGGGTCTAGGTTGGCTCGCCACCGTCATGTCTGACGACTATAGGGTCGACCCCACGACCACGGGCCAAAGTTGGCCAGCCGCCGACTTGTCCGACGACTATAGGGTCGTCCCCACGACCACGGGCCAAAGTTGGCCAGCCGGCGACATGTCCGACGACTATAGGGTCGTCCCTACGACCCCGGGACTAGGTTGGCCCGCCGCAGACTTCTCCGACGACTATAGGGTCGTCCCCACGACCCCCGGACTAGGTTGGCTCGCCGCCGACTTGTCCGACGAGTATAGGGTCCTCCCCACGACCACGGGCCAAAGTTGGCCAGCCGCCGACATGTCCGACGACTATAGGGTCGTCGCCACAACCACGGGCCAAAGATGTCCAGCCGCCGTCTTGTCCGACGACTATAGGGTCGTCCCCACGACCCCGGGACTAGATTGGCCCGCCACCGTCATGTCCAACGACTATAGGGTCGTCCCCACAACCACGGGCCAAAGTTGGCCAGCCGCCGACATGTCCGACGATTATTGGATCGTCCCCACGACCACGGGCCAAAGTTGGCAAGCCGCCGAAATGTCCGACGACTGTAGGGTCGTCCCCACGACACCGGGACTAGACTGGCCCGCCACCGTCAAGTCCGACGACTATAGGGCCGTCCCCAGGAACTCGGGACTAGATTGGCCCGCCACCGTCAAGTCCGACGACCATAGGGTCGTCCCCACGACCCCGGGCCAAAGTTGGCAAGCCGCCGAAATGTCCGACGACTGTAGGGTCGTACCCACGACCCCAGGACTAGGCTGACAAGCCGCCAACATGTCCGACGAGTATAGGGTCGCCCCCACGACCCCGGGCCAAAGTTGGCCAGCCGCCGACATGTCCGACGACTATAGGGTCGTCCCCACGACCTCGGGTCTAGATGGCCCGTTACCGTCATGTCCGACGACTATAGGGTCGTCCCCACGACCCCGGGCCAAAGTTGGCCAGCCGCCGACATGTCCGACGACTATAGGGTCGTCCCCACGACCCCGAGACTAGATTGGCGCGCCACCGTCATGTCCGACGAAAATAGGGTCGTCCCCACGACCCCGGGTCCAGGTTGGCCAGCCGCCGACATTTCCGACGACTATAGAGTCGTCCCCACGACACCGGGCCAAAGTTGGCCAGCCGCCGACATGTCCGACGACTATAGGGTCGTCCCCACGACCCCGGGGCTAGATTGGCCCGCCACCGTCATGTCCAACGATTATAGGGTCGTCCCCACGACCCCGGGTCTAGGTTGGCCAGCCGCCGACATGTCCGACGACTATAGAGTCGTCCCCACGACACCGGGCCAAAGTTGGACAGCCGCCGACATGTCCGACTGCTATAGGGTCGTCCCCACGACCTCGGGTCTAGATTGGCCCGCTACCGTCATGTCCGAAGACTATAGGGTCGTCCCCACGACCACGGGACTAGATTGGCCAGCCACCGCCATGTCCGACGACAATAGGGTCGTCCCCACGACCCCGGGTCTAGGTTGGCCAGCCGCCGACATGTCCGACGACTATAGGGTCGTCCCCACGACCCGGGACTAGAGTGGCCCGCCACCGTCATGTCCGACGACAATAGGGTCGTCCCCACGACCCCGGGTCTAGGTTGGCCAGCCGCTGACTTGTCCGACGACTATAGGGTCGTCCACACGACCGCGGGACTAGATTGGCTCGCCGCCGACTTGTCCGACGACTGTAGGGTCGTCCCCACGACCCCGGGACTAGATTGGCCCGCCACCGTCATTTCCGACGAGTATAGGGTCCTCCCCACGACCACGGGCCAAAGTTGGCCAGCCGCCGACATGTCCGACGATTATAGGGTCGTCCCTACGACCCCGGGACTAGGTTGGCTCGCCACCGACATGTCCGACGACTATAGGGTCGTCCCCACGACCCGGGACTAGACTGGCCCGCCTCCTTCAAGTCCGACGACTATAGGATCGTCCCCACGACCCCGGGCCAAAGTTGGACAGCCGCCGACTTGTCCGACGACTATAGGGTCGTCCCCACGACCACGGGCCAAAGTTGGCCAGTCACCGGCTTGCCCGACGATTATAGGGTCGTCCCCACGACCCCGGGACTAGGTTGGCCCGCCGCCGACTTGTCCGACGACTATAGGGTCGTCCCCACGACCCGGGGACTAGAGTGGCCCGCCACCGTTATGTCCGACGATTATAGGGTCGACCCCACGACCACGGGCCAAAGTTGGCCAGCCGCCGACATGTCCGACGACTATAGGGTCGTCCCCACGACCCCGCGACTAGATTGGCCCGCCACCGTCATGTCCGATGATTATAGGGTCGTCCCCACGACCCCGGGACAAGCTTGGCCCGCCGCCGACTTGACCGACGACTATAGGGTCGTCCCCACGACCCCGGGACTAGGTTGGCCAGCCGCCGACATGTCCGACGACCCCGGGCCAATGTTGGCCAATCGCCATGTCCAACGATTATAGGGTCGTCCCCACGACCCCGGGACTAGACTGGCCCGCCACCGACATGTCCGACGACTATAGAGTCGTCCCCACGACCCCGGGTCAATGTTGGCTCGCCGCCGACATGTCCGACGACTATAGGGTCGTCCCCACGACCCCCGGGCCAAAGTTGGACAGCCACCGACATTTCCGACGACTATAGGGTCGTCCCCACGACCACGGGCCAAAGTTGGCCAGCCGCCGACTTGTCCAACGACTATAGGGTCGTCCCCATGACCCGGGACTAGACTGGCCCGCCACCGTCATGTCCGACGACTATATGGTCGTCCCCACGACCACGGGCCAATGTAGGCCAGCCGCTGACTTGTCCGACGACTATAGGGTCGTCCCCATGACCCCGGGACTAGGTAGGCCCGCCGCCGACTTGTCTGACGACTATAGGGTCGTCCCCACGACCCCGTTACTAGATTGGCCCGCCACCGTTATGTCCGACGACTATAGGGTCGTCCCCACGACCACGGGCCAAAGTTGGCCAGCCGCCGACATGTCCGACGACTATAGGGTCGTCCCCACGACCCGGGACTAGACTGGCCCGCCACCGTCATGTCCGACGACTATAGGGTCGTCCCCACGACCCCCGGACTAGGTTGGCCGGCCGCCGACTTGTCCGACGACTATAGGGTCGTCCCCACGACCCCGGGCCAAAGTTGGCAAGCCGCCGAAATGTCCGACGACTGTAGGGTCGTACCCACGACCCCGGGACTAGGCTGACAAGCCGCCAACATGTCCGACGACTATAGGGTCGTCCCCACGACCCCGGGCCAAAGTTGGCAAGCCGCCGAAATGTCCGACGACTGTAGGGTCGTCCCCACGACCCCGGGACTAGATTGGCCCGCCACCGTCAAGTCCGACGTCTATAGTGTCGTCCCCACGACCCCGGGACTAGGTTAACAAGCCGCCAACATGTCCGACGAGTATAGGGTCGCCCCCACGACCACGGGCCAATGTTGGCCAGGCGCCGACATGTCCGACGACTATAGGGTCGTCCCCACGACCCGGGACTAGACTGGCTCGCCACCGTCATGTCCGACGACTATAGGGTCGTCCCCACGACCCCGGACTAGGTTGGCCGGCCGCCGACTTGTCCGACGACTATAGGGTCGTCCCCACGACCCCCCGACTAGGTGGGCTCGCCGCCGACTTGTCCGACGACTATAGGGTCGTCCCCACGACCCCGGGACTAGGTTGGCTCGCCACCGTCATGTCCTACGACTATAGGGTCGTCCCCACAACCCCGGGACTAGGTTGACAAGCCGCCAACATGTCCGACGACTATAGGGTCGACCCCACGACCCCGGGCCAAAGGTGGCATGCCGCCGAAATGTCCGACGACTATAGGGTCGTCCCCACGACCACGGGCCAAAGTTGGCAAGCCGCCGAAATGTCCGACGACTGTAGGGTCGTCCCCACGACCCCGGGACTAGATTGGCCCGCCACCGTGAAGTCCGACGACTATAGGGTCGTCCCCACGACCTCGGGACTAGGTTGGCCAGCCGCCGACATGTCCGACGACTATAGGGTCGTCCCCACGACCCCGGGCCAAAGTTGGCCAACCGCCGACATGTCCGACGACTATAGGGTCGTCCCCACGACCCCGGGACTAGATTGGTCCGCCACCGTCATGTCCGACGACTATAGGGTCGCCCCCACGACCCCGGGCCAAAGTTGGCAAGCCGCCGAAATGTCCGACGACTGTAGGGTCGTCCCCACGACCCCGGGACTAGATTGGCCCGCCACCGTGAAGTCCGACGACTATAGGGTCGTCCCCACGACCTCGGGACTAGGTTGGCCAGCCGCCGACATGTCCGACGACTATAGGGTCGTCCCCACGACCGCGAGCCAAGGATATACAGCCGCCGTCTTGTCCGACGACTATAGGGTCGTCCCCACGACCCCGGGACTAGATTGGCCCGCCACCGTCATGTCCGACGACTATAGGGTCGTCCCCACGTCCCCGGGACAAGGTTGGCCCGCCGCCGACTTGTCCGACGACTATAGGGTCGTACCCACGACCCCGGGACTAGATTGGCCCGCCACCGTCATGTCCAACGACTATAGGGTCGTCCCCACGACCCCGGGCCAAAGTTGGCATGCCGCCGAAATGTCCGACGACTATAGGGTCGTCCCCACGACCCCGGGCCAAAGATGGCATGCCGCCGAAATGGCCGACGACTATAGGGTCGTCCCCAGGACCGCGGGCCAAAGATGTCAAGCCGTCGTCTTCTCCGACGACTATAGGGTCGTCCCCACGACCCCGGGCCAATGTTGGCCAATTGCCGACATGTCCGACGACTATAGGGTCGTCCCTACGACCCCGGGACTAGATTGGCCCGCCACCGTCATGTCCAACGACTACAGGGTCGTCCCCACGACCATGGGCCAAAGTTGGCCAGCCGCCGATATGTCCAACGACTATTGGGTCGTCCCCACGACCACGGGCCAAAGTTAGCCAGCCGCCGACATGTCCGACGACTATAGGGTCGTCCCCACGACCGCGGGCCAAAGTTGGCAAGCCGCCGAAATGTCCGACGACTATAGGGTCGTCCCCACGACCCCGGGTCTAGGTTGGCCAGCCGCCGACTTGTCCGACGACTATAGGGTCGTCCCCACAACCACGGGCCAAAGTTGGCCAGCCGCCGACATGTCCAACGACTATAGGGTCGTCCCCACGACCACGGGCCAAAGTTGACCAGCCGCCGACATGTCCGACGACAATTGGATCGTCCCCACGACCCCGGGCCAAAGTTGGCAAGCCGCCGACATGTCCGACGACTATAGGGTCGTCCCCACGACCTCGGGACTAGGTTGGCCACCCGCCGACATGTCCGACGACTATAGGGTCGTCCCCACGACCCCGGGTCTAGGTTGGCCAGCCGCCGACATGTCCGACGAATATAGAGTCGTCCCCACGACACCGGGCCAAAGTTGGCCAGCCGCCGACATGTCCGACGACTATTGGGTCGTCCCCACGACACCGGGCCAGAGTTGGCCAGCCGCCGACATGTCCGACGACTATTGGGTCGTCCCCACGACACCGGGCCAAAGTTGGCCAGCCGCCGACATGTCCGACGACAATCGGATCGTCCCCACGACCACGCGCCAAAGTTGGCCAGCCGCCGACATGTCCGACGACTTTTGGATCGTCCCCACGACCACGGGCCAAAGTTGGCCAGCCGCCGACATGTCCGACGACTATAGGGTCGTCCCCACGACCCCGGGACTAGATTGGTCCGCCACCGTCATGTCCGACGACTATAGGGTCGTCCCCACGACCCCGGGCCAATGTTGGCCAATCGCCGACATGTCCGACGACTATAGGGTCGTCCCTACGACCCCGGGCCAAAGCTGGCCAGCCGCCGACATGTCCGACGACTATAGGGTCGTCCCCACGACCCCGGGACTAGATTGGCCCGCCATCGTCATGTCCAACGACAATAGGGTCGTCCCCACGACCCCGGGACTAGGTTGACAAGCCGCCAACATGTCCGACGACTATAGGGTCGTCCCCACGACCCCGGGCCAAAGATGGCATGCCGCCGAAATGGCCGACGACTATAGGGTCGTCCCCAGGACCGCGGGCCAAAGATGTCAAGCCGTCGTCTTCTCCGACGACTATAGGGTCGTCCCCACGACCCCGGGCCAATGTTGGCCAATTGCCGACATGTCCGACGACTATAGGGTCGTCCCTACGACCCCGGGACTAGATTGGCCCGCCACCGTCATGTCCAACGACTATAGGGTCGTCCCCACGACCATGGGCCAAAGTTGGCCAGCCGCCGATATGTCCAACGACTATTGGGTCGTCCCCACGACCACGGGCCAAAGTTAGCCAGCCGCCGACATGTCCGACGACTATAGGGTCGTCCCCACGACCGCGGGCCAAAGTTGGCAAGCCGCCGAAATGTCCGACGACTGTAGGGTCGTCCCCTCGACCCCGGGTCTAGGTTGGCCAGCCGCCGACTTGTCCGACGACTATAGGGTCGTACCCACGACCCCGGGACTAGGCTGACAAGCCGCCAACATGTCCGACGACTATAGGGTCGTCCCCACGACCCCGGGCCAAAGATGTCCAGCCGCCGTCTTGTCCGACGACTATAGGGTCGTCCCCACGACCCCGGGACTAGATTGGTCCGCCACCGTCATGTCCGACGACTATAGGGTCGTCCCCACGACCCCGGGACTAGGTTGGCCAGCCGCAGATATGTCCGACGACTATAGGGTCGTCCCGACGACCCCGGGCCAATGTTGGCCAATCGCCAACATGTCCGACGACTATAGGGTCGTCCCTACGACCCCGGGACTAGATTGGCCCGCCACCGTCATGTCCGACGATTATAGGGTCGTCCCCACGACCCCGGGCCAAAGTTGGCCAGCCGCCGAAATGTCCGACGACTATAGGGTCGTCCCCACGACCCCGGGACTAGATTGGCCCGCCACCGTCAAGTCCGACGACTATAGGGTCGTCCCCACGACCCCGGGCCAAAGTTGGCAAGCCGCCGAAATGTCCGACGACTGTAAGGTCGTCCCCACGACTCCAGGACTAGATTGGTCCGCCACCGTCTTGTCCGACGACTATAGGGTCGTCCCCACGACCCCGGGCCAAAGTTGGCCAGCCGCCGACATGTCCGACGACTATAGGGTCGTCCCCACGACCCCGAGACTAGATTGGCCCGCCACCGTCATGTCCGACGACAATAGGGTCGTCTCCACGACCCCGCGTCCAGGTTGGCCAGCCGCCGACACTTCCGACGACTATAGAGTCGTCCCCACGACACCGGGCCAAAGTTGGCCAGCCGCCGACATGTCCGACGACTATAGGGTCGTCCCCACGACCCCGCGACTAGATTGGCCCGCCACCGTCATGTCCGACGATTATAGGGTCGTCCCCACGACCCCGGGACAAGCTTGGCCCGCCGCCGACTTGTTCGACGACTATAGGGTCGTCCCCACGACCCCGGGCCAAAGATGGCATGCCGCCGAAATGGCCGACGACTATAGGGTCGTCCCCAGGACCGCGGGCCAAAGATGTCAAGCCGTCGTCTTCTCCGACGACTATAGGGTCGTCCCCACGACCCCGGGCCAATGTTGGCCAATTGCCGACATGTCCGACGACTATAGGGTCGTCCCTACGACCCCGGGACTAGATTGGCCCGCCACCGTCATGTCCAACGACTATAGGGTCGTCCCCACGACGATGGGCCAAAGTTGGCCAGCCGCCGATATGTCCAACGACTATTGGGTCGTCCCCACGACCACGGGCCAAAGTTAGCCAGCCGCCGACATGTCCGACGACTATAGGGTCGTCCCCACGACCCCGGGCCAAAGTTGGCAAGCCGCCGACATGTCCGACGACTATAGGGTCGTCCCCACGACCTCGGGACTAGGTTGGCCACCCGCCGACATGTCCGACGACTATAGGGTCGTCCCCACGACCCCGGGTCTAGGTTGGCCAGCCGCCGACATTTCCGACGAATATAGAGTCGTCCGCACGACACCGGGCCAAAGTTGGCCAGCCGCCGACATGTCCGACGACTATTGGGTCGTCCCCACGACACCGGGCCAAAGTTGGCCAGCCGCCGACATGTCCGACGACAATCGGATCGTCCCCACGACCACGCGCCAAAGTTGGCCAGCCGCCGACATGTCCGACGACTTTTGGATCGTCCCCACGACCACGGGCCAAAGTTGGCCAGCCGCCGACATGTCCGACGACTATAGGGTCGTCCCCACGACCCCGGGACTAGATTGGTCCGCCACCGTCATGTCCGACGACTATAGGGTCGTCCCCACGACCCCGGGCCAATGTTGGCCAATCGCCGACATGTCCGACGACTATAGGGTCGTCCCTACGACCCCGGGCCAAAGCTGGCCAGCCGCCGACATGTCCGACGACTATTGGATCGTCCCCACGACCACGGGCCAAAGTTGGCCAGCCGCCGACATGTCCGAAGACTATAGGGTCGTCCCCACGACCCCGGGACTAGATTGGCCAGCCACCGACATGTCCGACGACTATAGAGTCGTCCCCACGACACCGGGTCAAAGTTGGCCAGCCGCTGATATTTCCATCGACTATTGGGTCGTCCCCACGACCACGGGCCAATGTTGGCTAGCCGCCGACATGTCCGACGACTATAGGGTCGTCCCCAGGACCACGGGCCAATGCTGGCCAGCCGCCGACATGTCCGACGACTATTGGATCGTCCCCACGACCACGGGCCAAGGTTGGCCAGCCGCCGACATGTCCGACGACTATAGGGTCGTCCCCACGACCCCGGGACTAGATTGGTCCGCCACCGTCATGTCCGACGACTATAGGGTCGTCCCCACGACCCCGGGCCAAAGTTGGCAAGCCGCCGAAATGTCCGACGACTGTAGGGTCGTCCCCACGACCCCGGGACTAGATTGGCCCGCCACCGTCAAGTCCGACGACCTCGGGACTAGGTTGGCCAGCCGCCGACATGTCCGACGACTATAGGGTCGCCCCCACGACCTCGGGCCAATTTTGGCCCGCCGCCGACATGTCCGACGAATATAGGGTCGTCCCCACGACCGCGGGCCAAAGTTGGCAAGCCGCCGAAATGTCCGACGACTGTAGGGTCGTCCCCACGACCCCGGGACTAGATTGGCCCGCCACCGTCAAGTCCGACGACTATAGGGTCGTCCCCACGACCCCGGGTCAAAGTTGGCCAGCCGCTGACATTTCCAACGACTATTGGGTCGTCCCCACGACCACGGGCCAATGTTGGCTAGCCGCCGACATGTCCGTCGACTATTGGATCGTCCCCACGACCCCGGGCCAAAGTTGGCAAGCCGCCGACATGTCCGACGACTATAGGGTCGTCCCCACGGCCTCGGGACTAGGTTGGCCACCCGCCGACATGTCCGACGACTATAGGGTCGTCCACACGACCCCGGGCCAAAGTTGGCAAGACGCCGAAATGTCCAACGACTGTAGGGTCGTCCCCACGACCTCGGGACTAGGTTGGCCACCCGCCGACATGTCCGACGACTATAGGGTCGTCCCCACGACCCCGGGTCTAGGTTGGCCAGCCGCCGACATGTCCGACGACTATAGAGTCGTCCCCACGACACCGGGCCAAAGTTGGCCAGCCCCCGACATGTCCGACGACTATTGGGTCGTCCCCAGGACCGCGGGCCAAAGATGTCCAGCCGCCGTCTTGTCCGACGACTATAGGGTCGTCCCCACGACCCCGGGACTAGATTGGCCCGCCACCGTCATGTCCAACGACTATAGGGTCGTCCCCACAACCACGGGCCAAAGTTGGCCAGCCGCCGACATGTCCAACGACTATAGGGTCGTCCCCACGACCACGGGCCAAAGTTGACCAGCCGCCGACATGTCCGACGACTATTGGATCGTCCCCACGACCCCGGGCCAAAGTTGGCAAGCCGCCGACATGTCCGACGACTATAGGGTCGTCCCCACGACCTCGGGACTAGGTTGGCCACCCGCCGACATGTCCGACGACTATAGGGTCGTCCCCACGACCCCGGGTCTAGGTTGGCCAGCCGCCGACATGTCCGACGAATATAGAGTCGTCCCCACGACACCGGGCCAAAGTTGGCCAGCCGCCGACATGTCCGACGACTATTGGGTCGTCCCCACGACACCGGGCCAAAGTTGGCCAGCCGCCGACATGTCCGACGACAATCGGATCGTCCCCACGACCACGCGCCAAAGATGGCCAGCCGCCGACATGTCCGACGACTTTTGGATCGTCCCCACGACCACGGGCCAAAGTTGGCCAGCCGCCGACATGTCCGACGACTATAGGGTCGTCCCCACGACCCCGGGACTAGATTGGTCCGCCACCGTCATGTCCGACGACTATAGGGTCGTCCCCACGACCCCGGGCCATTGTTGGCCAATCGCCGACATGTCCGACGACTATAGGGTCGTCCCTACGACCCCGGGCCAAAGCTGGCCAGCAGTCGACATGTCCGACGACTATTGGATCGTCCCCACGACCACGGGCCAAAGTTGGCCAGCCGCCGACATGTCCGAAGACTATAGGGTCGTCCCCACGACCCCGGGACTAGATTGGCCAGCCACCGACATGTCCGACGACTATAGAGTCGTCCCCACGACACCGGGTCAAAGTTGGCCAGCCGCCGACATGTCCGACGACAATCGGATCGTCCCCACGACCACGCGCCAAAGATGGCCAGCCGCCGACATGTCCGACGACTTTTGGATCGTACCCACGACCACGGGCCAAAGTTGGCCAGCCGCCGACATGTCCGACGACTATAGGGTCGTCCCCACGACCCCGGGACTAGATTGGTCCGCCACCGTCATGTCCGACGACTATAGGGTCGTCCCCACGACCCCGGGACTAGATTGGTCCGCCACCGTCATGTCCGACGACTATAGGGTCGTCCCCACGACCCCGGGCCAAAGTTGGCAAGCCGCCGAAATGTCCGACGACTGTAGGGTCGTCCCCACGACCCCGGGACTAGATTGGCCCGCCACCGTCAAGTCCGACGACCTCGGGACTAGGTTGGCCAGCCGCCGACATGTCCGACGACTATAGGGTCGTCCCCACGACCTCGGGCCAATTTTGGCCAGCCGCCGACATGTCCGACGACTATAGGGTCGTCCCCACGACCCCGGGCCAAAGTTGGCAAGCCGCCGAAATGTCCGACGACTGTAGGGTCGTCCCCACAACCCCGGGACTAGATTGGCCCGCCACCGTCAAGTCCGACGACTATAGGGTCGTCCCCACGACCCCGGGCCAAAGTTGGCAAGCCGCCGAAATGTCCGACGACTGTAGGGTCGTCCCCACGACTCCGTGCCAAAGTTGGCAAGCTGCCGACTTGTCCGACGACTATAGGGTCGTCCCCACGACCCCGGGAATAGATTGGCCCGCCACCGTCATTTCCGACGACAATAGGGTCGTCCCCACGACCACGGGTCAAAGTTGGCCAGCCGCCGACATATCCGACGACTATAGGGTCGTCCCCACGACCCCGGGCCAAAGTTGGCAAGCCGCCGAAATGTCCGACGACTGTAGGGTCGTCCCCACGACCTCGGGACTAGATTGGCCCGCCACCGTCAAGTCCGACGACTATAGGGTCGTCCCCACGACCCCGGGCCAAAGTTGGCAAGCCGCCGAAATGTCCGACGACTGTAGGGTCGTCCCCACAACCCCGGGACTAGATTGGCCCGCCACCGTCAAGTCCGACGACTATAGGGTCGTCCCCACGACCCCGGGCCAAAGTTGGCAAGCCGCCGAAATGTCCGACGACTGTAGGGTCGTCCCCACGACCCCCGGACTAGATTGGCCCGCCACCGACAAGTCCGACGACTATAGGGTCGTCCCCACGACCCCGGGACTAGATTGGCCCGCCACCGTCATGTCCAACGACTATCGGATCGTCCCCACGACCACGGGCCAAAGTTGGCCAGCCGCCGACATGTCCGACGACTATAGGGTCGTCCCCACGACCCCGAGACTAGATTGGCCCGCCACCGTCATGTCCGACGAAAATAGGGTCGTCCCCACGACCCCGGGTTCAGGTTGGCCAGCCGCCGACATTTCCGACGACTATAGAGTCGTCCCCACGACCCCGGGACTAGATTGGCCCGCCACCGTCATGTCCAACGACAATAGGGTCGTCCCCACGACCACGGGCCAAAGTTGGGCAGCCGCCGACATATCCGACGACTATTGGGTCGTCCCCACGACCCCGGGCCAAAGTTGGGCAGCCGCCGACATGTCCGACGACTATAGGGTCGTCCCCACGACCCCGAGACTAGATTGGCCCGCCACCGTCAAGTCCGACGACCTCGGGACTAGGTTGGCCAGCCGCCGACATGTCCGACGACTATAGGGTCGCCCCCACGACCTCGGGCCAATTTTGGCCCGCCGCCGACATGTCCGACGAATATAGGGTCGTCCCCACGACCGCGGGCCAAAGTTGGCAAGCCGCCGAAATGTCCGACGACTGTAGGGTCGTCCCCACGACCCCGGGACTAGATTGGCCCGCCACCGTCAAGTCCGACGACTATAGGGTCGTCCCCACGACCCCGGGTCAAAGTTGGCCAGCCGCTGACATTTCCAACGACTATTGGGTCGTCCCCACGACCACGGGCCAATGTTGGCTAGCCGCCGACATGTCCGTCGACTATTGGATCGTCCCCACGACCCCGGGCCAAAGTTGGCAAGCCGCCGACATGTCCGACGACTATAGGGTCGTCCCCACGGCCTCGGGACTAGGTTGGCCACCCGCCGACATGTCCGACGACTATAGGGTCGTCCACACGACCCCGGGCCAAAGTTGGCAAGACGCCGAAATGTCCAACGACTGTAGGGTCGTCCCCACGACCTCGGGACTAGGTTGGCCACCCGCCGACATGTCCGACGACTATAGGGTCGTCCCCACGACCCCGGGTCTAGGTTGGCCAGCCGCCGACATGTCCGACGACTATAGAGTCGTCCCCACGACACCGGGCCAAAGTTGGCCAGCCCCCGACATGTCCGACGACTATTGGGTCGTCCCCAGGACCGCGGGCCAAAGATGTCCAGCCGCCGTCTTGTCCGACGACTATAGGGTCGTCCCCACGACCCCGGGACTAGATTGGCCCGCCACCGTCATGTCCAACGACTATAGGGTCGTCCCCACAACCACGGGCCAAAGTTGGCCAGCCGCCGACATGTCCAACGACTATAGGGTCGTCCCCACGACCACGGGCCAAAGTTGACCAGCCGCCGACATGTCCGACGACTATTGGATCGTCCCCACGACCCCGGGCCAAAGTTGGCAAGCCGCCGACATGTCCGACGACTATAGGGTCGTCCCCACGACCTCGGGACTAGGTTGGCCACCCGCCGACATGTCCGACGACTATAGGGTCGTCCCCACGACCCCGGGTCTAGGTTGGCCAGCCGCCGACATGTCCGACGAATATAGAGTCGTCCCCACGACACCGGGCCAAAGTTGGCCAGCCGCCGACATGTCCGACGACTATTGGGTCGTCCCCACGACACCGGGCCAAAGTTGGCCAGCCGCCGACATGTCCGACGACAATCGGATCGTCCCCACGACCACGCGCCAAAGATGGCCAGCCGCCGACATGTCCGACGACTTTTGGATCGTCCCCACGACCACGGGCCAAAGTTGGCCAGCCGCCGACATGTCCGACGACTATAGGGTCGTCCCCACGACCCCGGGACTAGATTGGTCCGCCACCGTCATGTCCGACGACTATAGGGTCGTCCCCACGACCCCGGGCCATTGTTGGCCAATCGCCGACATGTCCGACGACTATAGGGTCGTCCCTACGACCCCGGGCCAAAGCTGGCCAGCAGTCGACATGTCCGACGACTATTGGATCGTCCCCACGACCACGGGCCAAAGTTGGCCAGCCGCCGACATGTCCGAAGACTATAGGGTCGTCCCCACGACCCCGGGACTAGATTGGCCAGCCACCGACATGTCCGACGACTATAGAGTCGTCCCCACGACACCGGGTCAAAGTTGGCCAGCCGCCGACATGTCCGACGACAATCGGATCGTCCCCACGACCACGCGCCAAAGATGGCCAGCCGCCGACATGTCCGACGACTTTTGGATCGTACCCACGACCACGGGCCAAAGTTGGCCAGCCGCCGACATGTCCGACGACTATAGGGTCGTCCCCACGACCCCGGGACTAGATTGGTCCGCCACCGTCATGTCCGACGACTATGGGGTCGTCCCCACGACCCCGGGACTAGATTGGTCCGCCACCGTCATGTCCGACGACTATAGGGTCGTCCCCACGACCCCGGGCCAAAGTTGGCAAGCCGCCGAAATGTCCGACGACTGTAGGGTCGTCCCCACGACCCCGGGACTAGATTGGCCCGCCACCGTCAAGTCCGACGACCTCGGGACTAGGTTGGCCAGCCGCCGACATGTCCGACGACTATAGGGTCGTCCCCACGACCTCGGGCCAATTTTGGCCAGCCGCCGACATGTCCGACGACTATAGGGTCGTCCCCACGACCCCGGGCCAAAGTTGGCAAGCCGCCGAAATGTCCGACGACTGTAGGGTCGTCCCCACAACCCCGGGACTAGATTGGCCCGCCACCGTCAAGTCCGACGACTATAGGGTCGTCCCCACGACCCCGGGCCAAAGTTGGCAAGCCGCCGAAATGTCCGACGACTGTAGGGTCGTCCCCACGACTCCGTGCCAAAGTTGGCAAGCTGCCGACTTGTCCGACGACTATAGGGTCGTCCCCACGACCCCGGGAATAGATTGGCCCGCCACCGTCATTTCCGACGACAATAGGGTCGTCCCCACGACCACGGGTCAAAGTTGGCCAGCCGCCGACATATCCGACGACTATAGGGTCGTCCCCACGACCCCGGGCCAAAGTTGGCAAGCCGCCGAAATGTCCGACGACTGTAGGGTCGTCCCCACGACCTCGGGACTAGATTGGCCCGCCACCGTCAAGTCCGACGACTATAGGGTCGTCCCCACGACCCCGGGCCAAAGTTGGCAAGCCGCCGAAATGTCCGACGACTGTAGGGTCGTCCCCACAACCCCGGGACTAGATTGGCCCGCCACCGTCAAGTCCGACGACTATAGGGTCGTCCCCACGACCCCGGGCCAAAGTTGGCAAGCCGCCGAAATGTCCGACGACTGTAGGGTCGTCCCCACGACCCCCGGACTAGATTGGCCCGCCACCGACAAGTCCGACGACTATAGGGTCGTCCCCACGACCCCGGGACTAGATTGGCCCGCCACCGTCATGTCCAACGACTATCGGATCGTCCCCACGACCACGGGCCAAAGTTGGCCAGCCGCCGACATGTCCGACGACTATAGGGTCGTCCCCACGACCCCGAGACTAGATTGGCCCGCCACCGTCATGTCCGACGAAAATAGGGTCGTCCCCACGACCCCGGGTTCAGGTTGGCCAGCCGCCGACATTTCCGACGACTATAGAGTCGTCCCCACGACCCCGGGACTAGATTGGCCCGCCACCGTCATGTCCAACGACAATAGGGTCGTCCCCACGACCACGGGCCAAAGTTGGGCAGCCGCCGACATATCCGACGACTATTGGGTCGTCCCCACGACCCCGGGCCAAAGTTGGGCAGCCGCCGACATGTCCGACGACTATAGGGTCGTCCCCACGACCCCGAGACTAGATTGGCCCGCCACCGTCAAGTCCGACGACCTCGGGACTAGGTTGGCCAGCCGCCGACATGTCCGACGACTATAGGGTCGTCCCCACGACCCCGGGCCAAAGATGTCCAGCCGCCGTCTTGTCCGACGACTATAGGGTCGTCCCCACGACCCCGGGACTAGATTGGCCCGCCACCGTCAAGTCCGACGACCTCGGGACTTGGTTGGCCAGCCGCCGACATGTCCGACGACTATAGGGTCGCCCCCACGACCTCGGGACTAGGTAGGCCAGCCGCCGACATGTCCGACGACTATAGGGTCGTCCCCACCACCCCGGGCCAAAGTTGGCAAGCCGCCGAAATGTCCGACGACTGTAGGGTCGTCCCCAAGACCCCGGGACTAGATTGGCCCGCCACCGTCAAGTCCGACGACTATAGGGTCGTCCCCACGACCCCGGGCCAAAGTTGGCAAGCCGCCGAAATGTCCGACGACTGTAGGGTCGCCCCCACGACCCCGTAGCTAGATTGGCCCGCCACCGTCAAGTCCGACGACTATAGGGTCGTCCCAACGACCTCGGGACTAGGTTGGCCAGCCGCCGACATGTCCGACGACTATAGGGTCGTCCCCACGACCCCGGGCCAAAGATGTCCAGCCGCCGTCTTGTCCGACGACTATAGGGTCGTCCCCACGACCCCCGGACTAGGTTGGCCGGCCGCCGACTTGTCCGACGACTATAGGGTCGTCCCCACGACCCCCCGACTAGGTGGGCTCGCCGCCGACTTGTCCGACGACTATAGGGTCATCCCCACGACCCCGGGACTAGGTTGGCCCGCCGCCGACTTGTCCGACGACTATAGGGTCGTCCCCACGACCCCGGGACTAGGTTGGCACGCCACCGACATGTCTGACGACTATAGGGTCGTCCCCACGACCCCGGGACTAGGTTGGCCCGCCGCCGACTTGTCCGACGACTATAGGGTCGTCCCCACGACCCCGGGACTAGGTTGGCTCGCCACCGACATGTCTGACGACTATAGGGTCGTCCCCACGACCCCGGGACTAGATTGGCCCGCCACCGTCAAGTCCGACGACTATAGGGTCGTCCCCACGACCCCGGGCCAAAGTTGGACAGCCGCCGACTTGTCCGACGATTATAGGGTCGTCCCCACGACCACGGGCCAAAGTTGGCCAGCCGCCGGCTTGTCCGACGAATATAGGGTCGTCCCCACGACCCCGGGACTAGGTTGGCCCGCCGCCGACTTGTCCGACGACTATAGGGTCGTCCCCACGACCCGGGACTAGAGTGGCCCGCCACCGTCATGTCCGACGACTATATGGTCGTCCCCACGACCACGGGCCAATGTTGTCCAGCCGCTGACTTGTCCGACGACTATAGGGTCGTCCCCACGACCGCGGGACTAGATTGGCTCGCCGCCGACTTGTCCGAAGACTATAGGGTCGTCCCCACGACCACGGGCCAAAGTTGGCCAGCCGCCGACTTGCCCGACGACTATAGGGTCGTCCCCATGACCCGGGACTAGACTGGCCCGCCACCGTCATGTCCGAACCACTATAGGGTCGTCCCCACGACCCCCGGACTAGGTTGGTACGCCGCCGACTTGTCCGACGAGTATAGGGTCCTCCCCACGACCACGGGCCAATGTTGGCCAGCCGCCGACATGTCCGACGACTATAGGGTCGTCCCCACGGCCCGGGACTAGACTGGCCCGCCACCGACATGTCCGACGACTATAGAGTCGTCCCCACGACCCCGGGTGAATGTTGGCTCGCCGCCGACATGTCCGACGACTATAGGGTCGTCCCCACGACCCCCGGGCCAAAGTTGGACAGCCACCGACATTTCCGACGACTATAGGGTCGTCCCCACGACCCGGGACTAGACTGGCCCGCCACCGTCATGTCCGACGACTATAGGGTCGTCCCCACGACCCCCGGGCTAGGTTGGCCGGCCGCCGACTTGTCCGACGACTATAGGGTCGTCCCCACGACCCCCCGACTAGGTGGGATCGCCGCCGACTTGTCCGACGACTATAGGGTCGTCCCCGCGACCCCGGGACTAGGTTGGCTCGCCACCGTCATGTCTGACGACTATAGGGTCGTCCCCACGACCACGGGCCAAAGTTGGCCAGCCGCCGACATGTCCGACGACTATAGGGTCGTCCCCACGACCCGGGACTAGACTGGCCCGCCACCGTCATGTCCGACGACTATAGGGTCATCCCCACGACCCCGGGTCTAGGTTGGCCCGCCGCCGACTTGTCCGACGACTATAGGGTCGTCCCCACGACCCCGGGACTAGATTGGCCCGCCACCGTCAAGTCCGACGACTATAGGGTCGTCCCCACGACCCCGGGCCAAAGTTGGACAGCCGCCGACATGTCCGACGACTATAGGGTCGTCCCCACGACCCGGGACTAGACTGGCCCGCCACCGTCATGTCCGACGACTATAGGGTCATCCCCACGACCCCGGGACTAGATTGGCCCGCCACCGTCAAGTCCGACGACTATAGGGTCGTCCCCACGACCCCGGGCCAAAGTTGGACAGCCGCCGACTTGTCCGACGACTATAGGGTCGTCCCCACGACCACGGGCCAAAGCTGGCCAGCCGCCGGCTTGTCCGACGACTATAGGGTCGTCCCCATGACCCGGGACTAGACTGGCCCGCCACCGTCATGTCCGACGACTACAGGGTCGTCCCCACGACCCCCGGACTAGGTTGGTACGCCGCCGACTTGTCCGACGAGTATAGGGTCCTCCCCACGACCACGGGCCAAAGTTGGCCGGGCCGCCGACATGTCCGACGACTATAGGGTCGTCCCCACGACCCGGGACTAGACTGGCCCGCCACCGACATGTCCGACGACTATAGAGTCGTCCCCACGACCCCGGGTCAATGTTGGCTCGCCGCCGACATGTCCGACGACTATAGGGTCGTCTCCACGACCCCTGGGCCAAAGTTGGACAGCCACCGACATTTCCGACGACTATACGGTCGTCCCCACGACCACGGGCCAAAGTTCGCCAGCCGCCGACATGTTTGACGACTATAGGGTCGTCCCCACGACCCCGGGACTAGATTAGCCCGCCACCGTCTTGTCCGACGACTATAGGGTCGTCTTCACGACCACGGGCCAAAGTTGGCCAGCCGCCGACATTTCCGACGACTATAGGGTCGTCCTCACGACCACGGGCCAAATTTGGCCAGCTGCCGACTTGTCCGAACATTATAGGGTCGTCCCCACAACGCCGGGACTAGGTTGGCTCGCCGCCGACATTTCCGACGACTATAGGGTCGTCCCCACGACCACGGGCCATATTTGGCCAGCCGCCGACTTGTCCGACGACTATAGGGTCGTTCCCACGACCACGGGCCAAAGTTGGCCAGCCGCCGACTTGTTCGAGGACTATAGGGTCGTCCCCACGACCCCGGGTCTAGGTTGGCCAGCCGCCGACATGTCCGACGACTATAGAGTCGTCCCCAAGACACCGGGCCAAAGTAGGACAGCCACCGACATCTCCGACGACTATAGGGTCGTCCCCACGATCCCGGGACTAGATTGGCTAGCCACCGTCACGTCCGACGACTATCGGATCGTCCCCACGACCACGGGCCGAAGTTGGCCAGCCGCCGACATGTCCGACGACTGTTGGGTCGTCCCCACGACCACGGGCCAATGTTGGCCAGCCGCCGACATGTCCGACGATTATAGGGTCGTCCCCACGACCCCGGGACTAGGTTGGCTCGCCACCGTCATGTCTGACGACTATAGGGTCGTCCCCACGACCACGGGCCAAAGTTGGCCAGCCGCCGACATGTCCGACGACTATAGGGTCGTCCCCACGACCCGGGACTAGACTGGCCCGCCACCGTCATGTCCGACGACTATATGGTCGTCCCCACGTCCACGGGCCAATGTTGGCTAGCCGCTGACTTGTCCGACGACTATAGGGTCGTCCCCACGACCACGGGCCAAAGTTGGCCAGCCGCCGACATGTCCGACGACTATAGGGTCGTCCCCACGACCCGGGACTAGACTGGCCCGCCACCGTCATGTCCGACGACTATAGGGTCGTCCCCACGACCCCCGAACTAGGTTGGCCGGCCGCCGACTTGTCCGACGACTATAGGGTCGTCCCCACGACCCCCGGACTAGGTGGGCTCGCCCCCGACTTGTCCGACGACTATAGGGTCGTTCCCACGACCCCGGCCCAAAGTTGGCAAGCTGCCGACTTATCCGACGACTATAGGGTCGTCCCCACGACCCCGGGACTAGGTAGGCCCGCCACCGACTTGTCCGACGACTATAGGGTCGTCCCCACGACCCCGGGACTAGATTGGCCCGCCACCGTTATGTCCGACGACTATAGGGTCGTCCCCACGACCACGGCCTAAAGTTGGCCATCCGGCGACATGTCCGACGACTATAGGGTCGTCCCCACGACCCCGGGACTAGATTGGCCCGCCACCGTCTTGTCCGACGACTATAGGGTCGTCTTCACGACCACGGGCCAAAGTTGGCCAGCCGCCGACATTTCCGACGACTATAGGGTCGTCCTCACGACCACGGGCCAAATTTGGCCAGCTGCCGACTTGTCCGAACATTATAGGGTCGTCCCCACGACGCCGGGACTAGGTTGGCTCGCCGCCGACATTTCCGACGACTATAGGGTCGTCCCCACGACCACGGGCCATATTTGGCCAGCCGCCGACTTGTCCGACGACTATAGGGTCGTTCCCACGACCACGGGCCAAAGTTGGCCAGCCGCCGACTTGTTCGAGGACTATAGGGTCGTCCCCACGACCCCGGGTCTAGGTTGGCCAGCCGCCGACATGTCCGACGACTATAGAGTCGTCCCCAAGACACCGGGCCAAAGTAGGACAGCCGCCGACTTGTCCGAACATTATAGGGTCGTCCCCACGATGCCGGGACTAGGTTGGCTCGCCGCCGACATTTCCGACGACTATAGGGTCGTCCCCACGACCACGGGCCATATTTGGCCAGCCGCCGACTTGTCCGACGAATATCGGATCGTCCCCACGACCACGGGCCAAAGTTGGCCAGCCGCCGACTTGTCCGACGACTATAGGGTCGTCCCCACGACCCCGGGACTAGGTTGGCTCACCACCGATATGTCTGACGACTATAGGGTCGTCCCGGCGACCCCGGGACTAGGTTGGCCGGCCGCCGACTTGTCCGACGACTATAGGGTCGTCCCCACGACCCGGGACTAGACTGGCCCGCCACCGTCATGTCCGACGACTATAGGGTCATCCCCACGACCCCGGGGCTAGGTTGGCCCGCCGCCGACTAGTCCGACGACTATAGGGTCGTCCCCACGACCCCGGGACTAGATTGGCCCGCCACCGTTATGTCCGACGACTATAGGGTCGTCCCCACGACCACGGGCCAAAGTTGGCCAGCCGGCGACATGTCCGACGACTATAGGGTCGTCCCTACGACCCCGGGACTAGGATGGCTCGCCAGCGACATGTCTGACGACTATAGGGTCGTCCCCACGACCCCGGGACTAGATTGGCCCGCCACCGTCAAGTCCGACGACTATAGGGTCGTCCCCACGACCCCGGGCCAAAGTTGGACAGCCGCCGACTTGTCCGACGACTATTGGGTCGTCCCCATGACCACGGGCCAATGTTGGTCAGCCGCCGGCTTGTCCGACGACTATAGGGTCGTTCCCACGACCCCGGCCCAAAGTTGGCAAGCTGCCGACTTATCCGACGACTATAGGGTCGTCCCCACGACCCCGGGACTAGGTAGGCCCGCCACCAACTTGTCCGACGACTATAGGGTCGTCCCCACGACCCCGGGACTAGATTAGCCCGCCGCCGACTTGTCCGACGACTATAGGGTCGTCCCCACGACCACGGGCCAAAGTTGGCCAGCCGCCGACATATCCGACGACTATAGGGTCGTCCCCACGACCCCGGGCCAATGTTGGCCAGCCGCCGACATGTCCGACGACTATAGGGTCGTCCCCACGACCCGGGACTAGAGTGGCCCGCCACCGTCATGTCCGACGACTATATGGTCGTCCCCACGACCACTGGCCAATGTTGGCCAGCCGCTGACTTGTCCGACGACTATAGGGTCGTCCCCACGACCGCGGGACTAGATTGGCTCGCCGCCGACTTGTCCGACGACTGTAGGGTCGTCCCCACGACCTCGGGACTAGATTGGCCCGCCACCGTCATTTCCGACGACTATAGGGTCGTCCCCACGACCACGGGCCAAAGTTGGCCAGCCGCCGACTTGTCCGACGACTATAGGGTCGTCCCCATGACCCGGGACTAGACTGGCCCGCCACCGTCATGTCCGACGACTATAGGGTCGTCCCCACGACCACGGGCCATATTTGGCCAGCCGCCGACTTATCCGACGACTATAGGGTCGTCCCCACGACCCCGGGACTAGGTAGGCCCGCCACCGACTTGTCCGACGACTATAGGGTCGTCCCCACGACCCCGGGACTAGATTGGCCCGCCACCGTTATGTCCGACGACTATAGGGTCGTCCCCACGACCACGGCCTAAAGTTGGCCATCCGGCGACATGTCCGACGACTATAGGGTCGTCCCCACGACCCCGGGACTAGATTGGCCCGCCACCGTCTTGTCCGACGACTGTTGGGTCGTCCCCACGACCACGGGCCAATGTTGGCCAGCCGCCGACATGTCCGACGATTATAGGGTCGTCCCCACGACCCCGGGCCAATAATGGCCAATCGACGACATGTCCGACGACTATAGGGTCGTACCCACGACCCCGGGACTTGATTGGCCCGGCACCGTCATGTCCAACGACTATCGGATCGTCCCTACGACCACGGGCCTAAGTTGACCAGCCGCCGACATGTCCGATGACTATAGGGTCGTCCCTATGACCCCGGGACTAGATTGGCCCGCCACCGTCATGTCCGACGACTATCGGATCGTCCCCACGACCACGGGCCAAAGTTGGCCAGCCGCCGACTTGTCCGACGACTATAGGGTCGTCCCCACGACCCCGGGACTAGACTGGCCCGCCACCGTCATGTCCGACGACTATAGGGTCATCCCCACGACCCCGGGGCTAGGTTGGCCCGCCGCCGACTTGTCCGACGACTATAGGGTCGTCCCCACGACCCCGGGACTAGATTGGCCCGCCACCGTTATGTCCGACGACTATAGGGTCGTCCCCACGACCACGGGCCAAAGTTGGCCAGCCGGCGACATGTCCGACGACTATAGGGTCGTCCCTACGACCCCGGGACTAGGTTGGCTCGCCAGCGACATGTCTGACGACTATAGGGTCGTCCCCACGAACCCGGGACTAGATTGGCCCGCCACCGCCAAGTCCGACGACTATAGGGTCGTCCCCACGACCCCGGGCCAAAGTTGGACAGCCGCCGACTTGTCCGACGACTATAGGGTCGTCCCCACGACCACGGGCCAATGTTGGCCAGCCGCCGGCTTGTCCGACGACTATAGGGTCGTTCCCACGACCCCGGCCCAAAGTTGGCAAGCTGCCGACTTATCCGACGACTATAGGGTCGTCCCCACGACCCCGGGACTAGGTAGGCCCGCCACCAACTTGTCCGACGACTATAGGGTCGTCCCCACGACCCCGGGACTAGATTAGCCCGCCACCGTCTTGTCCGACGACTATAGGGTCGTCTTCACGACCACGGGCCAAAGTTGGCCAGCCGCCGACATTTCCGACGACTATAGGGTCGTCCTCACGACCACGGGCCAAATTTGGCCAGCTGCCGACTTGTCCGAACATTATAGGGTCGTCCCCACGACCCCGGGACTAGGTTGGCCCGCCGCCGACTTGTCCGACGACTATAGGGTCGTCCCCACGACCACGGGCCAAAGTTGGCCAGCCGCCGACATATCCGACGACTATAGGGTCGTCCCCACGACCCCGGGACTAGATTGGCCCGCCACCGTCATGTCCAACGACTATCGGATCGTCCCCACGACCACGGGCCAAAGTTGGCCAGCCGCCGACATGTCCGACGACTATTGGGTCGTCCCCACGACACCGGGCCAAAGTTGGCCAGCCGCTGACATATCCAACGACTATAGAGTCGTCCCCACGACCACGGGCCAAAGTTGACCAGCCGCCGACATGTCCGACGACTATTGGATCGTCCCCACGACCCCGGGCCAAAGTTGGCAAGCTGCCGAAATGTCCGACGACTGTAGCGTCGTCCCCACGACCCCCGGACTAGACTGGCCCGCCACCGACAAGTCCGACGACTATCGGATCGTCCCCACGACCCCGGGCCAATGTTGGCCAATCGCCGACATGTCCGACGACTATTGGATCGTCCCCACGACCACGGGCCAAAGTTGACCAGCCGCCGACATGTCCGACGACTATTGGATCGTCCCCACGACCCCGGGCCAAAGTTGGCAAGCTGCCGAAATGTCCGACGACTGTAGGGTCGTCCCCACGACCCCCGGACTAGACTGGCCCGCCACCGACAAGTCCGACGACTATAGGGTCGTCCCCACGACTCCGGGAATAGATTGGCCGGCCACCGTCAAGTCCGACGACTATAGGGTCGTCCCCACGACCACGGGCCAAAGTTGGCCAGACGCCGACATGTCCGACGACTATAGGGTCGTCCCCACGACCCCGGGAATAGATTGGCCGGCCACCGTCAAGTCCGACGACTATAGGGTCGTCCCCAAGACTTCGGGACTAGATTGGCCCGCCAACGTCAAGTCCGACGACTATAGGGTCGTCCCCACGACCCCGGGCCAAAGTTGGCAAGCCGCCGAAATGTCCGACGACTGTAGGGTCGTCCCCACGACCCCCGGACTAGATTGGCCCGCCACCGTCATGTCCAACGACTATCGGATCGTCCCCACGACCACGGGCCAAAGTTGGCCAGCCGCCGACATGTCCGACGACTGTAGGGTCGTCCCCACGACCCCGGGCCAAAGTTGGCAAGCCGCCGAAATGTCCGACGACTGTAGGGTCGTCCCCACAACCCCGGGACTAGATTGGCCCGCCACCGTCATGTCCGACGACAATAGGGTCGTCCCCACGACCCCGGGTCCAGGATGGCCAGCCGCCGACATTTCCGACGACTATAGGGTCGTCCCCACGACCCCGAGACTAGATTGGCCCGCCACCGTCATGTCCGACGACAATAGGGTCGTCCCCACGACCCCGGGTCCAGGTTGGCCAGCCGCCGACATTTCCGACGACTATAGAGTCGTCCCCACGACCCCGGGCCAAAGATGGCCAGCCGCCGACATGTCCGACGACTATAGGGTCGTCCCCACGACCCCGAGACTAGATTGGCCCGCCACCGTCATGTCCGACGACAATAGGGTCGTCCCCACGACCCCGGGTCCAGGTTGGCCAGCCGCCGACATTTCCGACGACTATAGAGTCGTCCCCACGACACCGGGCCAAAGTTGGCCAGCCGCCGACATGTCCGACGACTATAGGGTCGTCCCCACGACCCCGGGACTAGATTGGCCCGCCACCGTCATGTCCGACAATTATAGGGTCGTCCCCACGACCCCGGGACAAGCTTGGCCCGCCGCCGAATTGTTCGACGACTATAGGGTCGTCCCCACGACCCCGGGCCAAAGTTGGCAAGCCGCCGAAATGTCCGACGACTGTAGGGTCGTACCCACGACACCGGGACTAGGCTGACAAGCCGCCAACATGTCCGACGACTATAGGGTCGCCCCCACGACCCCGGGCCAAAGTTGGCCAGCCGCCGACATGTCCGACGACTATAGGGTCGTCCCCACGACCCCGAGACTACATTGGCCCGCCACCGTCATGTCCGACGACTATAGGGTCGTCCCCACGACCCCGGGACTAGATTGGCCCGCCACCGTCATGTCCAACGACTATAGGGTCGTCCCCACAACCACGGGCCAAAGTTGGCCTGCCGCCGACATGTCCGACGACGATTGGATCGTCCCCACGACCACGGGCCAAAGTTGGCCAGCCGCCGACATGTCCGACGACTATAGGGTCGTCCCCACGACCCCGGGACTAGAGTGGTCCGCCACCGTCTTGTCCGACGACTATAGGGTCGTCCCCACGACCACGGGCCAAAGTTGACCAGCCGCCGACATGTCCGACGACTATAGGGTCGTCCCCACGACCCCGGGACTAGATTGGCCCGCCACCGTCATGTCCGACGATTATAGGGTCGTCCCCACGACCGCGAGACTAGATTGGCCCGCCACCGTCATGTCCGACGACAATAGGGTCGTACCCACGACCCCGGGACTTGATTGGCCCGGCACCGTCATGTCCAACGACTATCGGATCGTCCCTACGACCACGGGCCTAAGTTGACCAGCCGCCGACATGTCCGATGACTATAGGGTCGTCCCTATGACCCCGGGACTAGATTGGCCCGCCACCGTCATGTCCGACGACTATCGGATCGTCCCCAAGACCACGGGCCAAAGTTGGCCAGCCGCCGACTTGTCCGACGACTATAGGGTCGTCCCCACGACCCCGGGACTAGACTGGCCCGCCACCGTCATGTCCGACGACTATAGGGTCATCCCCACGACCCCGGGGCTAGGTTGGCCCGCCGCCGACTTGTCCGACGACTATAGGGTCGTCCCCACGACCCCGGGCCAATAATGGCCAATCGACGACATGTCCGACGACTATAGGGTCGTACCCACGACCCCGGGACTTGATTGGCCCGGCACCGTCATGTCCAACGACTATCGGATCGTCCCTACGACCACGGGCCTAAGTTGACCAGCCGCCGACATGTCCGATGACTATAGGGTCGTCCCTATGACCCCGGGACTAGATTGGCCCGCCACCGACTTGTCCGACGACTGTAGGGTCGTCCCCACGACCTCGGGACTAGATTGGCCCGCCACCGTCATTTCCGACGACTATAGGGTCGTCCCCACGACCACGGGCCAAAGTTGGCCAGCCGCCGACTTGTCCGACGACTATAGGGTCGTCCCCATGACCCGGGACTAGACTGGCCCGCCACCGTCATGTCCGACGACTATAGGGTCGTCCCCACGACCACGGGCCATATTTGGCCAGCCGCCGACTTATCCGACGACTATAGGGTCGTCCCCACGACCCCGGGACTAGGTAGGCCCGCCACCGACTTGTCCGACGACTATAGGGTCGTCCCCACGACCCCCGGACTAGATTGGCCCGCCACCGTCATGTCCAACGACTATCGGATCGTCCCCACGACCACGGGCCAAAGTTGGCCAGCCGCCGACATGTCCGACGACTGTAGGGTCGTCCCCACGACCCCGGGCCAAAGTTGGCAAGCCGCCGAAATGTCCGACGACTGTAGGGTCGTCCCCACAACCCCGGGACTAGATTGGCCCGCCACCGTCATGTCCGACGACAATAGGGTCGTCCCCACGACCCCGGGTCCAGGTTGGCCAGCCGCCGACATTTCCGACGACTATAGGGTCGTCCCCACGACCCCGAGACTAGATTGGCCCGCCACCGTCATGTCCGACGACAATAGGGTCGTCCCCACGACCCCGGGTCCAGGTTGGCCAGCCGCCGACATTTCCGACGACTATAGAGTCGTCCCCACGACCCCGGGCCAAAGATGGCCAGCCGCCGACATGTCCGACGACTATAGGGTCGTCCCCACGACCCCGAGACTAGATTGGCCCGCCACCGTCATGTCCGACGACAATAGGGTCGTCCCCACGACCCCGGGTCCAGGTTGGCCAGCCGCCGACATTTCCGACGACTATAGAGTCGTCCCCACGACACCGGGCCAAAGTTGGCCAGCCGCCGACATGTCCGACGACTATAGGGTCGTCCCCACGACCCCGGGTCCAGGTTGGCCAGCCGCCGACATTTCCGACGACTATAGGGTCGTCCCCACGACCCCGAGACTAGATTGGCCCGCCACCGTCATGTCCGACGACAATAGGGTCGTCCCCACGACCCCGGGTCCAGGTTGGCCAGCCGCCGACATTTCCGACGACTATAGAGTCGTCCCCACGACCCCGGGCCAAAGATGGCCAGCCGCCGACATGTCCGACGACTATAGGGTCGTCCCCACGACCCCGAGACTAGATTGGCCCGCCACCGTCATGTCCGACGACAATAGGGTCGTCCCCACGACCCCGGGTCCAGGTTGGCCAGCCGCCGACATTTCCGACGACTATAGAGTCGTCCCCACGACACCGGGCCAAAGTTGGCCAGCCGCCGACATGTCCGACGACTATAGGGTCGTCCCCACGACCCCGGGACTAGAGTGGTCCGCCACCGTCTTGTCCGACGACTATAGGGTCGTCCCCACGACCACGGGCCAAAGTTGACCAGCCGCCGACATGTCCGACGACTATAGGGTCGTCCCCACGACCCCGGGACTAGATTGGCCCGCCACCGTCATGTCCGACGATTATAGGGTCGTCCCCACGACCGCGAGACTAGATTGGCCCGCCACCGTCATGTCCGACGACAATAGGGTCGTACCCACGACCCCGGGACTTGATTGGCCCGGCACCGTCATGTCCAACGACTATCGGATCGTCCCTACGACCACGGGCCTAAGTTGACCAGCCGCCGACATGTCCGATGACTATAGGGTCGTCCCTATGACCCCGGGACTAGATTGGCCCGCCACCGTCATGTCCGACGACTATCGGATCGTCCCCACGACCACGGGCCAAAGTTGGCCAGCCGCCGACTTGTCCGACGACTATAGGGTCGTCCCCACGACCCCGGGACTAGACTGGCCCGCCACCGTCATGTCCGACGACTATAGGGTCATCCCCACGACCCCGGGGCTAGGTTGGCCCGCCGCCGACTTGTCCGACGACTATAGGGTCGTCCCCACGACCCGGGACTAGAGTGGCCCGCCACCGTCATGTCCGACGACTATAGGGTCGTCCCCACGACCACGGGCCAAAGTTGGCCAGCCGGCGACATGTCCGACGACTATAGGGTCGTCCCTACGACCCCGGGACTAGGTTGGCTCGCCAGCGACATGTCTGACGACTATAGGGTCGTCCCCACGACCCCGGGACTAGATTGGCCCGCCACCGTCAAGTCCGACGACTATAGGGTCGTCCCCACGACCCCGGGCCAAAGTTGGCCAGCCGCCGACTTGTCCGACGACTATAGGGTCGTCCCCATGACCCGGGACTAGACTGGCCCGCCACCGTCATGTCCGACGACTATAGGGTCGTCCCCACGACCACGGGCCATATTTGGCCAGCCGCCGACTTATCCGACGACTATAGGGTCGTCCCCACGACCCCGGGACTAGGTAGGCCCGCCACCGACTTGTCCGACGACTATAGGGTCGTCCCCACGACCCCGGGACTAGATTGGCCCGCCACCGTTATGTCCGACGACTATAGGGTCGTCCCCACGACCACGGCCTAAAGTTGGCCATCCGGCGACATGTCCGACGACTATAGGGTCGTCCCCACGACCCCGGGACTAGATTGGCCCGCCACCGTCTTGTCCGACGACTATAGGGTCGTCTTCACGACCACGGGCCAAAGTTGGCCAGCCGCCGACATTTCCGACGACTATAGGGTCGTCCTCACGACCACGGGCCAAATTTGGCCAGCTGCCGACTTGTCCGAACATTATAGGGTCGTCCCCACGACGCCGGGACTAGGTTGGCTCGCCGCCGACATTTCCGACGACTATAGGGTCGTCCCCACGACCCCGAGACTAGATTGGCCCGCCACCGTCATGTCCGACGACAATAGGGTCGTCCCCACGACCCCGGGTCCAGGTTGGCCAGCCGCCGACATTTCCGACGACTATAGAGTCGTCCCCACGACACCGGGCCAAAGTTGGCCAGCCGCCGACATGTCCGACGACTATAGGGTCGTCCCCACGACCCCGGGACTAGATTGGCCCGCCACCGTCATGTCCGACAATTATAGGGTCGACCCCACGACCCCGGGACAAGCTTGGCCCGCCGCCGAATTGTTCGACGACTATAGGGTCGTCCCCACGACCGCGGGCCAAAGTTGGCAAGCCGCCGAAATGTCCGACGACTGTAGGGTCGTACCCACGACCCCGGGACTAGGCTGACAAGCCGCCAACATGTCCGACGACTATAGGGTCGCCCCCACGACCCCGGGCCAAAGTTGGCCAGCCGCCGACATGTCCGACGACTATAGGGTCGTCCCCACGACCCCGAGACTACATTGGCCCGCCACCGTCATGTCCGACGACTATAGGGTCGTCCCCACGACCCCGGGACTAGATTGGCCCGCCACCGTCATGTCCAACGACTATAGGGTCGTCCCCACAACCACGGGCCAAAGTTGGCCTGCCGCCGACATGTCCGACGACGATTGGATCGTCCCCACGACCACGGGCCAAAGTTGGCCAGCCGCCGACATGTCCGACGACTATAGGGTCGTCCCCACGACCCCGGGACTAGAGTGGTCCGCCACCGTCTTGTCCGACGACTATAGGGTCGTCCCCACGACCACGGGCCAAAGTTGACCAGCCGCCGACATGTCCGACGACTATAGGGTCGTCCCCACGACCCCGGGACTAGATTGGCCCGCCACCGTCATGTCCGACGATTATAGGGTCGTCCCCACGACCGCGAGACTAGATTGGCCCGCCACCGTCATGTCCGACGACAATAGGGTCGTCCCCACGACCCCGGGACTAGATTGGCCCGCCACCGTCATGTCCAACGATTATAGGGTCGTCCCTACGACCCCGGGACTAGATTGGCCCGCCACCGTCATGTCCGACGAATATAGGGTCGTCCACACGACCCTGGGACAAGCTTGGCCCGCCGGCGTCTTGTCCGACGACTATAGGGTCGTCCCCACGACCCCGGGTCTAGGTTGGCCAGCTGCCGACATGTCCGACGACTATAGAGTCGTCCCCACGAACGCGAGCCAAGGATGTCCAGCCGCCGTCTTGTCCGACGCCTATAGGGTCGTCCCCACGACCCCGGGCCAAAGTTGGCAAGCCGCCGAAATGTCCGACGACAGTAGGGTCGTCCCCACGACCCCGGGACTAGATTGGCCCGCCACCGTGAAGTCCGACGACTATAGGGTCGACCCCACGACCTCGGGACTACGTTGGCCAGCCGCCGACATGTCCGACGACTATAGGGTCGTCCCCACGACCCCGGGCCAATGTTGGCCAATCGCCGACATATCCGACGACTATAGGGTCGTCCCTACGACCCCGGGACTAGATTGGCCCGCCACCGTCATGTCCAACGACTATAGGGTCGTCCCCACGACCCCGGGCCAAAGTTGGCATGCCGCCGAAATGTCCGCCGACTATAGGGTCGTCCCCACGACCCCGGGCCAAAGTTGGCAAGCCGCCGAAATGTCCGACGACTATAGGGTCGTCCCCACGAACGCGAGCCAAGGATATCCAGCCGCCGTCTTGTCCGACGACTATAGGGTCGTCCCCACAACCCCGGGACTAGATTGGTCCGCCACCGTCATGTCCGACGACTATAGGGTCGTCCCCACGACCCCGGGCCAAAGTTGGCAAGCCGCCGAAATGTCCGACGACTGTAGGGTCGTCCCCACGACCCCGGGACTAGATTGGCCCGCCACCGTGAAGTCCGACGACTATAGGGTCGTCCCCACGACCTCGGGACTAGGTTGGCCAGCCGCCGACATGTCCGACGACTATAGGGTCCACCCCACGACCCCGGGCCAATGTTGGCCAATCGCCGACATATCCGACGACTATAGGGTCGTCCCTACGACCCCGGGACTAGATTGGCCCGCCACCGTCATGTCCAACGACTATAGGGTCGTCCCCACGACCCCGGGAATAGATTGGCCCGCCACCGTCATGTCCGACGACTATAGAGTCGTCCCCACGACTACGGGCCAAAGTTGGCCAGCCGTCGACATGTCCGACGACTATTGGGTCGTCCCCACGACCACGGGCCATAGTTGGCCAGCCGCCGACATGTCCGAAGACTATAGGGTCGTCCCCACGACCCCGGGACTAGATTGACCAGCCGCCGACATGTCCGACGACTGCAGGGTCGTCCCCACGACCCCGGGACTAGATTGGCCCGCCACCGTCAAGTCCGACGACCTCGGGACTAGGTTGGCCAGCCGCCGACATGTCCGACGACTATAGGGTCGCCCCCACGACCTCGGGACTAGGTTGGCCAGCCGCCGACATGTCCGACGACTATTGGGTCGTCCCCACGACCCCGGGACTAGAATGGCCCGCCACCGTCATGTCCAACGACTATCGGATCGTCCCCACGACCACGGGACTAGGTTGGCCAGCCGCCGACATGTCCCACGACTATAGGGTCGTCCCGACGACCCCGGGCCAATGTTGGCCAGCCGCCGACATGTCCGACGACTATTGGGTCGTCCCCACGACCACGGGCCAAAGTTGGCCAGCCGCCGACATGTCCGACGACTATTGGATCGTCCCCACGACCCCGGGCCAAAGTTGGCAAGCTGCCGAAATGTCCGACGACTGTAGCGTCGTCCCCACGACCCCCGGACTAGACTGGCCCGCCACCGACAAGTCCGACGACTATAGGGTCGTCCCCACGACCCCGGGCCAATGTTGGCCAATCGCCGACATGTCCGACGACTATTGGATCGTCCCCACGACCACGGGCCAAAGTTGACCAGCCGCCGACATGTCCGACGACTATTGGATCGTCCCCACGACCCCGGGCCAAAGTTGGCAAGCTGCCGAAATGTCCGACGACTGTAGGGTCGTCCCCACGACCCCCGGACTAGACTGGCCCGCCACCGACAAGTCCGACGACTATAGGGTCGTCCCCACGACTCCGGGAATAGATTGGCCGGCCACCGTCAAGTCCGACGACTATAGGGTCGTCCCCACGACCACGGGCCAAAGTTGGCCAGACGCCGACATGTCCGACGACTATAGGGTCGTCCCCACGACCCCGGGAATAGATTGGCCGGCCACCGTCAAGTCCGACGACTATAGGGTCGTCCCCAAGACTTCGGGACTAGATTGGCCCGCCAACGTCAAGTCCGACGACTATAGGGTCGTCCCCACGACCCCGGGCCAAAGTTGGCAAGCCGCCGAAATGTCCGACGACTGTAGGGTCGTCCCCACGACCCCCGGACTAGATTGGCCCGCCACCGTCATGTCCAACGACTATCGGATCGTCCCCACGACCACGGGCCAAAGTTGGCCAGCCGCCGACATGTCCGACGACTGTAGGGTCGTCCCCACGACCCCGGGCCAAAGTTGGCAAGCCGCCGAAATGTCCGACGACTGTAGGGTCGTCCCCACAACCCCGGGACTAGATTGGCCCGCCACCGTCATGTCCGACGACAATAGGGTCGTCCCCACGACCCCGGGTCCAGGTTGGCCAGCCGCCGACATTTCCGACGACTATAGGGTCGTCCCCACGACCCCGAGACTAGATTGGCCCGCCACCGTCATGTCCGACGACAATAGGGTCGTCCCCACGACCCCGGGTCCAGGTTGGCCAGCCGCCGACATTTCCGACGACTATAGAGTCGTCCCCACGACCCCGGGCCAAAGATGGCCAGCCGCCGACATGTCCGACGACTATAGGGTCGTCCCCACGACCCCGAGACTAGATTGGCCCGCCACCGTCATGTCCGACGACAATAGGGTCGTCCCCACGACCCCGGGTCCAGGTTGGCCAGCCGCCGACATTTCCGACGACTATAGAGTCGTCCCCACGACACCGGGCCAAAGTTGGCCAGCCGCCGACATGTCCGACGACTATAGGGTCGTCCCCACGACCCCGGGACTAGATTGGCCCGCCACCGTCATGTCCGACAATTATAGGGTCGACCCCACGACCCCGGGACAAGCTTGGCCCGCCGCCGAATTGTTCGACGACTATAGGGTCGTCCCCACGACCCCGGGCCAAAGTTGGCAAGCCGCCGAAATGTCCGACGACTGTAGGGTCGTACCCACGACCCCGGGACTAGGCTGACAAGCCGCCAACATGTCCGACGACTATAGGGTCGCCCCCACGACCCCGGGCCAAAGTTGGCCAGCCGCCGACATGTCCGACGACTATAGGGTCGTCCCCACGACCCCGAGACTACATTGGCCCGCCACCGTCATGTCCGACGACTATAGGGTCGTCCCCACGACCCCGGGACTAGATTGGCCCGCCACCGTCATGTCCAACGACTATAGGGTCGTCCCCACAACCACGGGCCAAAGTTGGCCTGCCGCCGACATGTCCGACGACGATTGGATCGTCCCCACGACCACGGGCCAAAGTTGGCCAGCCGCCGACATGTCCGACGACTATAGGGTCGTCCCCACGACCCCGGGACTAGAGTGGTCCGCCACCGTCTTGTCCGACGACTATAGGGTCGTCCCCACGACCACGGGCCAAAGTTGACCAGCCGCCGACATGTCCGACGACTATAGGGTCGTCCCCACGACCCCGGGACTAGATTGGCCCGCCACCGTCATGTCCGACGATTATAGGGTCGTCCCCACGACCGCGAGACTAGATTGGCCCGCCACCGTCATGTCCGACGACAATAGGGTCGTCCCCACGACCCCGGGACTAGATTGGCCCGCCACCGTCATGTCCAACGATTATAGGGTCGTCCCTACGACCCCGGGACTAGATTGGCCCGCCACCGTCATGTCCGACGAATATAGGGTCGTCCACACGACCCTGGGACAAGCTTGGCCCGCCGGCGTCTTGTCCGACGACTATAGGGTCGTCCCCACGACCCCGGGTCTAGGTTGGCCAGCTGCCGACATGTCCGACGACTATAGAGTCGTCCCCACGAACGCGAGCCAAGGATGTCCAGCCGCCGTCTTGTCCGACGCCTATAGGGTCGTCCCCACGACCCCGGGCCAAAGTTGGCAAGCCGCCGAAATGTCCGACGACAGTAGGGTCGTCCCCACGACCCCGGGACTAGATTGGCCCGCCACCGTGAAGTCCGACGACTATAGGGTCGACCCCACGACCTCGGGACTACGTTGGCCAGCCGCCGACATGTCCGACGACTATAGGGTCGTCCCCACGACCCCGGGCCAATGTTGGCCAATCGCCGACATATCCGACGACTATAGGGTCGTCCCTACGACCCCGGGACTAGATTGGCCCGCCACCGTCATGTCCAACGACTATAGGGTCGTCCCCACGACCCCGGGCCAAAGTTGGCATGCCGCCGAAATGTCCGCCGACTATAGGGTCGTCCCCACGACCCCGGGCCAAAGTTGGCAAGCCGCCGAAATGTCCGACGACTATAGGGTCGTCCCCACGAACGCGAGCCAAGGATATCCAGCCGCCGTCTTGTCCGACGACTATAGGGTCGTCCCCACAACCCCGGGACTAGATTGGTCCGCCACCGTCATGTCCGACGACTATAGGGTCGTCCCCACGACCCCGGGCCAAAGTTGGCAAGCCGCCGAAATGTCCGACGACTGTAGGGTCGTCCCCACGACCCCGGGACTAGATTGGCCCGCCACCGTGAAGTCCGACGACTATAGGGTCGTCCCCACGACCTCGGGACTAGGTTGGCCAGCCGCCGACATGTCCGACGACTATAGGGTCCACCCCACGACCCCGGGCCAATGTTGGCCAATCGCCGACATATCCGACGACTATAGGGTCGTCCCTACGACCCCGGGACTAGATTGGCCCGCCACCGTCATGTCCAACGACTATAGGGTCGTCCCCACGACCCCGGGAATAGATTGGCCCGCCACCGTCATGTCCGACGACTATAGAGTCGTCCCCACGACTACGGGCCAAAGTTGGCCAGCCGTCGACATGTCCGACGACTATTGGGTCGTCCCCACGACCACGGGCCATAGTTGGCCAGCCGCCGACATGTCCGAAGACTATAGGGTCGTCCCCACGACCCCGGGACTAGATTGACCAGCCGCCGACATGTCCGACGACTGCAGGGTCGTCCCCACGACCCCGGGACTAGATTGGCCCGCCACCGTCAAGTCCGACGACCTCGGGACTAGGTTGGCCAGCCGCCGACATGTCCGACGACTATAGGGTCGCCCCCACGACCTCGGGACTAGGTTGGCCAGCCGCCGACATGTCCGACGACTATTGGGTCGTCCCCACGACCCCGGGACTAGAATGGCCCGCCACCGTCATGTCCAACGACTATCGGATCGTCCCCACGACCACGGGACTAGGTTGGCCAGCCGCCGACATGTCCCACGACTATAGGGTCGTCCCGACGACCCCGGGCCAATGTTGGCCAGCCGCCGACATGTCCGACGACTATTGGGTCGTCCCCACGACCACGGGCCAAAGTTGGCCAGCCGCCGACATGTCCGACGACTATTGGATCGTCCCCACGACCCCGGGACAAGATTGGTCCGCCACCGTCATGTCCAACGACTATCGGATCGCCCCCACGACCACGGGCCAAAGTTGGCCAGCCGCCGACATGTCCGACGAATATTGGGTCGTCCCCACGACCACGGGCCAAAGTTTTGCCAGCCGCCGACATGTCCGACGACAATAGGGTCGTCCCCACGACCCCGGGTCTAGGTTGGCCAGCCGCCGACATGTCCGACGACTATAGAGTCGTCCCCACGACACCGGGCCAAAGTTGGCCAGCCGCTGACATGTCCAACGACTATAGGGTCGTCCCCACGACCTCGGGACTAGGTTGGCCACCCGCCGACATGACCGACGACTATAGGGTCGTCCCCACGACCCCGGGTCTAGGTTGGCCAGCCGCCGACATTTCCGACGACTATAGAGTCGTCCCCACGACCCCGTGCCAAAGTTGGCCAGCCGCCGACATGTCCGACGACTATGGGGTCGTCCCCATGACCCCGAGACTAGATTGGCCCGCCACCGTCATGTCCGACGACAATAGGGTCGTCCCCACGACCCCGGGTCCAGGTTGGCCAGCCGCCGACATTTCCGACGACTATAGAGTCGTCCCCACGACACCGGGCCAAAGTTGGCCAGCCGCCGACATGTCCGACGACTATAGGGTCGTCCCCACGACCCCGGGCCAATGTTGGCCAATCGCCGACATATCCGACGACTATAGGGTCGTCCCTACGACCCCGGGACTAGATTGGCCCGCCACCGTCATGTCCAACGACTATAGGGTCGTCCCCACGACCCCGGGCCAAAGTTGGCATGCCGCCGAAATGTCCGCCGACTATAGGGTCGTCCCCACGACCCCGGGCCAAAGTTGGCCAGCCGCCGACATGTCCGACGACTATGGGGTCGTCCCCATGACCCCGAGACTAGATTGGCCCGCCACCGTCATGTCCGACGACAATAGGGTCGTCCCCACGACCCCGGGTCCAGGTTGGCCAGCCGCCGACATTTCCGACGACTATAGAGTCGTCCCCACGACACCGGGCCAAAGTTGGCCAGCCGCCGACATGTCCGACGACTATAGGGTCGTCCCCACGAACGCGAGCCAAGGATATCCAGCCGCCGTCTTGTCCGACGACTATAGGGTCGTCCCCACAACCCCGGGACTAGATTGGTCCGCCACCGTCATGTCCGACGACTATAGGGTCGTCCCCACGACCCCGGGCCAAAGTTGGCAAGCCGCCGAAATGTCCGACGACTGTAGGGTCGTCCCCACGACCCCGGGACTAGATTGGCCCGCCACCGTGAAGTCCGACGACTATAGGGTCGTCCCCACGACCTCGGGACTAGGTTGGCCAGCCGCCGACATGTCCGACGACTATAGGGTCCACCCCACGACCCCGGGCCAATGTTGGCCAATCGCCGACATATCCGACGACTATAGGGTCGTCCCTACGACCCCGGGACTAGATTGGCCCGCCACCGTCATGTCCAACGACTATAGGGTCGTCCCCACGACCCCGGGAATAGATTGGCCCGCCACCGTCATGTCCGACGACTATAGAGTCGTCCCCACGACTACGGGCCAAAGTTGGCCAGCCGCCGACATGTCCGACGACTATTGGGTCGTCCCCACGACCACGGGCCAAAGTTGGCCAGCCGCCGACATGTCCGACGACTGTAGGGTCGTCCCCACAACCCCGGGACTAGATTGGCCCGAGACCGTCAAGTCCGACGACTATAGGGTCGTCCCCACGACCCCGGGCCAAAGTTGGCAAGCCGCCGAAATGTCCGACGACTGTAGGGTCGTCCCCACCACCCCCGGACTAGATTGGCCCGCCACCGACAAGTCCGACGACTATAGGGTCGTCCCCACGACTCCGGGACTAGATTGGCCCGCCACCGTCATGTCCAAAGACTATCGGATCGTCCCCACGAACACGGGCCAAAGTTGGCCAGCCGCCGACATGTCCGACGACTATTGGGTCGTCCCCACGACACCGGGCCAAAGTTGGCCAGCCGCTGACATGTCCAACGACTATAGGGTCGTCCCCACGACACCGGGCCAAAGTTGGCCAGCCGCCGACATGTCCGACGACTATAGGGTCGTCCCCACGACCCCGGGCCAAAGATGTCCAGCCGCCGTCTTGTCCGACGACTATAGGGTCGTCCCCACGACCCCGAGTCCAGGTTCGCCAGCCGCCGACATGTCCGACGACTATAGAGTCGTCCCCACGACCCCGGGCCAAAGTTGGCCAGCCGCCGACATGTCCGACGACTATGGGGTCGTCCCCACGACCCCGAGACTAGATTGGCCCGCCACCGTCATGTCCGACGACAATAGGGTCGTCCCCACGACCCCGGGTCCAGGTTGGCCAGCCGCCGACATTTCCGACGACTATAGAGTCGTCCCCACGACACCGGGCCAAAGTTGGCCAGCCGCCGACATGTCCAACGATTATAGGGTCGTCCCCACGGCCCCGGGACTAGATTGGCCGGCCACCGTCATGTCCGACGATTATAGGGTCGTCCCCACGACCCCGGGACAAGCTTGGCCCGCCGCCGAATTGTTCGAGGACTATAGGGTCGTCCCCACGACCCCGGGACTAGATTGGCCCGCCACCGTCATGTCCGACGAGAATAGGGTCGTCCCCTCGACCCCGGGTCTAGGTTGGCCAGCCGCCGACTTGTCCGACGACTATAGGGTCGTGCCCACGACCCCGGGACTAGGCTGACAAGCCGCCAACATGTCCGACGACTATAGGGTCGTCCCCACGACCCCGGGCCAAAGTTGGCAAGCCGCCGAAATGTCCGACGACTATAGGGTCGTCCCCACGACCCCGGGCCAAAGTTGGCAAGCCGCCGAAATGTCCGACGACTGTAGGGTCGTACCCACGACCCCGGGACTAGGCTGACAAGCCGCCAACATGTCCGACGACTATAGGGTCGTCCCCACGACCCCGGGCCAAAGTTAGCAAGCCGCCGAAATGTCCGACGACTGTAGGGTCGTCCCCACGACCCCTAGTCCAGGTTGGCCAGCCGCCGACATTTCCGACGACTATAGAGTCGTCCCCACGACCCCGGGCCAAAGTTGGCCAGCCGCCGACATGTCCGACGACTACGGGGTCGTCCCCACGACCCCGAGACTAGATTGGCCCGCCACCGTCAAGTCCGACGACTATAGGGTCGTCCCCAGGACCTCGGGACTAGATTGGCCCGCCACCGTCAAGTCCGACGACCATAGGGTCGTCCCCACGACCCCGGGCCAAAGTTGGCAAGCCGCCGAAATGTCCGACGACTGTAGGGTCGTACCCACGACCCCGGGACTAGGCTGACAAGCCGCCAACATGTCCGACGAGTATAGGGTCGCCCCCACGACCCCGGGCCAAAGTTGGCCAGCCGCCGACATGTCCGACGACTATAGGGTCGTCCCCACGACCTCGGGTCCAGATTGGCCCGCTACCGTCATGTCCGAAGACTATAGGGTCGTCCCCACGACACCGGTCCAAAGTTGGCCAGCCGCCGACATGTCCGACGACTATAGGGTCGTCCCCACGAACCCGGGCCAAAGTTGGCAAGCCGCCGAAATGTCCGACGACTATAGGGTCGTCCCCACGACACCGGGACAAGCTTGGCCCGCCGCCGACTTGTTCGACGACTATAGGGTCGTCCCCACGACCCCGGGACTAGATTGGCCCGCCACCGTCATGTCCGACGACTATTGGATCGTCCCCACGACCACGGGCCAAAGTTGGCCAGCCGCCGACATGTTCGACTATAGGGTGGTCCCCACGACCCCGGGACTAGATTGGTCCGCCACCGTCAAGTCCGACGACTATAGGGTCGTCCCCACGACCTCGGGACTAGGTTGGCCATCCGCCGACATGTCCGACCACTATTGGGTCGTCCCCACGACCACGGGCCAAAGTTGGCCAGCCGCCGACATATCCGACGACTATAGGGTCGTCCCCACGACCCCGGGCCAAAGTTGGCCAGCCGCCGACATGTCCGACGACTATAGGGTCGTCCCCACGACCACGGGCCAATGTTGGCCAGCCGCTGACTTGTCCGACGACTATAGGATCGTCCCCAAGACCGCGGGACTAGATTGGCTCGCCGCCGACTTGTCCGACGACTGTAGGGTCGTCCCCATGACCCCGGGACTAGATTGGCCCGCCACCGTCATTTCCGACGACTATAGGGTCGTCCCCACGACCCCGGGCCAAAGATGTCCAGCCGCCGTCTTGTCCGACGACTATAGGGCCGTACCCACGACCCGGGACTAGACTGGCCCACCACCGTCAGGTCCGACGACTATAGGGTGGTCCCCACGACCCCGGGACTAGGTTGCCCCGCCGCCGACTTGTCCGACGACTATAGGGTCGTCCCCACGACCCCGGGAGTAGGTTGGCTCGCCACCGTCATGTCTGACGACTATAGGGTCGTCCCCACGACCAGGGGCCAAGGTTAGCCAGCCGCCGACTTGTCCGACGACTATAGGGTCGTCCCCATGACCCGGGACTAGACTGGCCCGCCACCGTCATGTCCGACGACTATAGGGTCGTCCCCACGACCACGGGCCAAAGTTGGCCAGCCGCCGACATATCCGACGACTATAGGGTCGTCCCCACGACCCCGGGCCAAAGTTGGCCAGCCGCCGACATGTCCGACGACTATAGGGTCGTCCCCACGACCACGGGCCAATGTTGGCCAGCCGCTGACTTGTCCGACGACTATAGGATCGTCCCCAAGACCGCGGGACTAGATTGGCTCGCCGCCGACTTGTCCGACGACTGTAGGGTCGTCCCCATGACCCCGGGACTAGATTAGCCCGCCACCGTCATTTCCGACGACTATAGGGTCGTCCGCACGACCCCGGGACTAGATTGGCCCGCCACCGTCATGTCCGACGATTATAGGGTCGTCCCCACGACCGCGAGACTAGATTGGCCCGCCACCGTCATGTCCGACGACAATAGGGTCGTCCCCAAGACCCCGGGTCCAGGTTGGCGAGCCTCCGACATGTACGACGACTATAGGGTCGTCCCCACGACCCCGGGACTAGGTTGGCTCGCCACCGTCATGTCTGACGACTATAGGGTCGTCCCCACGACCACGGGCCAAAGTTGGCCAGCCGCCGACTTGTCCGACGACTATAGGGTCGTCCCCACGACCACGGGCCAAAGTTGGCCAGCCGGCGACATGTCCGACGACTATAGGGTCGTCCCTACGACCCCGGGACTAGGTTGGCCCGCCGCAGACTTCTCCGACGACTATAGGGTCGTCGCCACGACCCCCGGACTAGGTTGGCTCGCCGCCGACTTGTCCGACGAGTATAGGGTCCTCCCCACGACCACGGGCCAAAGTTGGCCAGCCGCCGACATGTCCGACGACTATAGGGTCGTCGCCACAACCACGGGCCAAAGATGTCCAGCCGCCGTCTTGTCCGACGACTATAGGGTCGTCCCCACGACCCCGGGACTAGATTGGCCCGCCACCGTCATGTCCAACGACTATAGGGTCGTCCCCACAACCACGGGCCAAAGTTGGCCAGCCGCCGACATGTCCGACGATTATTGGATCGTCCCCACGACCACGGGCCAAAGTTGGCAAGACGCCGAAATGTCCGACGACTGTAGGGTCGTCCCCACGAACCCGGGCCAAAGATGTCCAGCCGCCGTCTTGTCCGACGACTATAGGGTCGTCCCCACGACCCCGGGACTAGATTGGCCCGCCACCGTCATGTCCAACGACTATAGGGTCGTCCCCACAACCACGGGCCAAAGTTGGCCAGCCGCCGACATGTCCGACGATTATTGGATCGTCCCCACGACCACGGGCCAAAGTTGGCCAGCCGCCGACATGTGCGACGACTATACGGTCGTCCCCACGACCCCGGGACTAGATTGGTCCGCCACCGTCATGTCCGACGACTATAGGGTCGTCCCCACGACCCCGGGACTAGATTGGCCCGCCACCGTCATGTCCAACGACTATCGGATCGTCCCCACGAACACGCGCCAAAGTTGGCCAGCCGCCGACATGTCCGACGACTATTGGGTCGTCCCCACGACACCGGGCCAAAGTTGGCCAGCCGCTGACATGTCCAACGACTATAGGGTCGTCCGCACGACCCCGAGACTAGATTGGCCCGCCACCGTCATGTCCGACGACAATAGGGTCGTCCCCACGACCCCGGGTCCAGGTTGGCCAGCCGCCGACATTTCCGACGACTATAGAGTCGTCCCCACGACACCGGGCCAAAGTTGGCCAGCCGCCGACATGTCCGACGATTATAGGGTCGTCCCCACGGCCCCGGGACTAGATTGGCCGGCCACCGTCATGTCCGACGATTATAGGGTCGTCCCCACGACCCCGGGACAAGCTTGGCCCGCCGCCGAATTGTTCGACGACTATAGGGTCGTCCCCACGACCCCGGGACTAGATTGGCCCGCCACCGTCATGTCCGACGAGAATAGGGTCGTCCCCTCGACCCCGGGTCTAGGTTGGCCAGCCGCCGACTTGTCCGACGACTATAGGGTCGTACCCACGACCCCGGGACTAGGCTGACAAGCCGCCAACATGTCCGACGACTATAGGGTCGTCCCCACGACCCCGGGCCAAATATGTCCAGCAGCCGTCTTGTCCGACGACTATAGGGTCGTCCCCACGACCCCGGGCCAAAGTTGGCAAGCCGCCGAAATGTCCGACGACTATAGGGTCGTCCCCACGACCCCGGGCCAAAGTTGGCAAGCCGCCGAAATGTCCGACGACTGTAGGGTCGTACCCACGACCCCGGGACTAGGCTGACAAGCCGCCAACATGTCCGACGACTATAGGGTCGTCCCCACGACCCCGGGCCAAAGTTAGCAAGCCGCCGAAATGTCCGACGACTGTAGGGTCGTCCCCACGACCCCTAGTCCAGGTTGGCCAGCCGCCGACATTTCCGACGACTATAGAGTCGTCCCCACGACCCCGGGCCAAAGTTAGCCAGCCGCCGACATGTCCGACGACTATGGGGTCGTCCCCACGACCCCGAGACTAGATTGGCCCGCCACCGTCAAGTCCGACGACTATAGGGTCGTCCCCAGGACCTCGGGACTAGATTGGCCCGCCACCGTCAAGTCCGACGACCATAGGGTCGTCCCCACGACCCCGGGCCAAAGTTGGCAAGCCGCCGAAATGTCCGACGACTGTAGGGTCGTACCCACGACCCCGGGACTAGGCTGACAAGCCGCCAACATGTCCGACGAGTATAGGGTCGCCCCCACGACCCCGGGCCAAAGTTGGCCAGCCGCCGAAATGTCCGACGACTGTAGGGTCGTCCCCACGACCCCTAGTCCAGGTTGGCCAGCCGCCGACATTTCCGACGACTATAGAGTCGTCCCCACGACCCCGGGCCAAAGATGTCCAGCCGCCGTCTTGTCCGACGACTATAGGGCCGTACCCACGACCCGGGACTAGACTGGCCCACCACCGTCAGGTCCGACGACTATAGGGTGGTCCCCACGACCCCGGGACTAGGTTGCCCCGCCGCCGACTTGTCCGACGACTATAGGGTCGTCCCCACGACCCCGGGAGTAGGTTGGCTCGCCACCGTCATGTCTGACGACTATAGGGTCGTCCCCACGACCAGGGGCCAAAGTTAGCCAGCCGCCGACTTGTCCGACGACTATAGGGTCGTCCCCATGACCCGGGACTAGACTGGCCCGCCACCGTCATGTCCGACGACTATAGGGTCGTCCCCACGACCACGGGCCAAAGTTGGCCAGCCGCCGACATATCCGACGACTATAGGGTCGTCCCCACGACCCCGGGCCAAAGTTGGCCAGCCGCCGACATGTCCGACGACTATAGGGTCGTCCCCACGACCCGGGACATGACGGTGGCCCGCCACCGTCATGTCCGACGACTATATAGTCGTCCCCACGACCACGGGCCAATGTTGGCCAGCCGCTGACTTGTCCGACGACTATAGGATCGTCCCCAAGACCGCGGGACTAGATTGGCTCGCCGCCGACTTGTCCGACGACTGTAGGGTCGTCCCCATGACCCCGGGACTAGATTGGCCCGCCACCGTCATTTCCGACGACTATAGGGTCGTCCGCACGACCCCGGGACTAGATTGGCCCGCCACCGTCATGTCCGACGATTATAGGGTCGTCCCCACGACCGCGAGACTAGATTGGCCCGCCACCGTCATGTCCGACGACAATAGGGTCGTCCCCACGACCCCGGGTCCAGGTTGGCGAGCCTCCGACATGTACGACGACTATAGGGTCGTCCCCACGACCCCGGGACCAGGTTGGCTCGCCACCGTCATGTCTGACGACTATAGGGTCGTCCCCACGACCACGGGCCAAAGTTGGCCAGCCGCCGACTTGTCCGACGACTATAGGGTCGTCCCCACGACCACGGGCCAAAGTTGGCCAGCCGGCGACATGTCCGACGACTATAGGGTCGTCCCTACGACCCCGGGACTAGGTTGGCCCGCCGCAGACTTCTCCGACGACTATAGGGTCGTCGCCACGACCCCCGGACTAGGTTGGCTCGCCGCCGACTTGTCCGACGAGTATAGGGTCCTCCCCACGACCACGGGCCAAAGTTGGCCAGCCGCCGACATGTCCGACGACTATAGGGTCGTCGCCACAACCACGGGCCAAAGATGTCCAGCCGCCGTCTTGTCCGACGACTATAGGGTCGTCCCCACGACCCCGGGACTAGATTGGCCCGCCACCGTCATGTCCAACGACTATAGGGTCGTCCCCACAACCACGGGCCAAAGTTGGCCAGCCGCCGACATGTCCGACGATTATTGGATCGTCCCCACGACCACGGGCCAAAGTTGGCAAGACGCCGAAATGTCCGACGACTGTAGGGTCGTCCCCACGAACCCGGGCCAAAGATGTCCAGCCGCCGTCTTGTCCGACGACTATAGGGTCGTCCCCACGACCCCGGGACTAGATTGGCCCGCCACCGTCATGTCCAACGACTATAGGGTCGTCCCCACAACCACGGGCCAAAGTTGGCCAGCCGCCGACATGTCCGACGATTATTGGATCGTCCCCACGACCACGGGCCAAAGTTGGCCAGCCGCCGACATGTGCGACGACTATACGGTCGTCCCCACGACCCCGGGACTAGATTGGTCCGCCACCGTCATGTCCGACGACTATAGGGTCGTCCCCACGACCCCGGGACTAGGCTGACAACCCGCCAACATGTCCGACGACTATAGGGTCGTCCCCACGAACCCGGGCCAAAGATGTCCAGCCGCCGTCTTGTCCGACGACTATAGGGTCTTACCCACGACCCCGGGACTAGATTGGCCCGCCACCGTCATGTCCAACGACTATAGGGTCGTCCCCACAACCACGGGCCAAAGTTGGCCAGCCGCCGAAATGTCCGACGACTGTAGGGTCGTACCCACGACCCCGGGACTAGGCTGACAAGCCGCCAACATGTCCGACGACTATAGGGTCGTCCCCACGACCCCGGGCCAAAGTTGGCCAGCCGCCGAAATGTCCGACGACTATAGGGTCGTCCCCACGACCCCGGGACTAGATTGGCCCGCCACCGTCATGTCCAACGACTATAGGGTCGTCCCCACAACCACGGGCCAAAGTTGGCCAGCCGCCGACATTTCCGACGACTATAGAGTCGTCCCCACGACACCGGGCCAAAGTTGGCCAGCCGCCGACATGTCCGACGACTATAGGGTGGTCCCCACGACCCCGGGACAAGGTTGGCCCGCCGCCGACTTGTCCGACGACTATAGGGCCGTACCCACGACCCCGGGACTAGGCTGACAAGCCGCCAACATGTCCGACGACTATAGGGTCGTCCCCACGACCCCGGGCCAAAGTTGGCCAGCCGCCGAAATGTCCGACGACTATAGGGTCGTCCCCACGACCCCGGGACTAGATTGGCCCGCCACCGTCATGTCCGACGACTATAGGGTCGTCCCCACGACCCCGGGCCAAAGTTGGCAAGCCGCCGAAATGTCCGACGACTGTAGGGTCGTACCCACGACCCCGGGACTAGGCTGACAAGCCGCCAACATGTCCGACGACTATAGGGTCGTCCCCACGACCCCGGGCCAAAGTTGGCCAGCCGCCGAAATGTCCGACGACTATAGGGTCGTCCCCACGACCCCGGGACTAGATTGGCCCGCCACCGTCATGTCCGACGACTATTAGGGTCGTCCCCACGACCCCGGGCCAAAGTTGGCAAGCGGCCGAAATGTCCGACGACTGTAGGGTCGTACCCACGACCCCGGGACTAGGCTGACAAGCCGCCAACATGTCCGAACACTATAGGGTCGTCCCCACGACCCCGGGCCAAAGTTGGCAAGCCGCCGAAATGTCCGACGACTGTAGGGTCGTCCCCACGACCCCGGGACTAGATTGGCCCGCCACCGTCAAGTCCGACGACTATAGGGCCGTCCCCAGGACCTCGGGACTAGATTGGCCCGCCACCGTCAAGTCCGACGACCATAGGGTCGTCCCCACGACCCCGGGCCAAAGTTGGCAAGCCGCCGAAATGTCCGACGACTGTAGGGTCGTACCCACGACCCCGGGACTAGATTGGCCCGCCACCGTCATGTCCGACGACTATAGGGTCGTCCCCACGACCCCGGGCCAAAGTTGGCAAGCCGCCGAAATGTCCGACGACTGTAGGGTCGTACCCACGACCCCGGGACTAGGCTGACAAGCCGCCAACATGTCCGACGACTATAGGGTCGTCCCCACGACCCCGGGCCAAAGTTGGCCAGCCGCCGAAATGTCCGACGACTATAGGGTCGTCCCCACGACCCCGGGACTAGATTGGCCCGCCACCGTCATGTCCGACGACTATTAGGGTCGTCCCCACGACCCCGGGCCAAAGTTGGCAAGCCGCCGAAATGTCCGACGACTGTAGGGTCGTACCCACGACCCCGGGACTAGGCTGACAAGCCGCCAACATGTCCGACGACTATAGGGTCGTCCCCACGACCCCGGGCCAAAGTTGGCCAGCCGCCGAAATGTCCGACGGCTATAGGGTCGTCCCCACGACCCCGGGACTAGATTGGCCCGCCACCGTCATGTCCGACGACTATTAGGGTCGTCCCCACGACCCCGGGCCAAAGTTGGCAAGCGGCCGAAATGTCCGACGACTGTAGGGTCGTACCCACGACCCCGGGACTAGGCTGACAAGCCGCCAACATGTCCGACGACTATAGGGTCGTCCCCACGACCCCGGGCCAAAGTTGGCAAGCCGCCGAAATGTCCGACGACTATAGGGTCGTCCCCACGACCTCGGGTCTAGATGGCCCGCTACCGTCATGTCCGCAGATTATAGGGTCGTCCCCACGACACCGGTCCAAAGTTGGCCAGCCGCCGACATGTCCGACGACTATAGGGTCGTCCCCACGAACCCGGGCCAAAGTTGGCAAGCCGCCGAAATGTCCGACGACTATAGGGTCGTCCCCACGACCCCGGGACTAGGTTGGCCAGCCGCCGACATGTCCGACGACTATAGGGTCGTCCCGACGACCCCGGGCCAATGTTGGCCAATCGCCAACATGTCCGACGACTATAGGGTCGTCCCTACGACCCCGGGGCTAGATTGGCCCGCCACCGTCATGTCCAACGATTATAGGGTCGTCCCCACGACCCCGGGTCTAGGTTGCCCAGCCGCCGACATGTCCGACGACTATAGAGTCGTCCCCACGACACCGGGCCAAAGTTGGACAGCCGCCGACATGTCCGACTACTTTAGGGTCGTCCCCACGACCTCGGGTCTAGATTGGCCCGCTACCGTCATGTCCGAAGACTATAGGGTCGTCCCCACGACCACGGGACTAGATTGGCCAGCCACCGCCATGTCCGACGACAATAGGGTCGTCCCCACGACCCCGGGTCTAGGTTGGCCAGCCGCCGACATGTCCGACGACAATCGGATCGTCCCCACGACCACGCGCCAAAGTTGGCCAGCCGCCGACATGTCCGACGACAATAGGGTCGTCCCCACGACCCCGGGTCTAGGTTGGCCAGCCGCTGACATGTCCGACGACTATAGGGTCGTCCCCATGACCCCGGGACTAGGTAGGCCCGCCGCCGACTTGTCTGACGACTATAGGGTCGTCCCCACGACCTCGGGTCTAGATTGGCCCGCTACCGTCATGTCCGAAGACTATAGGGTCGTCCCCACGACCACGGGACTAGACTGGCCCGCCACCGTCATGTCCGACGACTATATGGTCGTCCCCACGACCACGGGCCAATGTAGGCCAGCCGCTGACTTGTCCGACGACTATAGGGTCGTCCCCATGACCCCGGGACTAGGTAGGCCCGCCGCCGACTTGTCTGACGACTATAGGGTCGTCTCCACGACCCCGGGACTAGATTGGCCCGCCACCGTTATGTCCGACGACTATAGGGTCGTCCCCACGACCACGGGCCAAAGTTGGCCAGCCGCCGACATGTCCGACGACTATAGGGTCGTCCCCACGACCCGGGACTAGACTGGCCCGCCACCGTCATGTCCGACGACTATAGGGTCGTCCCCACGACCCCCGGACTAGGTTGGCCGGCCGCCGACTTGTCCGACGACTATAGGGTCGTCCCCACGACCATGGGCCAAAGTTGGCCAGCCGCCGATATGTCCAACGACTATTGGGTCGTCCCCACGACCACGGGCCAAAGTTGGCAAGCCGCCGTCTTGTCCGACGACTATAGGGTCGTCCCCACGACCCCGGGACTAGATTGGCCCGCCACCGTCATGTCCGACGACTATAGGGTCGTCCCCACGACCCCCGGACTAGGTTGGCTCGCCGCCGACATGTCCGACGACTATAGGGTCGTCCCCACGACCCCGGGCCAAAGTTGGCAAGCCGCCGAAATGTCCGACGACTGTAGGGTCGCCCCCACGACCCCGGGGCTAGGTTGGCCAGCCGCCGACATGTCCGACGACTATACGGTCGTCCCCACGACCTCGGGCCAAAGATGTCCAGCCGCGGTCTTGTCCGACGACTATAGGGTCGTCCCCAGGACCGCGGGCCAAAGATGTCAAGCCGTCGTCTTCTCCGACGACTATAGGGTCGTCCCCACGACCCCGGGCAATTGTTGGCCAATTGCCGACATGTCCGACGACTATAGGGTCGTCCCTACGACCCCGGGACTAGATTGGCCCGCCACCGTCATGTCCAACGACTATAGGGTCGTCCCCACGACCATGGGCCAAAGTTGGCCAGCCGCCGATATGTCCAACGACTATTGGGTCGTCCCCACGACCACGGGCCAAAGTTAGCCAGCCGCCGACATGTCCGACGACTATAGGGTCGTCCCCACGATCCCGGGCCAAAGTTGGCAAGCCGCCGAAATGTCCGACGACTGTAGGGTCGTCCCCTCGACCCCGGGTCTAGGTTGGCCAGCCGCCGACTTGTCCGACGACTATAGGGTCGTACCCACGACCCCGGGACTAGGCTGACAAGCCGCCAACATGTCCGACGACTATAGGGTCGTCCCCACGACCCCGGGCCAAAGATGTCCAGCCGCCGTCTTGTCCGACGACTATAGGGTCGTCCCCACGACCCCGGGACTAGATTGGCCCGCCACCGTCATGTCCAACGACTATAGGGTCGTCCCCACAACCACGGGCCAAAGTTGGCCAGCCGCCGACATGTCCAACGACTATAGGGTCGTCCCCACGACCACGGGCCAAAGTTGACCAGCCGCCGACATGTCCGACGACTATTGGATCGTCCCCACGACCCCGGGCCAAAGTTGGCAAGCCGCCGACATGTCCGACGACTATAGGGTCGTCCCCACGACCTCGGGACTAGGTTGGCCACCCGCCGACATGTCCGACGACTATAGGGTCGTCCCCACGACCCCGGGTCTAGGTTGGCCAGCCGCCGACATGTCCGACGAATATAGAGTCGTCCCCACGACACCGGGCCAAAGTTGGCCAGCCGCCGGCATGTCCGACGATTATTGGGTCGTCCCCACGACACCGGGCCAAAGTTGGCCAGCCGCCGACATGTCCGACGACAATCGGATCGTCCCCACGACCACGCGCCAAAGTTGGCCAGCCGCCGACATGTCCGACGAGTTTTGGATCGTCCCCACGACCACGGGCCAAAGTTGGCCAGCCGCCGACATGTCCGACGACTATAGGGTCGTCCCCACGACCCCGGGACTAGATTGGTCCGCCACCGTCATGTCCGACGACTATAGGGTCGTCCCCACGACCCCGGGCCATTGTTGGCCAATCGCCGACATGTCCGACGACTATAGGGTCGTCCCTACGACCCCGGGCCAAAGCTGGCCAGCCGCCGACATGTCCGACGACTATTGGATCGTCCCCACGACCACGGGCCAAAGTTGGCCAGCCGCCGACATGTCCGAAGACTATAGGGTCGTCCCCACGACCCCGGGACTAGATTGGCCAGCCACCGACATGTCCGACGACTATAGAGTCGTCCCCACGACACCGGGTCAAAGTTGGCCAGCCGCTGATATTTCCATCGACTATTGGGTCGTCCCCACGACCACGGGCCAATGTTGGCTAGCCGCCGACATGTCCGACGACTATAGGGTCGTCCCCAGGACCACGGGCCAAAGCTGGCCAGCCGCCGACATGTCCGACGACTATTGGATCGTCCCCACGACCACGGGCCAAGGTTGGCCAGCCGCCGACATGTCCGACGACTATAGGGTCGTCCCCACGACCCCGGGACTAGATTGGTCCGCCACCGTCATGTCCGACGACTATAGGGTCGTCCCCACGACCCCGGGCCAAAGTTGGCAAGCCGCCGAAATGTCCGACGACTGTAGGGTCGTCCCCACGACCCCGGGACTAGATTGGCCCGCCACCGTCAAGTCCGACGACCTCGGGACTAGGTTGGCCAGCCGCCGACATGTCCGACGACTATAGGGTCGCCCCCACGACCCCGGGTCAAAGTTGGCCAGCCGCTGACATTTCCAACGACTATTGGGTCGTCCCCACGACCACGGGCCAATGTTGGCTAGCCGCCGACATGTCCGTCGACTATTGGATCGTCCCCACGACCCCGGGCCAAAGTTGGGAAGCCGCCGACATGTCCGACGACTAAAGGTCGTCCCCACGGCCTCGGGACTAGGTTGGCCACCCGCCGATATGTCCGACGACTATAGGGTCGTCCACACGACCCCGGGCCAAAGTTGGCAAGACGCCGAAATGTCCAACGACTGTAGGGTCGTCCCCACGACCTCGGGACTAGGTTGGCCACCCGCCGACATGTCCGACGACTATAGGGTCGTCCCCACGACCCCGGGTCTAGGTTGGCCAGCCGCCGACATGTCCGACGACTATAGAGTCGTCCCCACGACACCGGGCCAAAGTTGGCCAGCCCCCGACATGTCCGACGACTATTGGGTCGTCCCCACGACACCGGGCCAAAGTTGGCCAGCCGCTGACATGTCCAACGACTATGGGGTCGTCCCCACGACCACGGGCCAAAGTTGACCAGCCGCCGACATGTCCGACGACTGTAGGGTCGTCCCCACGACCCCGGACTAGATTGGCCCACCACCGTCAAGTCCGACGACTATAGGGTCGTCCCCACGACCTCGGGACTAGGTTGGCCAGCCGCCGACATGTCCGACGACTATAATGTCGTCCCCACGACCCCGGGCCAATGTTGGCCAATCGCCGACATGTCCGACGACTATAGGGTCGTCCCCACGACCCCGGGCCAAAGTTGGCAAGCCGCCGACATGTCCGACGACTATAGGGTCGTCCCCACGACCTCGGGACTAGGTTGGCCACCCGCCGACATGTCCGACGACTATAGGGTCGTCCACACGACCCCGGGCCAAAGTTGGCAAGACGCCGAAATGTCCGACGACTGTAGGGTCGTCCCCACGACCCCGGACTAGATTGGCCCACCACCGTCATGTCCGACGACTATAGGGTCGTCCCCACGACCACGGGCCAAAGTTGGCCAGCCGCCGACATGTCCGACGACTATTGGATCGTCCCCACGACCACGGGCCAAAGTTGGCCAGCCGCCGACATGTCCGACGACTATAGGGTCGTCCCCATGACCACGGGCCAAAGCTGGCCAGCCGCCGACATGTCCGACGACTATTGGATCGTCCCCACGACCACGGGCCAAAGTTGGCCAGCCGCCGACATGTCCGACGACTCTAGGGTCGTCCCCACGACCCCGGGACTAGATTGGTCCGCCACCGTCATGTCCGACGACTATAGGGTCGTCCACACGAACCCGGGCCAAAGTTGGCAAGCCGCCGAAATGTCCGACGACTGTGGGGTCGTCCCCACGACCCCGGCACTAGATTGGCCCGCCACCGTCAAGTCCGACGACCTCGGGACTAGGTTGGCCAGCCGCCGACATGTCCGACGACTATAGGGTCGTCCCCACGACCTCGGGCCAATTTTGGCCAGCCGCCGACATGTCCGACGACTATAGGGTCGTCCCCACGACCCCGGGCCAAAGTTGGCAAGCCGCCGAAATGTCCGACGACTGTAGGGTCGTCCCCACAACCCCGGGACTAGATTGGCCCGCCACCGTCAAGTCCGACGACTATAGGGTCGTCCCCACGACCCCGGGCCAAAGTTGGCAAGCCGCCGAAATGTCCGACGACTGTAGGGTCGTCCCCACGACTCCGTGCCAAAGTTGGCAAGCTGCCGACTTGTCCGACGACTATAGGGTCGTCCCCACGACCCCGGGAATAGATTGGCCCGCCACCGTCATTTCCGACGACAATAGGGTCGTCCCCACGACCACGGGTCAAAGTTGGCCAGCCGCCGACATGTCCGACGACTACGGGGTCGTCCCCACGACCCCGAGACTAGATTGGCCCGCCACCGTCAAGTCCGACGACTATAGGGTCGTCCCCAGGACCTCGGGACTAGATTGGCCCGCCACCGTCAAGTCCGACGACCATAGGGTCGTCCCCACGACCCCGGGCCAAAGTTGGCAAGCCGCCGAAATGTCCGACGACTGTAGGGTCGTACCCACGACCCCGGGACTAGGCTGACAAGCCGCCAACATGTCCGACGAGTATAGGGTCGCCCCCACGACCCCGGGCCAAAGTTGGCCAGCCGCCGACATGTCCGACGACTATAGGGTCGTCCCCACGACCTCGGGTCCAGATTGGCCCGCTACCGTCATGTCCGAAGACTATAGGGTCGTCCCCACGACACCGGTCCAAAGTTGGCCAGCCGCCGACATGTCCGACGACTATAGGGTCGTCCCCACGAACCCGGGCCAAAGTTGGCAAGCCGCCGAAATGTCCGACGACTATAGGGTCGTCCCCACGACACCGGGACAAGCTTGGCCCGCCGCCGACTTGTTCGACGACTATAGGGTCGTCCCCACGACCCCGGGACTAGATTGGCCCGCCACCGTCATGTCCGACGACTATTGGATCGTCCCCACGACCACGGGCCAAAGTTGGCCAGCCGCCGACATGTTCGACTATAGGGTGGTCCCCACGACCCCGGGACTAGATTGGTCCGCCACCGTCAAGTCCGACGACTATAGGGTCGTCCCCACGACCTCGGGACTAGGTTGGCCATCCGCCGACATGTCCGACCACTATTGGGTCGTCCCCACGACCACGGGCCAAAGTTGGCCAGCCGCCGACATATCCGACGACTATAGGGTCGTCCCCACGACCCCGGGCCAAAGTTGGCCAGCCGCCGACATGTCCGACGACTATAGGGTCGTCCCCACGACCACGGGCCAATGTTGGCCAGCCGCTGACTTGTCCGACGACTATAGGATCGTCCCCAAGACCGCGGGACTAGATTGGCTCGCCGCCGACTTGTCCGACGACTGTAGGGTCGTCCCCATGACCCCGGGACTAGATTGGCCCGCCACCGTCATTTCCGACGACTATAGGGTCGTCCCCACGACCCCGGGCCAAAGATGTCCAGCCGCCGTCTTGTCCGACGACTATAGGGCCGTACCCACGACCCGGGACTAGACTGGCCCACCACCGTCAGGTCCGACGACTATAGGGTGGTCCCCACGACCCCGGGACTAGGTTGCCCCGCCGCCGACTTGTCCGACGACTATAGGGTCGTCCCCACGACCCCGGGAGTAGGTTGGCTCGCCACCGTCATGTCTGACGACTATAGGGTCGTCCCCACGACCAGGGGCCAAGGTTAGCCAGCCGCCGACTTGTCCGACGACTATAGGGTCGTCCCCATGACCCGGGACTAGACTGGCCCGCCACCGTCATGTCCGACGACTATAGGGTCGTCCCCACGACCACGGGCCAAAGTTGGCCAGCCGCCGACATATCCGACGACTATAGGGTCGTCCCCACGACCCCGGGCCAAAGTTGGCCAGCCGCCGACATGTCCGACGACTATAGGGTCGTCCCCACGACCACGGGCCAATGTTGGCCAGCCGCTGACTTGTCCGACGACTATAGGATCGTCCCCAAGACCGCGGGACTAGATTGGCTCGCCGCCGACTTGTCCGACGACTGTAGGGTCGTCCCCATGACCCCGGGACTAGATTAGCCCGCCACCGTCATTTCCGACGACTATAGGGTCGTCCGCACGACCCCGGGACTAGATTGGCCCGCCACCGTCATGTCCGACGATTATAGGGTCGTCCCCACGACCGCGAGACTAGATTGGCCCGCCACCGTCATGTCCGACGACAATAGGGTCGTCCCCAAGACCCCGGGTCCAGGTTGGCGAGCCTCCGACATGTACGACGACTATAGGGTCGTCCCCACGACCCCGGGACTAGGTTGGCTCGCCACCGTCATGTCTGACGACTATAGGGTCGTCCCCACGACCACGGGCCAAAGTTGGCCAGCCGCCGACTTGTCCGACGACTATAGGGTCGTCCCCACGACCACGGGCCAAAGTTGGCCAGCCGGCGACATGTCCGACGACTATAGGGTCGTCCCTACGACCCCGGGACTAGGTTGGCCCGCCGCAGACTTCTCCGACGACTATAGGGTCGTCGCCACGACCCCCGGACTAGGTTGGCTCGCCGCCGACTTGTCCGACGAGTATAGGGTCCTCCCCACGACCACGGGCCAAAGTTGGCCAGCCGCCGACATGTCCGACGACTATAGGGTCGTCGCCACAACCACGGGCCAAAGATGTCCAGCCGCCGTCTTGTCCGACGACTATAGGGTCGTCCCCACGACCCCGGGACTAGATTGGCCCGCCACCGTCATGTCCAACGACTATAGGGTCGTCCCCACAACCACGGGCCAAAGTTGGCCAGCCGCCGACATGTCCGACGATTATTGGATCGTCCCCACGACCACGGGCCAAAGTTGGCAAGACGCCGAAATGTCCGACGACTGTAGGGTCGTCCCCACGAACCCGGGCCAAAGATGTCCAGCCGCCGTCTTGTCCGACGACTATAGGGTCGTCCCCACGACCCCGGGACTAGATTGGCCCGCCACCGTCATGTCCAACGACTATAGGGTCGTCCCCACAACCACGGGCCAAAGTTGGCCAGCCGCCGACATGTCCGACGATTATTGGATCGTCCCCACGACCACGGGCCAAAGTTGGCCAGCCGCCGACATGTGCGACGACTATACGGTCGTCCCCACGACCCCGGGACTAGATTGGTCCGCCACCGTCATGTCCGACGACTATAGGGTCGTCCCCACGACCCCGGGACTAGATTGGCCCGCCACCGTCATGTCCAACGACTATCGGATCGTCCCCACGAACACGCGCCAAAGTTGGCCAGCCGCCGACATGTCCGACGACTATTGGGTCGTCCCCACGACACCGGGCCAAAGTTGGCCAGCCGCTGACATGTCCAACGACTATAGGGTCGTCCGCACGACCCCGAGACTAGATTGGCCCGCCACCGTCATGTCCGACGACAATAGGGTCGTCCCCACGACCCCGGGTCCAGGTTGGCCAGCCGCCGACATTTCCGACGACTATAGAGTCGTCCCCACGACACCGGGCCAAAGTTGGCCAGCCGCCGACATGTCCGACGATTATAGGGTCGTCCCCACGGCCCCGGGACTAGATTGGCCGGCCACCGTCATGTCCGACGATTATAGGGTCGTCCCCACGACCCCGGGACAAGCTTGGCCCGCCGCCGAATTGTTCGACGACTATAGGGTCGTCCCCACGACCCCGGGACTAGATTGGCCCGCCACCGTCATGTCCGACGAGAATAGGGTCGTCCCCTCGACCCCGGGTCTAGGTTGGCCAGCCGCCGACTTGTCCGACGACTATAGGGTCGTACCCACGACCCCGGGACTAGGCTGACAAGCCGCCAACATGTCCGACGACTATAGGGTCGTCCCCACGACCCCGGGCCAAATATGTCCAGCAGCCGTCTTGTCCGACGACTATAGGGTCGTCCCCACGACCCCGGGCCAAAGTTGGCAAGCCGCCGAAATGTCCGACGACTATAGGGTCGTCCCCACGACCCCGGGCCAAAGTTGGCAAGCCGCCGAAATGTCCGACGACTGTAGGGTCGTACCCACGACCCCGGGACTAGGCTGACAAGCCGCCAACATGTCCGACGACTATAGGGTCGTCCCCACGACCCCGGGCCAAAGTTAGCAAGCCGCCGAAATGTCCGACGACTGTAGGGTCGTCCCCACGACCCCTAGTCCAGGTTGGCCAGCCGCCGACATTTCCGACGACTATAGAGTCGTCCCCACGACCCCGGGCCAAAGTTAGCCAGCCGCCGACATGTCCGACGACTATGGGGTCGTCCCCACGACCCCGAGACTAGATTGGCCCGCCACCGTCAAGTCCGACGACTATAGGGTCGTCCCCAGGACCTCGGGACTAGATTGGCCCGCCACCGTCAAGTCCGACGACCATAGGGTCGTCCCCACGACCCCGGGCCAAAGTTGGCAAGCCGCCGAAATGTCCGACGACTGTAGGGTCGTACCCACGACCCCGGGACTAGGCTGACAAGCCGCCAACATGTCCGACGAGTATAGGGTCGCCCCCACGACCCCGGGCCAAAGTTGGCCAGCCGCCGAAATGTCCGACGACTGTAGGGTCGTCCCCACGACCCCTAGTCCAGGTTGGCCAGCCGCCGACATTTCCGACGACTATAGAGTCGTCCCCACGACCCCGGGCCAAAGATGTCCAGCCGCCGTCTTGTCCGACGACTATAGGGCCGTACCCACGACCCGGGACTAGACTGGCCCACCACCGTCAGGTCCGACGACTATAGGGTGGTCCCCACGACCCCGGGACTAGGTTGCCCCGCCGCCGACTTGTCCGACGACTATAGGGTCGTCCCCACGACCCCGGGAGTAGGTTGGCTCGCCACCGTCATGTCTGACGACTATAGGGTCGTCCCCACGACCAGGGGCCAAAGTTAGCCAGCCGCCGACTTGTCCGACGACTATAGGGTCGTCCCCATGACCCGGGACTAGACTGGCCCGCCACCGTCATGTCCGACGACTATAGGGTCGTCCCCACGACCACGGGCCAAAGTTGGCCAGCCGCCGACATATCCGACGACTATAGGGTCGTCCCCACGACCCCGGGCCAAAGTTGGCCAGCCGCCGACATGTCCGACGACTATAGGGTCGTCCCCACGACCCGGGACATGACGGTGGCCCGCCACCGTCATGTCCGACGACTATATAGTCGTCCCCACGACCACGGGCCAATGTTGGCCAGCCGCTGACTTGTCCGACGACTATAGGATCGTCCCCAAGACCGCGGGACTAGATTGGCTCGCCGCCGACTTGTCCGACGACTGTAGGGTCGTCCCCATGACCCCGGGACTAGATTGGCCCGCCACCGTCATTTCCGACGACTATAGGGTCGTCCGCACGACCCCGGGACTAGATTGGCCCGCCACCGTCATGTCCGACGATTATAGGGTCGTCCCCACGACCGCGAGACTAGATTGGCCCGCCACCGTCATGTCCGACGACAATAGGGTCGTCCCCACGACCCCGGGTCCAGGTTGGCGAGCCTCCGACATGTACGACGACTATAGGGTCGTCCCCACGACCCCGGGACCAGGTTGGCTCGCCACCGTCATGTCTGACGACTATAGGGTCGTCCCCACGACCACGGGCCAAAGTTGGCCAGCCGCCGACTTGTCCGACGACTATAGGGTCGTCCCCACGACCACGGGCCAAAGTTGGCCAGCCGGCGACATGTCCGACGACTATAGGGTCGTCCCTACGACCCCGGGACTAGGTTGGCCCGCCGCAGACTTCTCCGACGACTATAGGGTCGTCGCCACGACCCCCGGACTAGGTTGGCTCGCCGCCGACTTGTCCGACGAGTATAGGGTCCTCCCCACGACCACGGGCCAAAGTTGGCCAGCCGCCGACATGTCCGACGACTATAGGGTCGTCGCCACAACCACGGGCCAAAGATGTCCAGCCGCCGTCTTGTCCGACGACTATAGGGTCGTCCCCACGACCCCGGGACTAGATTGGCCCGCCACCGTCATGTCCAACGACTATAGGGTCGTCCCCACAACCACGGGCCAAAGTTGGCCAGCCGCCGACATGTCCGACGATTATTGGATCGTCCCCACGACCACGGGCCAAAGTTGGCAAGACGCCGAAATGTCCGACGACTGTAGGGTCGTCCCCACGAACCCGGGCCAAAGATGTCCAGCCGCCGTCTTGTCCGACGACTATAGGGTCGTCCCCACGACCCCGGGACTAGATTGGCCCGCCACCGTCATGTCCAACGACTATAGGGTCGTCCCCACAACCACGGGCCAAAGTTGGCCAGCCGCCGACATGTCCGACGATTATTGGATCGTCCCCACGACCACGGGCCAAAGTTGGCCAGCCGCCGACATGTGCGACGACTATACGGTCGTCCCCACGACCCCGGGACTAGATTGGTCCGCCACCGTCATGTCCGACGACTATAGGGTCGTCCCCACGACCCCGGGACTAGGCTGACAACCCGCCAACATGTCCGACGACTATAGGGTCGTCCCCACGAACCCGGGCCAAAGATGTCCAGCCGCCGTCTTGTCCGACGACTATAGGGTCTTACCCACGACCCCGGGACTAGATTGGCCCGCCACCGTCATGTCCAACGACTATAGGGTCGTCCCCACAACCACGGGCCAAAGTTGGCCAGCCGCCGAAATGTCCGACGACTGTAGGGTCGTACCCACGACCCCGGGACTAGGCTGACAAGCCGCCAACATGTCCGACGACTATAGGGTCGTCCCCACGACCCCGGGCCAAAGTTGGCCAGCCGCCGAAATGTCCGACGACTATAGGGTCGTCCCCACGACCCCGGGACTAGATTGGCCCGCCACCGTCATGTCCAACGACTATAGGGTCGTCCCCACAACCACGGGCCAAAGTTGGCCAGCCGCCGACATTTCCGACGACTATAGAGTCGTCCCCACGACACCGGGCCAAAGTTGGCCAGCCGCCGACATGTCCGACGACTATAGGGTGGTCCCCACGACCCCGGGACAAGGTTGGCCCGCCGCCGACTTGTCCGACGACTATAGGGCCGTACCCACGACCCCGGGACTAGGCTGACAAGCCGCCAACATGTCCGACGACTATAGGGTCGTCCCCACGACCCCGGGCCAAAGTTGGCCAGCCGCCGAAATGTCCGACGACTATAGGGTCGTCCCCACGACCCCGGGACTAGATTGGCCCGCCACCGTCATGTCCGACGACTATAGGGTCGTCCCCACGACCCCGGGCCAAAGTTGGCAAGCCGCCGAAATGTCCGACGACTGTAGGGTCGTACCCACGACCCCGGGACTAGGCTGACAAGCCGCCAACATGTCCGACGACTATAGGGTCGTCCCCACGACCCCGGGCCAAAGTTGGCCAGCCGCCGAAATGTCCGACGACTATAGGGTCGTCCCCACGACCCCGGGACTAGATTGGCCCGCCACCGTCATGTCCGACGACTATTAGGGTCGTCCCCACGACCCCGGGCCAAAGTTGGCAAGCGGCCGAAATGTCCGACGACTGTAGGGTCGTACCCACGACCCCGGGACTAGGCTGACAAGCCGCCAACATGTCCGAACACTATAGGGTCGTCCCCACGACCCCGGGCCAAAGTTGGCAAGCCGCCGAAATGTCCGACGACTGTAGGGTCGTCCCCACGACCCCGGGACTAGATTGGCCCGCCACCGTCAAGTCCGACGACTATAGGGCCGTCCCCAGGACCTCGGGACTAGATTGGCCCGCCACCGTCAAGTCCGACGACCATAGGGTCGTCCCCACGACCCCGGGCCAAAGTTGGCAAGCCGCCGAAATGTCCGACGACTGTAGGGTCGTACCCACGACCCCGGGACTAGATTGGCCCGCCACCGTCATGTCCGACGACTATAGGGTCGTCCCCACGACCCCGGGCCAAAGTTGGCAAGCCGCCGAAATGTCCGACGACTGTAGGGTCGTACCCACGACCCCGGGACTAGGCTGACAAGCCGCCAACATGTCCGACGACTATAGGGTCGTCCCCACGACCCCGGGCCAAAGTTGGCCAGCCGCCGAAATGTCCGACGACTATAGGGTCGTCCCCACGACCCCGGGACTAGATTGGCCCGCCACCGTCATGTCCGACGACTATTAGGGTCGTCCCCACGACCCCGGGCCAAAGTTGGCAAGCCGCCGAAATGTCCGACGACTGTAGGGTCGTACCCACGACCCCGGGACTAGGCTGACAAGCCGCCAACATGTCCGACGACTATAGGGTCGTCCCCACGACCCCGGGCCAAAGTTGGCCAGCCGCCGAAATGTCCGACGGCTATAGGGTCGTCCCCACGACCCCGGGACTAGATTGGCCCGCCACCGTCATGTCCGACGACTATTAGGGTCGTCCCCACGACCCCGGGCCAAAGTTGGCAAGCGGCCGAAATGTCCGACGACTGTAGGGTCGTACCCACGACCCCGGGACTAGGCTGACAAGCCGCCAACATGTCCGACGACTATAGGGTCGTCCCCACGACCCCGGGCCAAAGTTGGCAAGCCGCCGAAATGTCCGACGACTATAGGGTCGTCCCCACGACCTCGGGTCTAGATGGCCCGCTACCGTCATGTCCGCAGATTATAGGGTCGTCCCCACGACACCGGTCCAAAGTTGGCCAGCCGCCGACATGTCCGACGACTATAGGGTCGTCCCCACGAACCCGGGCCAAAGTTGGCAAGCCGCCGAAATGTCCGACGACTATAGGGTCGTCCCCACGACCCCGGGACTAGGTTGGCCAGCCGCCGACATGTCCGACGACTATAGGGTCGTCCCGACGACCCCGGGCCAATGTTGGCCAATCGCCAACATGTCCGACGACTATAGGGTCGTCCCTACGACCCCGGGGCTAGATTGGCCCGCCACCGTCATGTCCAACGATTATAGGGTCGTCCCCACGACCCCGGGTCTAGGTTGCCCAGCCGCCGACATGTCCGACGACTATAGAGTCGTCCCCACGACACCGGGCCAAAGTTGGACAGCCGCCGACATGTCCGACTACTTTAGGGTCGTCCCCACGACCTCGGGTCTAGATTGGCCCGCTACCGTCATGTCCGAAGACTATAGGGTCGTCCCCACGACCACGGGACTAGATTGGCCAGCCACCGCCATGTCCGACGACAATAGGGTCGTCCCCACGACCCCGGGTCTAGGTTGGCCAGCCGCCGACATGTCCGACGACAATCGGATCGTCCCCACGACCACGCGCCAAAGTTGGCCAGCCGCCGACATGTCCGACGACAATAGGGTCGTCCCCACGACCCCGGGTCTAGGTTGGCCAGCCGCTGACATGTCCGACGACTATAGGGTCGTCCCCATGACCCCGGGACTAGGTAGGCCCGCCGCCGACTTGTCTGACGACTATAGGGTCGTCCCCACGACCTCGGGTCTAGATTGGCCCGCTACCGTCATGTCCGAAGACTATAGGGTCGTCCCCACGACCACGGGACTAGACTGGCCCGCCACCGTCATGTCCGACGACTATATGGTCGTCCCCACGACCACGGGCCAATGTAGGCCAGCCGCTGACTTGTCCGACGACTATAGGGTCGTCCCCATGACCCCGGGACTAGGTAGGCCCGCCGCCGACTTGTCTGACGACTATAGGGTCGTCTCCACGACCCCGGGACTAGATTGGCCCGCCACCGTTATGTCCGACGACTATAGGGTCGTCCCCACGACCACGGGCCAAAGTTGGCCAGCCGCCGACATGTCCGACGACTATAGGGTCGTCCCCACGACCCGGGACTAGACTGGCCCGCCACCGTCATGTCCGACGACTATAGGGTCGTCCCCACGACCCCCGGACTAGGTTGGCCGGCCGCCGACTTGTCCGACGACTATAGGGTCGTCCCCACGACCATGGGCCAAAGTTGGCCAGCCGCCGATATGTCCAACGACTATTGGGTCGTCCCCACGACCACGGGCCAAAGTTGGCAAGCCGCCGTCTTGTCCGACGACTATAGGGTCGTCCCCACGACCCCGGGACTAGATTGGCCCGCCACCGTCATGTCCGACGACTATAGGGTCGTCCCCACGACCCCCGGACTAGGTTGGCTCGCCGCCGACATGTCCGACGACTATAGGGTCGTCCCCACGACCCCGGGCCAAAGTTGGCAAGCCGCCGAAATGTCCGACGACTGTAGGGTCGCCCCCACGACCCCGGGGCTAGGTTGGCCAGCCGCCGACATGTCCGACGACTATACGGTCGTCCCCACGACCTCGGGACTAGGTTGGCCAGCCGCCGACATGTCCGACGACTATAGGGTCGTCCCCACGACCCCGGGCCAAAGGTGGCATGCCGCCGAAATGTCCGACGACTATAGGGTCGTCCCCACGACCCCGGGCCAAAGTTGGCAAGCCGCCGAAATGTCCGACGACTATAGGGTCGTCCCCACGACCGCGGGCCAAAGATGTCCAGCCGCGGTCTTGTCCGACGACTATAGGGTCGTCCCCAGGACCGCGGGCCAAAGATGTCAAGCCGTCGTCTTCTCCGACGACTATAGGGTCGTCCCCACGACCCCGGGCAATTGTTGGCCAATTGCCGACATGTCCGACGACTATAGGGTCGTCCCTACGACCCCGGGACTAGATTGGCCCGCCACCGTCATGTCCAACGACTATAGGGTCGTCCCCACGACCATGGGCCAAAGTTGGCCAGCCGCCGATATGTCCAACGACTATTGGGTCGTCCCCACGACCACGGGCCAAAGTTAGCCAGCCGCCGACATGTCCGACGACTATAGGGTCGTCCCCACGATCCCGGGCCAAAGTTGGCAAGCCGCCGAAATGTCCGACGACTGTAGGGTCGTCCCCTCGACCCCGGGTCTAGGTTGGCCAGCCGCCGACTTGTCCGACGACTATAGGGTCGTACCCACGACCCCGGGACTAGGCTGACAAGCCGCCAACATGTCCGACGACTATAGGGTCGTCCCCACGACCCCGGGCCAAAGATGTCCAGCCGCCGTCTTGTCCGACGACTATAGGGTCGTCCCCACGACCCCGGGACTAGATTGGCCCGCCACCGTCATGTCCAACGACTATAGGGTCGTCCCCACAACCACGGGCCAAAGTTGGCCAGCCGCCGACATGTCCAACGACTATAGGGTCGTCCCCACGACCACGGGCCAAAGTTGACCAGCCGCCGACATGTCCGACGACTATTGGATCGTCCCCACGACCCCGGGCCAAAGTTGGCAAGCCGCCGACATGTCCGACGACTATAGGGTCGTCCCCACGACCTCGGGACTAGGTTGGCCACCCGCCGACATGTCCGACGACTATAGGGTCGTCCCCACGACCCCGGGTCTAGGTTGGCCAGCCGCCGACATGTCCGACGAATATAGAGTCGTCCCCACGACACCGGGCCAAAGTTGGCCAGCCGCCGGCATGTCCGACGATTATTGGGTCGTCCCCACGACACCGGGCCAAAGTTGGCCAGCCGCCGACATGTCCGACGACAATCGGATCGTCCCCACGACCACGCGCCAAAGTTGGCCAGCCGCCGACATGTCCGACGAGTTTTGGATCGTCCCCACGACCACGGGCCAAAGTTGGCCAGCCGCCGACATGTCCGACGACTATAGGGTCGTCCCCACGACCCCGGGACTAGATTGGTCCGCCACCGTCATGTCCGACGACTATAGGGTCGTCCCCACGACCCCGGGCCATTGTTGGCCAATCGCCGACATGTCCGACGACTATAGGGTCGTCCCTACGACCCCGGGCCAAAGCTGGCCAGCCGCCGACATGTCCGACGACTATTGGATCGTCCCCACGACCACGGGCCAAAGTTGGCCAGCCGCCGACATGTCCGAAGACTATAGGGTCGTCCCCACGACCCCGGGACTAGATTGGCCAGCCACCGACATGTCCGACGACTATAGAGTCGTCCCCACGACACCGGGTCAAAGTTGGCCAGCCGCTGATATTTCCATCGACTATTGGGTCGTCCCCACGACCACGGGCCAATGTTGGCTAGCCGCCGACATGTCCGACGACTATAGGGTCGTCCCCAGGACCACGGGCCAAAGCTGGCCAGCCGCCGACATGTCCGACGACTATTGGATCGTCCCCACGACCACGGGCCAAGGTTGGCCAGCCGCCGACATGTCCGACGACTATAGGGTCGTCCCCACGACCCCGGGACTAGATTGGTCCGCCACCGTCATGTCCGACGACTATAGGGTCGTCCCCACGACCCCGGGCCAAAGTTGGCAAGCCGCCGAAATGTCCGACGACTGTAGGGTCGTCCCCACGACCCCGGGACTAGATTGGCCCGCCACCGTCAAGTCCGACGACCTCGGGACTAGGTTGGCCAGCCGCCGACATGTCCGACGACTATAGGGTCGCCCCCACGACCCCGGGTCAAAGTTGGCCAGCCGCTGACATTTCCAACGACTATTGGGTCGTCCCCACGACCACGGGCCAATGTTGGCTAGCCGCCGACATGTCCGTCGACTATTGGATCGTCCCCACGACCCCGGGCCAAAGTTGGGAAGCCGCCGACATGTCCGACGACTAAAGGTCGTCCCCACGGCCTCGGGACTAGGTTGGCCACCCGCCGATATGTCCGACGACTATAGGGTCGTCCACACGACCCCGGGCCAAAGTTGGCAAGACGCCGAAATGTCCAACGACTGTAGGGTCGTCCCCACGACCTCGGGACTAGGTTGGCCACCCGCCGACATGTCCGACGACTATAGGGTCGTCCCCACGACCCCGGGTCTAGGTTGGCCAGCCGCCGACATGTCCGACGACTATAGAGTCGTCCCCACGACACCGGGCCAAAGTTGGCCAGCCCCCGACATGTCCGACGACTATTGGGTCGTCCCCACGACACCGGGCCAAAGTTGGCCAGCCGCTGACATGTCCAACGACTATGGGGTCGTCCCCACGACCACGGGCCAAAGTTGACCAGCCGCCGACATGTCCGACGACTGTAGGGTCGTCCCCACGACCCCGGACTAGATTGGCCCACCACCGTCAAGTCCGACGACTATAGGGTCGTCCCCACGACCTCGGGACTAGGTTGGCCAGCCGCCGACATGTCCGACGACTATAATGTCGTCCCCACGACCCCGGGCCAATGTTGGCCAATCGCCGACATGTCCGACGACTATAGGGTCGTCCCCACGACCCCGGGCCAAAGTTGGCAAGCCGCCGAAATGTCCGACGACTGTAGGGTCGTCCCCACGACCCCGGACTAGATTGGCCCACCACCGTCATGTCCGACGACTATAGGGTCGTCCCCACGACCACGGGCCAAAGTTGGCCAGCCGCCGACATGTCCGACGACTATTGGATCGTCCCCACGACCACGGGCCAAAGTTGGCCAGCCGCCGACATGTCCGACGACTATAGGGTCGTCCCCACGACCCCGGGCCAAAGTTGGACAGCCGCCGACTTGTCCGACGACTAAAGGGTCGTCCCCACGACCCCGGGACTAGGTTGGCCCGCCGCCGACTTGTCCGACGACTATAGGGTCGTCCCCACGACCCCCCGACTAGGTGGCCTCGCCGCCGACATGTCCGACGACTATAGGGTCGTCCCCACGACCACGGGCCAATGTTGGCCAGCCGCCGACATGTCCGACGACTATAGGGTCGTCCCCACGACCTCGGGACTAGGTTGGCCACCCGCCGACATGTCCGACGACTATAGGGTCGTCCACACGACCCCGGGCCAAAGTTGGCAAGACGCCGAAATGTCCGACGACTGTAGGGTCGTCCCCACGACCCCGGACTAGATTGGCCCACCACCGTCATGTCCGACGACTATAGGGTCGTCCCCACGACCACGGGCCAAAGTTGGCCAGCCGCCGACATGTCCGACGACTATTGGATCGTCCCCACGACCACGGGCCAAAGTTGGCCAGCCGCCGACATGTCCGACGACTATAGGGTCGTCCCCATGACCACGGGCCAAAGCTGGCCAGCCGCCGACATGTCCGACGACTATTGGATCGTCCCCACGACCACGGGCCAAAGTTGGCCAGCCGCCGACATGTCCGACGACTCTAGGGTCGTCCCCACGACCCCGGGACTAGATTGGTCCGCCACCGTCATGTCCGACGACTATAGGGTCGTCCACACGAACCCGGGCCAAAGTTGGCAAGCCGCCGAAATGTCCGACGACTGTGGGGTCGTCCCCACGACCCCGGCACTAGATTGGCCCGCCACCGTCAAGTCCGACGACCTCGGGACTAGGTTGGCCAGCCGCCGACATGTCCGACGACTATAGGGTCGTCCCCACGACCTCGGGCCAATTTTGGCCAGCCGCCGACATGTCCGACGACTATAGGGTCGTCCCCACGACCCCGGGCCAAAGTTGGCAAGCCGCCGAAATGTCCGACGACTGTAGGGTCGTCCCCACAACCCCGGGACTAGATTGGCCCGCCACCGTCAAGTCCGACGACTATAGGGTCGTCCCCACGACCCCGGGCCAAAGTTGGCAAGCCGCCGAAATGTCCGACGACTGTAGGGTCGTCCCCACGACTCCGTGCCAAAGTTGGCAAGCTGCCGACTTGTCCGACGACTATAGGGTCGTCCCCACGACCCCGGGAATAGATTGGCCCGCCACCGTCATTTCCGACGACAATAGGGTCGTCCCCACGACCACGGGTCAAAGTTGGCCAGCCGCCGACATATCCGACGACTATAGGGTCGTCCCCACGACCCCGGGCCAAAGTTGGCAAGCCGCCGAAATGTCCGACGACTGTAGGGTCGTCCCCACGACCTCGGGACTAGATTGGCCCGCCACCGTCAAGTCCGACGACTATAGGGTCGTCCCCACGACCCCGGGCCAAAGTTGGCAAGCCGCCGAAATGTCCGACGACTGTAGGGTCGTCCCCACGACCCCCGGACTAGATTGGCCCGCCACCGACAAGTCCGACGACTATAGGGTCGTCCCCACGACCCCGGGACTAGATTGGCCCGCCACCGTCATGTCCAACGACTATCGGATCGTCCCCACGACCACGGGCCAAAGTTGGCCAGCCGCCGACATGTCCGACGACTATAGGGTCGTCCCCACGACCCCGAGACTAGATTGGCCCGCCACCGTCCTGTCCGACGAAAATAGGGTCGTCCCCACGACCCCGGGTTCAGGTTGGCCAGCCGCCGACATTTCCGACGACTATAGAGTCGTCCCCACGACACCGGGCCAAAGTTGGCCAGCCGCCGACATGTCCGACGACTATAGGGTCGTCCCCACGACCCCGGGACTAGATTGGCCCGCCATCGTCATGTCCGACGACTATAGGGTCGTCCCCACGACCCCGGGCCAAAGTTGGCCAGCCGCCGACATGTCCGACGACTATAGGGTCGTCCCCACGACCCCGAGACTAGATTGGCCCGCCACCGTCATGTCCGACGAAAATAGGGTCGTCCCCACGACCCCGGGTTCAGGTTGGCCAGCCGCCGACATTTCCGACGACTATAGAGTCGTCCCCACGACACCGGGCCAAAGTTGGCCAGCCGCCGACATGTCCGACGACTATAGGGTCGTCCCCACGACCCCGGGACAAGGTTGGCCCGCCGCCGACTTGTCCGACGACTATAGGGCCGTACCCACGACCCCGGGACTAGGCTGACAAGCCGCCAACATGTCCGACGACTATAGGGTCGTCCCCACGACCCCGGGCCAAAGTTGGCCAGCCGCCGAAATGTCCGACGACTATAGGGTCGTCCCCACGATCCCGGGACTAGATTGGCCCGCCACCGTCATGTCCGACGACTATAGGGTCGTCCCCACAACCACGGGCCAAAGCTGGCCAGCCGCCGACATGTCCGACGACTATTGGATCGTCCCCACGACCACGGGCCAAATTTGGCCAGCCGCCGACATGTCCGAAGACTATAAGGTCGTCCCCACGACCCCGGGACTAGATTGGCCAGCCGCCGACATGTCCGACGACTATAGAGTCGTCCCCACGACACCGGGTCAAAGTTGGCCAGCCGCTGACATTTCCAACGACTATTGGGTCGTCCCCACGACCACGGGCCAATGTTGGCTAGCCGCCGACATGTCCGACGACTATAGGGTCGTCCCCACGACCACGGGCCAAAGCTGGCCAGCCGCCGACATGTCCGACGACTATTGGATCGTCCCCACGACCACGGGCCAAAGTTGGCCAGCCGCCGACATGTCCGACGACTATAGGGTCGTCCCCACGACCCCGGGACTAGATTGGTCCGCCACCGTCATGTCCGACGACTATAGGGTCGTCCACACGACCCCGGGCCAAAGTTGGCAAGCCGCCGAAATGTCCGACGACTGTGGGGTCGTCCCCACGACCCCGGCACTAGATTGGCCCGCCACCGTCAAGTCCGACGACCTCGGGACTAGGTTGGCCAGCCGCCGACATGTCCGACGACTATAGGGTCGTCCCCACGACCTCGGGCCAATTTTGGCCAGCCGCCGACATGTCCGACGACTATAGGGTCGCCCCCACGACCCCGGGCCAAAGTTGGCCAGCCGCCGACATGTCCGACGACTATAGGGTCGTCCCCACGACCCCCGGACTAGGTTGGTACGCCGCCGACTTGTCCGACGAGTATAGGTTCCTCCCCACGACCACGGGCCAATGTTCGCCAGCCGCCGACATGTCCGACGACTATAGGGTCGTCCCCACGACCCGGGACTAGACTGGCCCGCCACCAACATGTCCGACGACTATAGAGTCGTCCCCACGACCCCGGGTCAATGTTGGCTCGCCGCCGACATGTCCGACGACTATAGGGTCGTCCCCACGACCCCCGGGCCAAAGTTGGACAGCCACCGACATTTCCGACGACTATAGGGTCGTCTCCACGACCCGGGACTAGACTGGCCCGCCACCGTCATGTCCGACGACTATAGGGTCGTCCCCACGACCCCCGGACTAGGTTGGCCGGCCGCCGACTTGTCCGACGACTATAGGGTCGTCCCCACGACCCCCCGACTAGGTGGGATCGCCGCCGACTTGTCCGACGACTATAGGGTCGTCCCCACGACCCCGGGACTAGGTTGGCTCGCCACCGTCATGTCTGACGACTATAGGGTCGTCCCCACGACCACGGGCCAAAGTTGGCCAGCCGCCGACATGTCCGACGACTATAGGGTCGTCCCCACGACCCGGGACTAGACTGGCCCGCCACCGTCATGTCCGACGACTATAGGGTCATCCCCACGACCCCGGGTCTAGGTTGGCCCGCCGCCGACTTGTCCGACGACTATAGGGTCGTCCCCACGACCCCGGGACTAGATTGGCCCGCCACCGTCAAGTCCGACGACTATAGGGTCGTCCCCACGACCCCGGGCCAAAGTTGGACAGCCGCCGACATGTCCGACGACTATAGGGTCGTCCCCACGACCCGGGACTAGAGTGGCCCGCCACCGTCATGTCCGACGACTATATGGTCGTCCCCACGACCACGGGCCAATGTTGTCCAGCCGCTGACTTGTCCGACGACTATAGGGTCGTCCCCACGACCGCGGGACTAGATTGGCTCGCCGCCGACTTGTCCGAAGACTATAGGGTCGTCCCCACGACCACGGGCCAAAGTTGGCCAGCCGCCGACTTGCCCGACGACTATAGGGTCGTCCCCATGACCCGGGACTAGACTGGCCCGCCACCGTCATGTCCGAACCACTATAGGGTCGTCCCCACGACCCCCGGACTAGGTTGGTACGCCGCCGACTTGTCCGACGGGTATAGGGTCCTCCCCACGACCACGGGCCAATGTTGGCCAGCCGCCGACATGTCCGACGACTATAGGGTCGTCCCCACGACCCGGGACTAGACTGGCCCGCCACCGACATGTCCGACGACTATAGAGTCGTCCCCACGACCCCGGGTCAATGTTGGCTCGCCGCCGACAAGTCCGACGACTATAGGGTCGTCCCCACGACCCCCGGGCCAAAGTTGGACAGCCGCCGACATGTCCGACGACTATAGGGTCGTCCCCACGACCCGGGACTAGACTGGCCCGCCACGGTCATGTCCGACGACTATAGGGTCGTCCCCACGACCACGGGCCAAAGTTGGCCAGCTGGCGACATGTCCGACGACTATAGGGTCGTCCCCACGACCCCGGGACTAGATTAGCCCGCCACCGTCTTGTCCGACGACTATAGGGTCGTCTTCACGACCACGGGCCAAAGTTGGCCAGCCGCCGACATTTCCGACGACTATAGGGTCGTCCTCACGACCACGGGCCAAATTTGGCCAGCTGCCGACTTGTCCGAACATTATAGGGTCGTCCCCACGACGCCGGGACTAGGTTGGCTCGCCGCCGACATTTCCGACGACTATAGGGTCGTCCCCACGACCACGGGCCATATTTGGCCAGCCGCCGACTTGTCCGACGACTATAGGGTCGTTCCCACGACCACGGGCCAAAGTTGGCCAGCCGCCGACTTGTTCGAGGACTATAGGGTCGTCCCCACGACCCCGGGTCTAGGTTGGCCAGCCGCCGACATGTCCGACGACTATAGAGTCGTCCCCAAGACACCGGGCCAAAGTAGGACAGCCACCGACATCTCCGACGACTATAGGGTCGTCCCCACGATCCCGGGACTAGGTTGGCTAGCCACCGTCACGTCCGACGACTATCGGATCGTCCCCACGACCACGGGCCAATGTTGGCCAGCCGCCGACATGTCCGACGATTATAGGGTCGTCCCCACGACCCCGGGACTAGGTTGGCTCGCCGCCGTCATGTCTGACGACTATAGGGTCGTCCCCACGACCCCGGGACTAGATTGGCCCGCCACCGTCAAGTCCGACGACTATAGGGTCGTCCCCACGACCCCGGGCCAAAGTTGGACAGCCGCCGACTTGTCCGACCACTATAGGGTCGTCCCCACGACCACGGGCCAATGTTGGCCAGCCGCCGGCTTGTCCGACGATTATAGGGTCGTCCCCACGACCCCGGGACTAGGTTGGCCCGCCGCCGACTTGTCCGACGACTATAGGGTCGTCCCCACGACCACGGGCCAAAGTTGGCCAGCCGCCGACATATCCGACGACTATAGGGTCGTCCCCACGACCACGGGCCAAAGTTGGCCAGCCGCCGACTTGTCCGACGACTATAGGGTCGTCCCCACGACCGCGGGACTAGATTGGCCCGCCACCGTCATTTCCGACGACTATAGGGTCGTCCCCACGACCACGGGCCAAAGTTGGCCAGCCGCCGACTTGTCCGACGACTATAGGGTCGTCCCCATGACCCGGGACTAGACTGGCCCGCCACCGTCATGTCCGACGACTATAGGGTCTTCCCCACGACCACGGGCCAAAGTTGGCCAGCCGCCGACATATCCGACGACTATAGAGTCGTCCCCAAGACACCGGGCCAAAGTAGGACAGCCACCGACATCTCCGACGACTATATGGTCGTCCCCATGAGCACTGGCCAATGTTGGCCAGCCGCTGACTTGTCCGACGACTATAGGGTCGTCCCCACGACCGCGGGACTAGATTGGCTCGCCGCCGACTTGTCCGACGACTGTAGGGTCGTCCCCACGACCACGGGACTAGATTGGCCCGCCACCGTCATTTCCGACGACTATAGGGTCGTCCCCACGACCACGGGCCAAAGTTGGCCAGCCGCCGACTTGTCCGACGACTATAGGGTCGTCCCCATGACCCGGGACTAGACTGGCCCGCCACCGTCATGTCCGACGACTATAGGGTCTTCCCCACGACCACGGGCCATATTTGGCCAGCCGCCGACTTGTCCGACGACTATAGGGTCGTTCCCACGACCACGGGCCAAAGTTGGCCAGCCGCCGACTTGTTCGAGGACTATAGGGTCGTCCCCACGACCCCGGGTCTAGGTTGGCCAGCCGCCGACATGTCCGACGACTATAGAGTCGTCCCCAAGACACCGGGCCAAAGTAGGACAGCCGCCGACATCTCCGACGACTATAGGGTCGTCCCCACGATCCCGGGACTAGATTGGCTAGCCACCGTCACGTCCGACGACTATCGGATCGTCCCCACGACCACGGGCCAAAGTTGGCCTGCCGCCGACATGTCCGACGACTGTTGGGTCGTCCCCACGACCACGGGCCAATGTTGGCCAGCCGCCGACATGTCCGACGATTATAGGGTCGTCCCCACGACCCCGGGCCAATAATGGCCAATCGACGACATGTCCGACGACTATAGGGTCGTACCCACGACCCCGGGACTTGATTGGCCCGGCACCGTCATGTCCAACGACTATCGGATCGTCCCTACGACCACGGGCCTAAGTTGACCAGCCGCCGACATGTCCGATGACTATAGGGTCGTCCCTATGACCCCGGGACTAGATTGGCCCGCCACCGTCATGTCCGACGACTATCGGATCGTCCCCACGACCACGGGCCAAAGTTGGCCAGCCGCCGACTTGTCCGACGACTATAGGGTCGTCCCCACGACCCCGGGACTAGGTTGGCTCGCCACCGATATGTCTGACGACTATAGGGTCGTCCCCACGACCCCGGGACTAGGTTGGCCGGCCGCCGACTTGTCCCACGACTATAGGGTCGTCCCCACGACCCCCCGACTAGGTGGCCTCGCCGCCGACATGTCCGACGACTATAGGGTCGTCCCCACGACCCCGGGCCAAAGTTGGACAGCCGCCGACTTGTCCGACGACTAAAGGGTCGTCCCCACGACCACGGGCCAAAGTTGGCCAGCCGGCGACATTTCCGACGACTATAGGGTCGTCCCCACGGCCACGGGCCAAAGTTGGCCAGCCGCCGACATGTTCGGCGACTATAAGGTCGTCCCCACGACCCCGGGACTAGAGTGGCCCGCCACCGTCATGTCCGACGACTATAGGGTCGTCCCCACGACCCCCGGACTAGGTTGGCCCGCCGCCGACTTGTCCGACGACTATAGGGTCGTCCCCACGACCCCCCGACTAGGTGGGCTCGCCGCCGACTTGTCCGACGACTATAGGGTCGTCCCCACGACCCCGGGACTAGGTTGGCTCGCCACCGTCATGTCTGACGACTATAGGGTCGTCCCCACGACCACGGGCCAAAGTTGGCCAGCCGCCGACATGTCCGACGACTATAGGGTCGTCCCCACGACCCGGGACTAGACTGGCCCGCCACCGTCATGTCCGACGACTATAGGGTCATCCCCACGACCCCGGGTCTAGGTTGGCCCGCCGCCGACTTGTCCGACGACTATAGGGTCGTCCCCACGACCCCGGGACTAGATTGGCCCGCCACCGTTATGTCCGACGTCTATAGGGTCGTCCCCACGACCACGGGCCAAAGTTGGCCAGCCGGCGACATGTCCGACGACTATAGGGTCGTCCCTACGACCCCGGGACTAGGTTGGCTCGCCACCGACATGTCTGACGACTATAGGGTCGTCCCCACGACCCCGGGACTAGATTGGCCCGCCACCGTCAAGTCCGACGACTATAGGGTCGTCCCCACGACCCCGGGCCAAAGTTGGACAGCCGCCGACTTGTCCGACGACTATAGGGTCGTCCCCACGACCCCCCGACTAGGTGGGATCGCCGCCGACTTGTCCGACGACTATAGGGTCGTCCCCACGACCCCGGGACTAGGTTGGCTCGCCACCGTCATGTCTGACGACTATAGGGTCGTCCCCACGACCACGGGCCAAAGTTGGCCAGCCGCCGACATGTCCGACGACTATAGGGTCGTCCCCACGACCCGGGACTAGACTGGCCCGCCACCGTCATGTCCGACGACTATAGGGTCATCCCCACGACCCCGGGTCTAGGTTGGCCCGCCGCCGACTTGTCCGACGACTATAGGGTCGTCCCCACGACCCCGGGACTAGATTGGCCCGCCACCGTCAAGTCCGACGACTATAGGGTCGTCCCCACGACCCCGGGCCAAAGTTGGACAGCCGCCGACATGTCCGACGACTATAGGGTCGTCCCCACGACCCGGGACTAGAGTGGCCCGCCACCGTCATGTCCGACGACTATATGGTCGTCCCCACGACCACGGGCCAATGTTGTCCAGCCGCTGACTTGTCCGACGACTATAGGGTCGTCCCCACGACCGCGGGACTAGATTGGCTCGCCGCCGACTTGTCCGAAGACTATAGGGTCGTCCCCACGACCACGGGCCAAAGTTGGCCAGCCGCCGACTTGCCCGACGACTATAGGGTCGTCCCCATGACCCGGGACTAGACTGGCCCGCCACCGTCATGTCCGAACCACTATAGGGTCGTCCCCACGACCCCCGGACTAGGTTGGTACGCCGCCGACTTGTCCGACGACTATCGGATCGTCCCCACGACCACGGGCCAATGTTGGCCAGCCGCCGACATGTCCGACGATTATAGGGTCGTCCCCACGACCCCGGGACTAGACTGGCCCGCCACCGACATGTCCGACGACTATAGAGTCGTCCCCACGACCCCGGGTCAATGTTGGCTCGCCGCCGACAAGTCCGACGACTATAGGGTCGTCCCCACGACCCCCGGGCCAAAGTTGGACAGCCACCGACTTGTCCGACGACTATAGGGTCGTCCCCACGACCCCGGGCCAATGTTGGCCAGCCGCCGACATGTCCGACGACTATAGGGTCGTCCCCACGACCCGGGACTAGAGTGGCCCGCCACCGTCATGTCCGACGACTATATGGTCGTCCCCATGAGCACTGGCCAATGTTGGCCAGCCGCTGACTTGTCCGACGACTACAGGGTCGTCCCCACGACCGCGGGACTAGATTGGCTCGCCGCCGACTTGTCCGACGACTGTAGGGTCGTCCCCACGACCACGGGACTAGATTGGCCCGCCACCGTCATTTCCGACGACTATAGGGTCGTCCCCACGACCACGGGCCAAAGTTGGCCAGCCGCCGACTTGTCCGACGACTATAGGGTCGTCCCCATGACCCGGGACTAGACTGGCCCGCCACCGTCATGTCCGACGACTATAGGGTCTTCCCCACGACCACGGGCCATATTTGGCCAGCCGCCGACTTGTCCGACGACTATAGGGTCGTTCCCACGACCACGGGCCAAAGTTGGCCAGCCGCCGACTTGTTCGAGGACTATAGGGTCGTCCCCACGACCCCGGGTCTAGGTTGGCCAGCCGCCGACATGTCCGACGACTATAGAGTCGTCCCCAAGACACCGGGCCAAAGTAGGACAGCCGCCGACATCTCCGACGACTATAGGGTCGTCCCCACGATCCCGGGACTAGATTGGCTAGCCACCGTCACGTCCGACGACTATCGGATCGTCCCCACGACCACGGGCCAAAGTTGGCCTGCCGCCGACATGTCCGACGACTGTTGGGTCGTCCCCACGACCACGGGCCAATGTTGGCCAGCCGCCGACATGTCCGACGATTATAGGGTCGTCCCCACGACCCCGGGCCAATAATGGCCAATCGACGACATGTCCGACGACTATAGGGTCGTACCCACGACCCCGGGACTTGATTGGCCCGGCACCGTCATGTCCAACGACTATCGGATCGTCCCTACGACCACGGGCCTAAGTTGACCAGCCGCCGACATGTCCGATGACTATAGGGTCGTCCCTATGACCCCGGGACTAGATTGGCCCGCCACCGTCATGTCCGACGACTATCGGATCGTCCCCACGACCACGGGCCAAAGTTGGCCAGCCGCCGACTTGTCCGACGACTATAGGGTCGTCCCCACGACCCCGGGACTAGGTTGGCTCGCCACCGATATGTCTGACGACTATAGGGTCGTCCCCACGACCCCGGGACTAGGTTGGCCGGCCGCCGACTTGTCCCACGACTATAGGGTCGTCCCCACGACCCCCCGACTAGGTGGCCTCGCCGCCGACATGTCCGACGACTATAGGGTCGTCCCCACGACCCCGGGCCAAAGTTGGACAGCCGCCGACTTGTCCGACGACTAAAGGGTCGTCCCCACGACCACGGGCCAAAGTTGGCCAGCCGGCGACATTTCCGACGACTATAGGGTCGTCCCCACGGCCACGGGCCAAAGTTGGCCAGCCGCCGACATGTTCGGCGACTATAAGGTCGTCCCCACGACCCCGGGACTAGAGTGGCCCGCCACCGTCATGTCCGACGACTATAGGGTCGTCCCCACGACCCCCGGACTAGGTTGGCCCGCCGCCGACTTGTCCGACGACTATAGGGTCGTCCCCACGACCCCCCGACTAGGTGGGCTCGCCGCCGACTTGTCCGACGACTATAGGGTCGTCCCCACGACCCCGGGACTAGGTTGGCTCGCCACCGTCATGTCTGACGACTATAGGGTCGTCCCCACGACCACGGGCCAAAGTTGGCCAGCCGCCGACATGTCCGACGACTATAGGGTCGTCCCCACGACCCGGGACTAGACTGGCCCGCCACCGTCATGTCCGACGACTATAGGGTCATCCCCACGACCCCGGGTCTAGGTTGGCCCGCCGCCGACTTGTCCGACGACTATAGGGTCGTCCCCACGACCCCGGGACTAGATTGGCCCGCCACCGTTATGTCCGACGTCTATAGGGTCGTCCCCACGACCACGGGCCAAAGTTGGCCAGCCGGCGACATGTCCGACGACTATAGGGTCGTCCCTACGACCCCGGGACTAGGTTGGCTCGCCACCGACATGTCTGACGACTATAGGGTCGTCCCCACGACCCCGGGACTAGATTGGCCCGCCACCGTCAAGTCCGACGACTATAGGGTCGTCCCCACGACCCCGGGCCAAAGTTGGACAGCCGCCGACTTGTCCGACGACTATAGGGTCGTCCCCACGACCCCCCGACTAGGTGGGATCGCCGCCGACTTGTCCGACGACTATAGGGTCGTCCCCACGACCCCGGGACTAGGTTGGCTCGCCACCGTCATGTCTGACGACTATAGGGTCGTCCCCACGACCACGGGCCAAAGTTGGCCAGCCGCCGACATGTCCGACGACTATAGGGTCGTCCCCACGACCCGGGACTAGACTGGCCCGCCACCGTCATGTCCGACGACTATAGGGTCATCCCCACGACCCCGGGTCTAGGTTGGCCCGCCGCCGACTTGTCCGACGACTATAGGGTCGTCCCCACGACCCCGGGACTAGATTGGCCCGCCACCGTCAAGTCCGACGACTATAGGGTCGTCCCCACGACCCCGGGCCAAAGTTGGACAGCCGCCGACATGTCCGACGACTATAGGGTCGTCCCCACGACCCGGGACTAGAGTGGCCCGCCACCGTCATGTCCGACGACTATATGGTCGTCCCCACGACCACGGGCCAATGTTGTCCAGCCGCTGACTTGTCCGACGACTATAGGGTCGTCCCCACGACCGCGGGACTAGATTGGCTCGCCGCCGACTTGTCCGAAGACTATAGGGTCGTCCCCACGACCACGGGCCAAAGTTGGCCAGCCGCCGACTTGCCCGACGACTATAGGGTCGTCCCCATGACCCGGGACTAGACTGGCCCGCCACCGTCATGTCCGAACCACTATAGGGTCGTCCCCACGACCCCCGGACTAGGTTGGTACGCCGCCGACTTGTCCGACGACTATCGGATCGTCCCCACGACCACGGGCCAATGTTGGCCAGCCGCCGACATGTCCGACGATTATAGGGTCGTCCCCACGACCCCGGGACTAGACTGGCCCGCCACCGACATGTCCGACGACTATAGAGTCGTCCCCACGACCCCGGGTCAATGTTGGCTCGCCGCCGACAAGTCCGACGACTATAGGGTCGTCCCCACGACCCCCGGGCCAAAGTTGGACAGCCACCGACTTGTCCGACGACTATAGGGTCGTCCCCACGACCCCGGGCCAATGTTGGCCAGCCGCCGACATGTCCGACGACTATAGGGTCGTCCCCACGACCCGGGACTAGAGTGGCCCGCCACCGTCATGTCCGACGACTATATGGTCGTCCCCATGAGCACTGGCCAATGTTGGCCAGCCGCTGACTTGTCCGACGACTATAGGGTCGTCCCCACGACCGCGGGACTAGATTGGCTCGCCGCCGACTTGTCCGACGACTGTAGGGTCGTCCCCACGACCACGGGACTAGATTGGCCCGCCACCGTCATTTCCGACGACTATAGGGTCGTCCCCACGACCACGGGCCAAAGTTGGCCAGCCGCCGACTTGTCCGACGACTATAGGGTCGTCCCCATGACCCGGGACTAGACTGGCCCGCCACCGTCATGTCCGACGACTATAGGGTCTTCCCCACGACCACGGGCCATATTTGGCCAGCCGCCGACTTGTCCGACGACTATAGGGTCGTTCCCACGACCACGGGCCAAAGTTGGCCAGCCGCCGACTTGTTCGAGGACTATAGGGTCGTCCCCACGACCCCGGGTCTAGGTTGGCCAGCCGCCGACATGTCCGACGACTATAGAGTCGTCCCCAAGACACCGGGCCAAAGTAGGACAGCCGCCGACATCTCCGACGACTATAGGGTCGTCCCCACGATCCCGGGACTAGATTGGCTAGCCACCGTCACGTCCGACGACTATCGGATCGTCCCCACGACTACGGGCCAAAGTTGGCCTGCCGCCGACATGTCCGACGACTGTTGGGTCGTCCCCACGACCACGGGCCAATGTTGGCCAGCCGCCGACATGTCCGACGATTATAGGGTCGTCCCCACGACCCCGGGCCAATAATGGCCAATCGACGACATGTCCGACGACTATAGGGTCGTACCCACGACCCCGGGACTTGATTGGCCCGGCACCGTCATGTCCAACGACTATCGGATCGTCCCTACGACCACGGGCCTAAGTTGACCAGCCGCCGACATGTCCGATGACTATAGGGTCGTCCCTATGACCCCGGGACTAGATTGGCCCGCCACCGTCATGTCCGACGACTATCGGATCGTCCCCACGACCACGGGCCAAAGTTGGCCAGCCGCCGACTTGTCCGACGACTATAGGGTCGTCCCCACGACCCCGGGACTAGGTTGGCTCGCCACCGATATGTCTGACGACTATAGGGTCGTCCCCACGACCCCGGGACTAGGTTGGCCGGCCGCCGACTTGTCCCACGACTATAGGGTCGTCCCCACGACCCCCCGACTAGGTGGCCTCGCCGCCGACATGTCCGACGACTATAGGGTCGTCCCCACGACCCCGGGCCAAAGTTGGACAGCCGCCGACTTGTCCGACGACTAAAGGGTCGTCCCCACGACCACGGGCCAAAGTTGGCCAGCCGGCGACATTTCCGACGACTATAGGGTCGTCCCCACGGCCACGGGCCAAAGTTGGCCAGCCGCCGACATGTTCGGCGACTATAAGGTCGTCCCCACGACCCCGGGACTAGAGTGGCCCGCCACCGTCATGTCCGACGACTATAGGGTCGTCCCCACGACCCCCGGACTAGGTTGGCCCGCCGCCGACTTGTCCGACGACTATAGGGTCGTCCCCACGACCCCCCGACTAGGTGGGCTCGCCGCCGACTTGTCCGACGACTATAGGGTCGTCCCCACGACCCCGGGACTAGGTTGGCTCGCCACCGTCATGTCTGACGACTATAGGGTCGTCCCCACGACCACGGGCCAAAGTTGGCCAGCCGCCGACATGTCCGACGACTATAGGGTCGTCCCCACGACCCGGGACTAGACTGGCCCGCCACCGTCATGTCCGACGACTATAGGGTCATCCCCACGACCCCGGGTCTAGGTTGGCCCGCCGCCGACTTGTCCGACGACTATAGGGTCGTCCCCACGACCCCGGGACTAGATTGGCCCGCCACCGTTATGTCCGACGTCTATAGGGTCGTCCCCACGACCACGGGCCAAAGTTGGCCAGCCGGCGACATGTCCGACGACTATAGGGTCGTCCCTACGACCCCGGGACTAGGTTGGCTCGCCACCGACATGTCTGACGACTATAGGGTCGTCCCCACGACCCCGGGACTAGATTGGCCCGCCACCGTCAAGTCCGACGACTATAGGGTCGTCCCCACGACCCCGGGCCAAAGTTGGACAGCCGCCGACTTGTCCGACGACTATAGGGTCGTCCCCACGACCACGGGCCAATGTTGGCCAGCCGCCGACATGTCCGACGATTATAGGGTCGTCCCCACGACCCCGGGACTAGGTTGGCTCGCCGCCGTCATGTCTGACGACTATAGGGTCGTCCCCACGACCCCGGGACTAGATTGGCCCGCCACCGTCAAGTCCGACGACTATAGGGTCGTCCCCACGACCCCGGGCCAAAGTTGGACAGCCGCCGACTTGTCCGACCACTATAGGGTCGTCCCCACGACCACGGGCCAATGTTGGCCAGCCGCCGGCTTGTCCGACGATTATAGGGTCGTCCCCACGACCCCGGGACTAGGTTGGCCCGCCGCCGACTTGTCCGACGACTATAGGGTCGTCCCCACGACCACGGGCCAAAGTTGGCCAGCCGCCGACATATCCGACGACTATAGGGTCGTCCCCACGACCCCGGGCCAATGTTGGCCAGCCGCCGACATGTCCGACGACTATAGGGTCGTCCCCACGACCCGGGACTAGAGTGGCCCGCCACCGTCATGTCCGACGACTATATGGTCGTCCCCATGAGCACTGGCCAATGTTGGCCAGCCGCTGACTTGTCCGACGACTATAGGGTCGTCCCCACGACCGCGGGACTAGATTGGCTCGCCGCCGACTTGTCCGACGACTGTAGGGTCGTCCCCACGACCACGGGACTAGATTGGCCCGCCACCGTCATTTCCGACGACTATAGGGTCGTCCCCACGACCACGGGCCAAAGTTGGCCAGCCGCCGACTTGTCCGACGACTATAGGGTCGTCCCCATGACCCGGGACTAGACTGGCCCGCCACCGTCATGTCCGACGACTATAGGGTCTTCCCCACGACCACGGGCCATATTTGGCCAGCCGCCGACTTGTCCGACGACTATAGGGTCGTTCCCACGACCACGGGCCAAAGTTGGCCAGCCGCCGACTTGTTTGAGGACTATAGGGTCGTCCCCACGACCCCGGGTCTAGGTTGGCCAGCCGCCGACATGTCCGACGACTATAGAGTCGTCCCCAAGACACCGGGCCAAAGTAGGACAGCCGCCGACATCTCCGACGACTATAGGGTCATCCCCACGATCCCGGGACTAGATTGGCTAGCCACCGTCACGTCCGACGACTATCGGATCGTCCCCACGACCACGGGCCAAAGTTGGCCTGCCGCCGACATGTCCGACGACTGTTGGGTCGTCCCCACGACCACGGGCCAATGTTGGCCAGCCGCCGACATGTCCGACGATTATAGGGTCGTCCCCACGACCCCGGGCCAATAATGGCCAATCGACGACATGTCCGACGACTATAGGGTCGTACCCACGACCCCGGGACTAGATTGGCCCGCCACCGTTATGTCCGACGTCTATAGGGTCGTCCCCACGACCACGGGCCATAGTTGGCCAGCCGGCGACATGTCCGACGACTATAGGGTCGTCCCTACGACCCCGGGACTAGGTTGGCTCGCCACCGACATGTCCGACGACTGTAGGGTCGTCCCCACGACCACGGGACTAGATTGGCCCGCCACCGTCATTTCCGACGACTATAGGGTCGTCCCCACGACCACGGGCCAAAGTTGGCCAGCCGCCGACTTGTCCGACGACTATAGGGTCGTCCCCATGACCCGGGACTAGACTGGCCCGCCACCGTCATGTCCGACGACTATAGGGTCGTCCCCACGACCACGGGCCATATTTGGCCAGCCGCCGACTTGTCCGACGACTATAGGGTCGTTCCCACGACCACGGGACTAGGTTGGCTCGCCACCGATATGTCTGACGACTATAGGGTCGTCCCCACGACCCCGGGACTAGGTTGGCCGGCCGCCGACTTGTCCGACGACTATAGGGTCGTCCCCACGACCCCCCGACTAGGTGGCCTCGCCGCCGACATGTCCGACGACTATAGGGTCGTCCCCACGACCCCGGGCCAAAGTTGGACAGCCGCCGACTTGTCCGACGACTAAAGGGTCGTCCCCACGACCCCGGGACTAGGTTGGCCCGCCGCCGACTTGTCCGACGACTATAGGGTCGTCCCCACGACCCCCCGACTAGGTGGCCTCGCCGCCGACATGTCCGACGACTATAGGGTCGTCCCCACGACCACGGGCCAATGTTGGCCAGCCGCCGGCTTGTCCGACGATTATAGGGTCGTCCCCACGACCCCGGGACTAGGTTGGCCCGCCGCCGACTTGTCCGACGACTATAGGGTCGTCCCCACGACCACGGGCCAAAGTTGGCCAGCCGCCGACATATCCGACGACTATAGGGTCGTCCCCACGACCCCGGGCCAATGTTGGCCAGCCGCCGACATGTCCGACGACTATAGGGTCGTCCCCACGACCCGGGACTAGAGTGGCCCGCCACCGTCAAGTCCGACGACTATATGGTCGTCCCCATGAGCACTGGCCAATGTTGGCCAGCCGCTGACTTGTCCGACGACTATAGGGTCGTCCCCACGACCGCGGGACTAGATTGGCTCGCCGCCGACTTGTCCGACGACTGTAGGGTCGTCCCCACGACCACGGGACTAGATTGGTCCGCCACCGTCATTTCCGACGACTATAGGGTCGTCCCCACGACCACGGGCCAAAGTTGGCCAGCCGCCGACTTGTCCGACGACTATAGGGTCGTCCCCATGACCCGGGACTAGACTGGCCCGCCACCGTCATGTCCGACGACTATAGGGTCTTCCCCACGACCACGGGCCATATTTGGCCAGCCGCCGACTTGTCCGACGACTATAGGGTCGTTCCCACGACCACGGGCCAAAGTTGGCCAGCCGCCGACTTGTTCGAGGACTATAGGGTCGTCCCCACGACCCCGGGTCTAGGTTGGCCAGCCGCCGACATGTCCGACGACTATAGAGTCGTCCCCAAGACACCGGGCCAAAGTAGGACAGCCGCCGACATCTCCGACGACTATAGGGTCGTCCCCACGATCCCGGGACTAGATTGGCTAGCCACCGTCACGTCCGACGACTATCGGATCGTCCCCACGACCACGGGCCAAAGTTGGACTGCCGCCGACATGTCCGACGACTGTTGGGTCGTCCCCACGACCACGGGCCAATGTGGGCCAGCCGCCGACATGTCCGACGATTATAGGGTCGTCCCCACGACCCCGGGCCAATAATGGCCAATCGACGACATGTCTGACGACTATAGGGTCGTCCCCACGACCCCGGGACTAGGTTGGCCGGCCGCCGACTTGTCCGACGACTATAGGGTCGTCCCCACGACCCCCCGACTAGGTGGCCTCGCCGCCGACATGTCCGACGACTATAGGGTCGTCCCCACGACCCCGGGCCAAAGTTGGACAGCCGCCGACTTGTCCGACGACTAAAGGGTCGTCCCCACGACCCCGGGACTAGGTTGGCCCGCCGCCGACTTGTCCGACGACTATAGGGTCGTCCCCACGACCCCCCGACTAGGTGGCCTCGCCGCCGACATGTCCGACGACTATAGGGTCGTCCCCACGACCACGGGCCAATGTTGGCCAGCCGCCGGCTTGTCCGACGATTATAGGGTCGTCCCCACGACCCCGGGACTAGGTTGGCCCGCCGCCGACTTGTCCGACGACTATAGGGTCGTCCCCACGACCACGGGCCAAAGTTGGCCAGCCGCCGACATATCCGACGACTATAGGGTCGTCCCCACGACCCCGGGCCAATGTTGGCCAGCCGCCGACATGTCCGACGACTATAGGGTCGTCCCCACGACCCGGGACTAGAGTGGCCCGCCACCGTCATGTCCGACGACTATATGGTCGTCCCCATGAGCACTGGCCAATGTTGGCCAGCCGCTGACTTGTCCGACGACTATAGGGTCGTCCCCACGACCGCGGGACTAGATTGGCTCGCCGCCGACTTGTCCGACGACTGTAGGGTCGTCCCCACGACCACGGGACTAGATTGGTCCGCCACCGTCATTTCCGACGACTATAGGGTCGTCCCCACGACCACGGGCCAAAGTTGGCCAGCCGCCGACTTGTCCGACGACTATAGGGTCGTCCCCATGACCCGGGACTAGACTGGCCCGCCACCGTCATGTCCGACGACTATAGGGTCTTCCCCACGACCACGGGCCATATTTGGCCAGCCGCCGACTTGTCCGACGACTATAGGGTCGTTCCCACGACCACGGGCCAAAGTTGGCCAGCCGCCGACTTGTTCGAGGACTATAGGGTCGTCCCCACGACCCCGGGTCTAGGTTGGCCAGCCGCCGACATGTCCGACGACTATAGAGTCGTCCCCAAGACACCGGGCCAAAGTAGGACAGCCGCCGACATCTCCGACGACTATAGGGTCGTCCCCACGATCCCGGGACTAGATTGGCTAGCCACCGTCACGTCCGACGACTATCGGATCGTCCCCACGACCACGGGACTAGATTGGCCCGCCACCGTCATTTCCGACGACTATAGGGTCGTCCCCACGACCACGGGCCAAAGTTGGCCAGCCGCCGACTTGTCCGACGACTATAGGGTCGTCCCCATGACCCGGGACTAGACTGGCCCGCCACCGTCATGTCCGACGACTATAGGGTCGTCCCCACGACCACGGGCCATATTTGGCCAGCCGCCGACTTGTCCGACGACTATAGGGTCGTTCCCACGACCACGGGCCAAAGTTGGCCAGCCGCCGACTTGTTCGAGGACTATAGGGTCGTCCCCACGACCCCGGGTCTAGGTTGGCCAGCCGCCGACATGTCCGACGACTATAGAGTCGTCCCCAAGACACCGGGCCAAAGTAGGACAGCCGCCGACATCTCCGACGACTATAGGGTCGTCCCCACGATCCCGGGACTAGATTGGCTAGCCACCGTCACGTCCGACGACTATCGGATCGTCCCCACGACCACGGGCCAATGTTGGCCTGCCGCCGACATGTCCGACGACTGTTGGGTCGTCCCCACGACCACGGGCCAATGTTGGCCAGCCGCCGACATGTCCGACGATTATAGGGTCGTCCCCACGACCCCGGGCCAATAATGGCCAATCGACGACATGTCCGACGACTATAGGGTCGTACCCACGACCCCGGGACTTGATTGGCCCGGCACCGTCATGTCCAACGACTATCGGATCGTCCCTACGACCACGGGCCTAAGTTGACCAGCCGCCGACATGTCCGATGACTATAGGGTCGTCCCTATGACCCCGGGACTAGATTGGCCCGCCACCGTCATGTCCGACGACTATCGGATCGTCCCCACGACCACGGGCCAAAGTTGGCCAGCCGCCGACTTGTCCGACGACTATAGGGTCGTCCCCACGACCCCGGGACTAGGTTGGCTCGCCACCGATATGTCTGACGACTATAGGGTCGTCCCCACGACCCCGGGACTAGGTTGGCCGGCCGCCGACTTGTCCGACGACTATAGGGTCGTCCCCACGACCCCCCGACTAGGTGGCCTCGCCGCCGACATGTCCGACGACTATAGGGTCGTCCCCACGACCCCGGGCCAAAGTTGGACAGCCGCCGACTTGTCCGACGACTAAAGGGTCGTCCCCACGACCCCGGGACTAGGTTGGCCCGCCGCCGACTTGTCCGACGACTATAGGGTCGTCCCCACGACCCCCCGACTAGGTGGCCTCGCCGCCGACATGTCCGACGACTATAGGGTCGTCCCCACGACCACGGGCCAATGTTGGCCAGCCGCCGGCTTGTCCGACGATTATAGGGTCGTCCCCACGACCCCGGGACTAGGTTGGCCCGCCGCCGACTTGTCCGACGACTATAGGGTCGTCCCCACGACCACGGGCCAAAGTTGGCCAGCCGCCGACATATCCGACGACTATAGGGTCGTCCCCACGACCCCGGGCCAATGTTGGCCAGCCGCCGACATGTCCGACGACTATAGGGTCGTCCCCACGACCCGGGACTAGAGTGGCCCGCCACCGTCATGTCCGACGACTATATGGTCGTCCCCATGAGCACTGGCCAATGTTGGCCAGCCGCTGACTTGTCCGACGACTATAGGGTCGTCCCCACGACCGCGGGACTAGATTGGCTCGCCGCCGACTTGTCCGACGACTGTAGGGTCGTCCCCACGACCACGGGACTAGATTGGTCCGCCACCGTCATTTCCGACGACTATAGGGTCGTCCCCACGACCACGGGCCAAAGTTGGCCAGCCGCCGACTTGTCCGACGACTATAGGGTCGTCCCCATGACCCGGGACTAGACTGGCCCGCCACCGTCATGTCCGACGACTATAGGGTCTTCCCCACGACCACGGGCCATATTTGGCCAGCCGCCGACTTGTCCGACGACTATAGGGTCGTTCCCACGACCACGGGCCAAAGTTGGCCAGCCGCCGACTTGTTCGAGGACTATAGGGTCGTCCCCACGACCCCGGGTCTAGGTTGGCCAGCCGCCGACATGTCCGACGACTATAGAGTCGTCCCCAAGACACCGGGCCAAAGTAGGACAGCCGCCGACATCTCCGACGACTATAGGGTCGTCCCCACGATCCCGGGACTAGATTGGCTAGCCACCGTCACGTCCGACGACTATCGGATCGTCCCCACGACCACGGGCCAAAGTTGGACTGCCGCCGACATGTCCGACGACTGTTGGGTCGTCCCCACGACCACGGGCCAATGTTGGCCAGCCGCCGACATGTCCGACGATTATAGGGTCGTCCCCACGACCCCGGGCCAATAATGGCCAATCGACGACATGTCCGACGACTATAGGGTCGTACCCACGACCCCGGGACTAGATTGGCCCGCCACCGTTATGTCCGACGTCTATAGGGTCGTCCCCACGACCACGGGCCAAAGTTGGCCAGCCGGCGACATGTCCGACGACTATAGGGTCGTCCCTACGACCCCGGGACTAGGTTGGCTCGCCACCGACATGTCCGACGACTGTAGGGTCGTCCCCACGACCACGGGACTAGATTGGCCCGCCACCGTCATTTCCGACGACTATAGGGTCGTCCCCACGACCACGGGCCAAAGTTGGCCAGCCGCCGACTTGTCCGACGACTATAGGGTCGTCCCCATGACCCGGGACTAGACTGGCCCGCCACCGTCATGTCCGACGACTATAGGGTCGTCCCCACGACCACGGGCCATATTTGGCCAGCCGCCGACTTGTCCGACGACTATAGGGTCGTTCCCACGACCACGGGCCAAAGTTGGCCAGCCGCCGACTTGTTCGAGGACTATAGGGTCGTCCCCACGACCCCGGGTCTAGGTTGGCCAGCCGCCGACATGTCCGACGACTATAGAGTCGTCCCCAAGACACCGGGCCAAAGTAGGACAGCCGCCGACATCTCCGACGACTATAGGGTCGTCCCCACGATCCCGGGACTAGATTGGCTAGCCACCGTCACGTCCGACGACTATCGGATCGTCCCCACGACCACGGGCCAAAGTTGGCCTGCCGCCGACATGTCCGACGACTGTTGGGTCGTCCCCACGACCACGGGCCAATGTTGGCCAGCCGCCGACATGTCCGACGATTATAGGGTCGTCCCCACGACCCCGGGCCAATAATGGCCAATCGACGACATGTCCGACGACTATAGGGTCGTACCCACGACCCCGGGACTTGATTGGCCCGGCACCGTCATGTCCAACGACTATCGGATCGTCCCTACGACCACGGGCCTAAGTTGACCAGTCGCCGACATGTCCGATGACTATAGGGTCGTCCCTATGACCCCGGGACTAGATTGGCCCGCCACCGTCATGTCCGACGACTATCGGATCGTCCCCACGACCACGGGCCAAAGTTGGCCAGCCGCCGACTTGTCCGACGACTATAGGGTCGTCCCCACGACCCCGGGACTAGGTTGGCTCGCCACCGATATGTCTGACGACTATAGGGTCGTCCCCACGACCCCGGGACTAGGTTGGCCGGCCGCCGACTTGTCCGACGACTATAGGGTCGTCCCCACGACCCCCCGACTAGGTGGCCTCGCCGCCGACATGTCCGACGACTATAGGGTCGTCCCCACGACCCCGGGCCAAAGTTGGACAGCCGCCGACTTGTCCGACGACTAAAGGGTCGTCCCCACGACCCCGGGACTAGGTTGGCCCGCCGCCGACTTGTCCGACGACTATAGGGTCGTCCCCACGACCCCCCGACTAGGTGGCCTCGCCGCCGACATGTCCGACGACTATAGGGTCGTCCCCACGACCACGGGCCAATGTTGGCCAGCCGCCGGCTTGTCCGACGATTATAGGGTCGTCCCCACGACCCCGGGACTAGGTTGGCCCGCCGCCGACTTGTCCGACGACTATAGGGTCGTCCCCACGACCACGGGCCAAAGTTGGCCAGCCGCCGACATATCCGACGACTATAGGGTCGTCCCCACGACCCCGGGCCAATGTTGGCCAGCCGCCGACATGTCCGACGACTATAGGGTCGTCCCCACGACCCGGGACTAGAGTGGCCCGCCACCGTCATGTCCGACGACTATATGGTCGTCCCCATGAGCACTGGCCAATGTTGGCCAGCCGCTGACTTGTCCGACGACTATAGGGTCGTCCCCACGACCGCGGGACTAGATTGGCTCGCCGCCGCCTTGTCCGACGACTGTAGGGTCGTCCCCACGACCACGGGACTAGATTGGTCCGCCACCGTCATTTCCGACGACTATAGGGTCGTCCCCACGACCACGGGCCAAAGTTGGCCAGCCGCCGACTTGTCCGACGACTATAGGGTCGTCCCCATGACCCGGGACTAGACTGGCCCGCCACCGTCATGTCCGACGACTATAGGGTCTTCCCCACGACCACGGGCCATATTTGGCCAGCCGCCGACTTGTCCGACGACTATAGGGTCGTTCCCACGACCACGGGCCAAAGTTGGCCAGCCGCCGACTTGTTCCAGGACTATAGGGTCGTCCCCACGACCCCGGGTCTAGGTTGGCCAGCCGCCGACATGTCCGACGACTATAGAGTCGTCCCCAAGACACCGGGCCAAAGTAGGACAGCCGCCGACATCTCCGACGACTATAGGGTCGTCCCCACGATCCCGGGACTAGATTGGCTAGCCACCGTCACGTCCGACGACTATCGGATCGTCCCCACGACCACGGGCCAAAGTTGGACTGCCGCCGACATGTCCGACGACTGTTGGGTCGTCCCCACGACCACGGGCCAATGTTGGCCAGCCGCCGACATGTCCGACGATTATAGGGTCGTCCCCACGACCCCGGGCCAATAATGGCCAATCGACGACATGTCCGACGACTATAGGGTCGTACCCACGACCCCGGGACTAGATTGGCCCGCCACCGTTATGTCCGACGTCTATAGGGTCGTCCCCACGACCACGGGCCAAAGTTGGCCAGCCGGCGACATGTCCGACGACTATAGGGTCGTCCCTACGACCCCGGGACTAGGTTGGCTCGCCACCGACATGTCCGACGACTGTAGGGTCGTCCCCACGACCACGGGACTAGATTGGCCCGCCACCGTCGTTTCCGACGACTATAGGGTCGTCCCCACGACCACGGGCCAAAGTTGGCCAGCCGCCGACTTGTCCGACGACTATAGGGTCGTCCCCATGACCCGGGACTAGACTGGCCCGCCACCGTCATGACCGACGACTATAGGGTCGTCCCCACGACCACGGGCCATATTTGGCCAGCCGCCGACTTGTCCGACGACTATAGGGTCGTTCCCACGACCACGGGCCAAAGTTGGCCAGCCGCCGACTTGTTCGAGGACTATAGGGTCGTCCCCACGACCCCGGGTCTAGGTTGGCCAGCCGCCGACATGTCCGACGACTATAGAGTCGTCCCCAAGACACCGGGCCAAAGTAGGACAGCCGCCGACATCTCCGACGACTATAGGGTCGTCCCCACGATCCCGGGACTAGATTGGCTAGCCACCGTCACGTCCGACGACTATCGGATCGTCCCCACGACCACGGGCCAAAGTTGGCCTGCCGCCGACATGTCCGACGACTGTTGGGTCGTCCCCACGACCACGGGCCAATGTTGGCCAGCCGCCGACATGTCCGACGATTATAGGGTCGTCCCCACGACCCCGGGCCAATAATGGCCAATCGACGACATGTCCGACGACTATAGGGTCGTACCCACGACCCCGGGACTTGATTGGCCCGGCACCGTCATGTCCAACGACTATCGGATCGTCCCTACGACCACGGGCCTAAGTTGACCAGCCGCCGACATGTCCGATGACTATAGGGTCGTCCCTATGACCCCGGGACTAGATTGGCCCGCCACCGTCATGTCCGACGACTATCGGATCGTCCCCACGACCACGGGCCAAAGTTGGCCAGCCGCCGACTTGTCCGACGACTATAGGGTCGTCCCCACGACCCCGGGACTAGGTTGGCTCGCCACCGATATGTCTGACGACTATAGGGTCGTCCCCACGACCCCGGGACTAGGTTGGCCGGCCGCCGACTTGTCCGACGACTATAGGGTCGTCCCCACGACCCCCCGACTAGGTGGCCTCGCCGCCGACATGTCCGACGACTATAGGGTCGTCCCCACGACCCCGGGCCAAAGTTGGACAGCCGCCGACTTGTCCGACGACTAAAGGGTCGTCCCCACGACCCCGGGACTAGGTTGGCCCGCCGCCGACTTGTCCGACGACTATAGGGTCGTCCCCACGACCCCCCGACTAGGTGGCCTCGCCGCCGACATGTCCGACGACTATAGGGTCGTCCCCACGACCACGGGCCAATGTTGGCCAGCCGCCGGCTTGTCCGACGATTATAGGGTCGTCCCCACGACCCCGGGACTAGGTTGGCCCGCCGCCGACTTGTCCGACGACTATAGGGTCGTCCCCACGACCACGGGCCAAAGTTGGCCAGCCGCCGACATATCCGACGACTATAGGGTCGTCCCCACGACCCCGGGCCAATGTTGGCCAGCCGCCGACATGTCCGACGACTATAGGGTCGTCCCCACGACCCGGGACTAGAGTGGCCCGCCACCGTCATGTCCGACGACTATATGGTCGTCCCCATGAGCACTGGCCAATGTTGGCCAGCCGCTGACTTGTCCGACGACTATAGGGTCGTCCCCACGACCGCGGGACTAGATTGGCTCGCCGCCGACTTGTCCGACGACTGTAGGGTCGTCCCCACGACCACGGGACTAGATTGGTCCGCCACCGTCATTTCCGACGACTATAGGGTCGTCCCCACGACCACGGGCCAAAGTTGGCCAGCCGCCGACTTGTCCGACGACTATAGGGTCGTCCCCATGACCCGGGACTAGACTGGCCCGCCACCGTCATGTCCGACGACTATAGGGTCTTCCCCACGACCACGGGCCATATTTGGCCAGCCGCCGACTTGTCCGACGACTATAGGGTCGTTCCCACGACCACGGGCCAAAGTTGGCCAGCCGCCGACTTGTTCGAGGACTATAGGGTCGTCCCCACGACCCCGGGTCTAGGTTGGCCAGCCGCCGACATGTCCGACGACTATAGAGTCGTCCCCAAGACACCGGGCCAAAGTAGGACAGCCGCCGACATCTCCGACGACTATAGGGTCGTCCCCACGATCCCGGGACTAGATTGGCTAGCCACCGTCACGTCCGACGACTATCGGATCGTCCCCACGACCACGGGCCAAAGTTGGACTGCCGCCGACATGTCCGACGACTGTTGGGTCGTCCCCACGACCACGGGCCAATGTTGGCCAGCCGCCGACATGTCCGACGATTATAGGGTCGTCCCCACGACCCCGGGCCAATAATGGCCAATCGACGACATGTCCGACGACTATAGGGTCGTACCCACGACCCCGGGACTAGATTGGCCCGCCACCGTTATGTCCGACGTCTATAGGGTCGTCCCCACGACCACGGGCCAAAGTTGGCCAGCCGGCGACATGTCCGACGACTATAGGGTCGTCCCTACGACCCCGGGACTAGGTTGGCTCGCCACCGACATGTCCGACGACTGTAGGGTCGTCCCCACGACCACGGGACTAGATTGGCCCGCCACCGTCATTTCCGACGACTATAGGGTCGTCCCCACGACCACGGGCCAAAGTTGGCCAGCCGCCGACTTGTCCGACGACTATAGGGTCGTCCCCATGACCCGGGACTAGACTGGCCCGCCACCGTCATGTCCGACGACTATAGGGTCGTCCCCACGACCACGGGCCATATTTGGCCAGCCGCCGACTTGTCCGACGACTATAGGGTCGTTCCCACGACCACGGGCCAAAGTTGGCCAGCCGCCGACTTGTTCGAGGACTATAGGGTCGTCCCCACGACCCCGGGTCTAGGTTGGCCAGCCGCCGACATGTCCGACGACTATAGAGTCGTCCCCAAGACACCGGGCCAAAGTAGGACAGCCGCCGACATCTCCGACGACTATAGGGTCGTCCCCACGATCCCGGGACTAGATTGGCTAGCCACCGTCACGTCCGACGACTATCGGATCGTCCCCACGACCGCGGGCCAAAGTTGGCCTGCCGCCGACATGTCCGACGACTGTTGGGTCGTCCCCACGACCACGGGCCAATGTTGGCCAGCCGCCGACATGTCCGACGATTATAGGGTCGTCCCCACGACCCCGGGCCAATAATGGCCAATCGACGACATGTCCGACGACTATAGGGTCGTACCCACGACCCCGGGACTTGATTGGCCCGGCACCGTCATGTCCAACGACTATCGGATCGTCCCTACGACCACGGGCCTAAGTTGACCAGCCGCCGACATGTCCGATGACTATAGGGTCGTCCCTATGACCCCGGGACTAGATTGGCCCGCCACCGTCATGTCCGACGACTATCGGATCGTCCCCACGACCACGGGCCAAAGTTGGCCAGCCGCCGACTTGTCCGACGACTATAGGGTCGTCCCCACGACCCCGGGACTAGGTTGGCTCGCCACCGATATGTCTGACGACTATAGGGTCGTCCCCACGACCCCGGGACTAGGTTGGCCGGCCGCCGACTTGTCCGACGACTATAGGGTCGTCCCCACGACCCCCCGACTAGGTGGCCTCGCCGCCGACATGTCCGACGACTATAGGGTCGTCCCCACGACCCCGGGCCAAAGTTGGACAGCCGCCGACTTGTCCGACGACTAAAGGGTCGTCCCCACGACCACGGGCCAAAGTTGGCCAGCCGGCGACATTTCCGACGACTATAGGGTCGTCCCCACGGCCACGGGCCAAAGTTGGCCAGCCGCCGACATGTTCGGCGACTATAAGGTCGTCCCCACGACCCCGGGACTAGAGTGGCCCGCCACCGTCATGTCCGACGACTATAGGGTCGTCCCCACGACCCCCGGACTAGGTTGGCCCGCCGCCGACTTGTCCGACGACTATAGGGTCGTCCCCACGACCCCCCGACTAGGTGGGCTCGCCGCCGACTTGTCCGACGACTATAGGGTCGTCCCCACGACCCCGGGACTAGGTTGGCTCGCCACCGTCATGTCTGACGACTATAGGGTCGTCCCCACGACCACGGGCCAAAGTTGGCCAGCCGCCGACATGTCCGACGACTATAGGGTCGTCCCCACGACCCGGGACTAGACTGGCTCGCCACCGTCATGTCCGACGACTATAGGGTCATCCCCACGACCCCGGGTCTAGGTTGGCCCGCCGCCGACTTGTCCGACGACTATAGGGTCGTCCCCACGACCCCGGGACTAGATTGGCCCGCCACCGTTATGTCCGACGTCTATAGGGTCGTCCCCACGACCACGGGCCAAAGTTGGCCAGCCGGCGACATGTCCGACGACTATAGGGTCGTCCCTACGACCCCGGGACTAGGTTGGCTCGCCACCGACATGTCTGACGACTATAGGGTCGTCCCCACGACCCCAGGACTAGATTGGCCCGCCACCGTCAAGTCCGACGACTATAGGGTCGTCCCCACGACCACGGGCCAATGTTGGCCAGCCGCCGGCTTGTCCGACGATTATAGGGTCGTCCCCACGACCCCGGGACTAGGTTGGCCCGCCGCCGACTTGTCCGACGACTATAGGGTCGTCCCCACGACCACGGGCCAAAGTTGGCCAGCCGCCGACATATCCGACGACTATAGGGTCGTCCCCACGACCCCGGGCCAATGTTGGCCAGCCGCCGACATGTCCGACGACTATAGGGTCGTCCCCACGACCCGGGACTATAGTGGCCCGCCACCGTCATGTCCGACGACTATATGGTCGTCCCCACGACCCCGGGCCAAAGTTGGACAGCCACCGACATTTCCGACGACTATAGGGTCGTCCCCACGACCCGGGACTAGACTGGCCCGCCACCGTCATGTCCGACGACTATAGGGTCGTCCCCACGACCCCCCGACTAGGTGGGCTCGCCGCCGACTTGTCCGACGACTATAGGGTCGTCCCCACGACCCCGGGACTAGGTTGGCTCGCCACCGTCATGTCTGACGACTATAGGGTCGTCCCCACGACCACGGGCCAAAGTTGGCCAGCCGCCGACATGTCCGACGACTATAGGGTCGTCCCCACGACCACGGGCCAAAGTTGGCCAGCCGCCGACATGTCCGACGACTATAGGGTCGTCCCCACGACCATGGGCCAAAGTTGGCAAGCTGCCGAATTATCCGACGACTATAGGGTCGTCCCCACGACCCCGGGACTAGGTAGGCCCGCCGCCGACTTGTCCGACGACTATAGGGTCGTCCCCACGACCCCGGGCCAAAGTTGGCCAGCCGCCGACATGTCCGACGACTATAGGGTCGTCCCCACGACCCGGGACTAGAGTGGCCCGCCACCGTCATGTCCGACGACTATATGGTCGTCCCCACGACCACGGGCCAAAGTTGGCCAGCCGGCGACATGTCCGACGACTATAGGGTCGTCCCCACGACCCGGGACTAGACTGGCCCGCCACCGTCATGTCCGACGACTATAGGGTCATCCCCACGACCCCGGGACTAGGTTGGCCCGCCGCCGACTTCTCCGACGACTATAGGGTCGTCCCCACGACCCCGGGACTAGTTTGGCCCGCCACCGTCATTTCCGACGACTATAGGGTCGTCCCCACGACTACGGGCCAAAGTTGGCCAGCCGCCGACATATCCGACGACTGTAGGGTCGTCCCCACGACCCCGGGCCAAAGTTGGCCAGCCGCTGATATGTCCGAAGACTATAGGGTCGTCCCCACGACCCCGGGAATAGATTGGCCCGCCACCGTCATTTCCGACGACTATATGGTCGTCCCCACGACCACGGGCCAATGTTGGCCAGCCGCTGACTTGTCCGACGACTATAGGGTCGTCCCCACGCCCGCGGGACTAGATTGGCTCGCCGCCGACTTGTCCGACGACTGTAGGGTCGTCCCCATGACCCCGGGACTAGATTGGCCCGCCACCGTCATTTCCGACGACTATAGGGTCGTCCCCACGACCACGGGCCAAAGTTGGCCAGCCGCCGACATATCCGACGAATATAGTGTCGTCCCCACGACCACGGGCCAACGTTGGCCAGCCGCTAACTTGTCCGACGACTATAGGGTCGTCCCCACGACCACGGGCCAAAGCTGGCCAGCCGCCGACATGTCCGACGATTATAGGGTCGTCCCCACGACCCCGGGCCAATAATGGCCAATCGACGACATGTCCGACGACTATAGGGTCGTACCCACGACCCCGGGACTAGATTGGCCCGCCACCGTTATGTCCGACGTCTATAGGGTCGTCCCCACGACCACGGGCCAAAGTTGGCCAGCCGGCGACATGTCCGACGACTATAGGGTCGTCCCTACGACCCCGGGACTAGGTTGGCTCGCCACCGACATGTCCGACGACTGTAGGGTCGTCCCCACGACCACGGGACTAGATTGGCCCGCCACCGTCATTTCCGACGACTATAGGGTCGTCCCCACGACCACGGGCCAAAGATGGCCAGCCGCCGACTTGTCCGACGACTATAGGGTCGTCCCCATGACCCGGGACTAGACTGGCCCGCCACCGTCATGTCCGACGACTATAGGGTCGTCCCCACGACCACGGGCCATATTTGGCCAGCCGCCGACTTGTCCGACGACTATAGGGTCGTTCCCACGACCACGGGCCAAAGTTGGCCAGCCGCCGACTTGTTCGAGGACTATAGGGTCGTCCCCACGACCCCGGGTCTAGGTTGGCCAGCCGCCGACATGTCCGACGACTATAGAGTCGTCCCCAAGACACCGGGCCAAAGTAGGACAGCCGCCGACATCTCCGACGACTATAGGGTCGTCCCCACGATCCCGGGACTAGATTGGCTAGCCACCGTCACGTCCGACGACTATCGGATCGTCCCCACGACCACGGGCCAAAGTTGGCCTGCCGCCGACATGTCCGACGACTGTTGGGTCGTCCCCACGACCACGGGCCAATGTTGGCCAGCCGCCGACATGTCCGACGATTATAGGGTCGTCCCCACGACCCCGGGCCAATAATGGCCAATCGACGACATGTCCGACGACTATAGGGTCGTACCCACGACCCCGGGACTTGATTGGCCCGGCACCGTCATGTCCAACGACTATCGGATCGTCCCTACGACCACGGGCCTAAGTTGACCAGCCGCCGACATGTCCGATGACTATAGGGTCGTCCCTATGACCCCGGGACTAGATTGGCCCGCCACCGTCATGTCCGACGACTATCGGATCGTCCCCACGACCACGGGCCAAAGTTGGCCAGCCGCCGACTTGTCCGACGACTATAGGGTCGTCCCCACGACCCCGGGACTAGGTTGGCTCGCCACCGATATGTCTGACGACTATAGGGTCGTCCCCACGACCCCGGGACTAGGTTGGCCGGCCGCCGACTTGTCCGACGACTATAGGGTCGTCCCCACGACCCCCCGACTAGGTGGCCTCGCCGCCGACATGTCCGACGACTATAGGGTCGTCCCCACGACCCCGGGCCAAAGTTGGACAGCCGCCGACTTGTCCGACGACTAAAGGGTCGTCCCCACGACCCCGGGACTAGGTTGGCCCGCCGCCGACTTGTCCGACGACTATAGGGTCGTCCCCACGACCCCCCGACTAGGTGGCCTCGCCGCCGACATGTCCGACGACTATAGGGTCGTCCCCACGACCACGGGCCAATGTTGGCCAGCCGCCGGCTTGTCCGACGATTATAGGGTCGTCCCCACGACCCCGGGACTAGGTTGGCCCGCCGCCGACTTGTCCGACGACTATAGGGTCGTCCCCACGACCACGGGCCAAAGTTGGCCAGCCGCCGACATATCCGACGACTATAGGGTCGTCCCCACGACCCCGGGCCAATGTTGGCCAGCCGCCGACATGTCCGACGACTATAGGGTCGTCCCCACGACCCGGGACTAGAGTGGCCCGCCACCGTCATGTCCGACGACTATATGGTCGTCCCCATGAGCACTGGCCAATGTTGGCCAGCCGCCGACTTGTTCGAGGACTATAGGGTCGTCCCCACGACCCCGGGTCTAGGTTGGCCAGCCGCCGACATGTCCGACGACTATAGAGTCGTCCCCACGACCACGGGACTAGATTGGTCCGCCACCGTCATTTCCGACGACTATAGGGTCGTCCCCACGACCACGGGCCAAAGTTGGCCAGCCGCCGACTTGTCCGACGACTATAGGGTCGTCCCCATGACCCGGGACTAGACTGGCCCGCCACCGTCATGTCCGACGACTATAGGGTCTTCCCCACGACCACGGGCCATATTTGGCCAGCCGCCGACTTGTCCGACGACTATAGGGTCGTTCCCACGACCACGGGCCAAAGTTGGCCAGCCGCCGACTTGTTCGAGGACTATAGGGTCGTCCCCACGACCCCGGGTCTAGGTTGGCCAGCCGCCGACATGTCCGACGACTATAGAGTCGTCCCCAAGACACCGGGCCAAAGTAGGACAGCCGCCGACATCTCCGACGACTATAGGGTCGTCCCCACGATCCCGGGACTAGATTGGCTAGCCACCGTCACGTCCGACGACTATCGGATCGTCCCCACGACCACGGGCCAAAGTTGGACTGCCGCCGACATGTCCGACGACTGTTGGGTCGTCCCCACGACCACGGGCCAATGTTGGCCAGCCGCCGACATGTCCGACGATTATAGGGTCGTCCCCACGACCCCGGGCCAATAATGGCCAATCGACGACATGTCCGACGACTATAGGGTCGTACCCACGACCCCGGGACTAGATTGGCCCGCCACCGTTATGTCCGACGTCTATAGGGTCGTCCCCACGACCACGGGCCAAAGTTGGCCAGCCGGCGACATGTCCGACGACTATAGGGTCGTCCCTACGACCCCGGGACTAGGTTGGCTCGCCACCGACATGTCCGACGACTGTAGGGTCGTCCCCACGACCACGGGACTAGATTGGCCCGCCACCGTCATTTCCGACGACTATAGGGTCGTCCCCACGACCACGGGCCAAAGTTGGCCAGCCGCCGACTTGTCCGACGACTATAGGGTCGTCCCCATGACCCGGGACTAGACTGGCCCGCCACCGTCATGTCCGACGACTATAGGGTCGTCCCCACGACCACGGGCCATATTTGGCCAGCCGCCGACTTGTCCGACGACTATAGGGTCGTTCCCACGACCACGGGCCAAAGTTGGCCAGCCGCCGACTTGTTCGAGGACTATAGGGTCGTCCCCACGACCCCGGGTCTAGGTTGGCCAGCCGCCGACATGTCCGACGACTATAGAGTCGTCCCCAAGACACCGGGCCAAAGTAGGACAGCCGCCGACATCTCCGACGACTATAGGGTCGTCCCCACGATCCCGGGACTAGATTGGCTAGCCACCGTCACGTCCGACGACTATCGGATCGTCCCCACGACCACGGGCCAAAGTTGGCCTGCCGCCGACATGTCCGACGACTGTTGGGTCGTCCCCACGACCACGGGCCAATGTTGGCCAGCCGCCGACATGTCCGACGATTATAGGGTCGTCCCCACGACCCCGGGCCAATAATGGCCAATCGACGACATGTCCGACGACTATAGGGTCGTACCCACGACCCCGGGACTTGATTGGCCCGGCACCGTCATGTCCAACGACTATCGGATCGTCCCTACGACCACGGGCCTAAGTTGACCAGCCGCCGACATGTCCGATGACTATAGGGTCGTCCCTATGACCCCAGGACTAGATTGGCCGGCCACCGTCATGTCCGACGACTATCGGATCGTCCCCACGACCACGGGCCAAAGTTGGCCAGCCGCCGACTTGTCCGACGACTATAGGGTCGTCCCCACGACCCCGGGACTAGGTTGGCTCGCCACCGATATGTCTGACGACTATAGGGTCGTCCCCACGACCCCGGGACTAGGTTGGCCGGCCGCCGACTTGTCCGACGACTATAGGGTCGTCCCCACGACCCCCCGACTAGGTGGCCTCGCCGCCGACATGTCCGACGACTATAGGGTCGTCCCCACGACCCCGGGCCAAAGTTGGACAGCCGCCGACTTGTCCGACGACTAAAGGGTCGTCCCCACGACCACGGGCCAAAGTTGGCCAGCCGGCGACATTTCCGACGACTATAGGGTCGTCCCCACGGCCACGGGCCAAAGTTGGCCAGCCGCCGACATGTTCGGCGACTATAAGGTCGTCCCCACGACCCCGGGACTAGAGTGGCCCGCCACCGTCATGTCCGACGACTATAGGGTCGTCCCCACGACCCCCGGACTAGGTTGGCCCGCCGCCGACTTGTCCGACGACTATAGGGTCGTCCCCACGACCCCCCGACTAGGTGGGCTCGCCGCCGACTTGTCCGACGACTATAGGGTCGTCCCCACGACCCCGGGACTAGGTTGGCTCGCCACCGTCATGTCTGACGACTATAGGGTCGTCCCCACGACCACGGGCCAAAGTTGGCCAGCCGCCGACATGTCCGACGACTATAGGGTCGTCCCCACGACCCGGGACTAGACTGGCTCGCCACCGTCATGTCCGACGACTATAGGGTCATCCCCACGACCCCGGGTCTAGGTTGGCCCGCCGCCGACTTGTCCGACGACTATAGGGTCGTCCCCACGACCCCGGGACTAGATTGGCCCGCCACCGTTATGTCCGACGTCTATAGGGTCGTCCCCACGACCACGGGCCAAAGTTGGCCAGCCGGCGACATGTCCGACGACTATAGGGTCGTCCCTACGACCCCGGGACTAGGTTGGCTCGCCACCGACATGTCTGACGACTATAGGGTCGTCCCCACGACCCCAGGACTAGATTGGCCCGCCACCGTCAAGTCCGACGACTATAGGGTCGTCCCCACGACCACGGGCCAATGTTGGCCAGCCGCCGGCTTGTCCGACGATTATAGGGTCGTCCCCACGACCCCGGGACTAGGTTGGCCCGCCGCCGACTTGTCCGACGACTATAGGGTCGTCCCCACGACCACGGGCCAAAGTTGGCCAGCCGCCGACATATCCGACGACTATAGGGTCGTCCCCACGACCCCGGGCCAATGTTGGCCAGCCGCCGACATGTCCGACGACTATAGGGTCGTCCCCACGACCCGGGACTATAGTGGCCCGCCACCGTCATGTCCGACGACTATATGGTCGTCCCCACGACCCCGGGCCAAAGTTGGACAGCCACCGACATTTCCGACGACTATAGGGTCGTCCCCACGACCCGGGACTAGACTGGCCCGCCACCGTCATGTCCGACGACTATAGGGTCGTCCCCACGACCCCCCGACTAGGTGGGCTCGCCGCCGACTTGTCCGACGACTATAGGGTCGTCCCCACGACCCCGGGACTAGGTTGGCTCGCCACCGTCATGTCTGACGACTATAGGGTCGTCCCCACGACCACGGGCCAAAGTTGGCCAGCCGCCGACATGTCCGACGACTATAGGGTCGTCCCCACGACCACGGGCCAAAGTTGGCCAGCCGCCGACATGTCCGACGACTATAGGGTCGTCCCCACGACCATGGGCCAAAGTTGGCAAGCTGCCGAATTATCCGACGACTATAGGGTCGTCCCCACGACCCCGGGACTAGGTAGGCCCGCCGCCGACTTGTCCGACGACTATAGGGTCGTCCCCACGACCCCGGGCCAAAGTTGGCCAGCCGCCGACATGTCCGACGACTATAGGGTCGTCCCCACGACCCGGGACTAGAGTGGCCCGCCACCGTCATGTCCGACGACTATATGGTCGTCCCCACGACCACGGGCCAAAGTTGGCTCGCCGCCGACATGTCCGACGACTATAGCGTCGTCCCCACGACCCCCGGGCCAAAGTTGGACAGCCACCGACATTTCCGACGACTATAGGGTCGTCCCCACGACCCCGGGACTAGATTGGCCCGCCACCGTCTTGTCCGACGACTATAGGGTCGTCTTCACGACCACGGGCCAAAGTTCGCCAGCCGCCGACATTTCCGACGACTATAGGGTCGTCCTCACGACCACGGGCCAAATTTGGCCAGCTGCCGACTTGTCCGAACATTATAGGGTAGTCCCCACGACGCCGGGACTAGGTTGGCTCGCCGCCGACATTTCCGACGACTATAGGGTCGTCCCCACGACCACGGGCCATATTTGGCCAGCCGCCGACTTGTCCGACGACTATAGGGTCGTTCCCAAGACCACGGGCCAAAGTTGGCCAGCCGCCGACTTGTTCGAGGACTATAGGGTCGTCCCCACGACCCCGGGTCTAGGTTGGCCAGCCGCCGACATGTCCGACGACTATAGAGTCGTCCCCACGACCACGGGCCAAAGTTGGCCAGCCGCCGACATGTCCGACGACTATAGGGTCGTCCCCACGACCAGGGACTAGACTGGCCCGCCACCGACATGTCCGACGACTATAAAATCGTCCCCACGACCCCGGGTCAATGTTGGCTCGCCGCCGACATGTCCGACGACTATAGGGTCGTCCCCACGACCCCCGGGCCAAAGTTGGACAGCCACCGACATTTCCGACGATTATAGGGTCGTCCCCACGACCCCGGGACTAGATTGGCCCGCCACCGTCTTGTCCGACGACTATAGGGTCGTCTTCACGACCACGGGCCAAAGTTGGCCAGCCGCCGACATTTCCGACGACTATAGGGTCGTCCTCACGACCACGGGCCAAATTTGGCCAGCTGCCGACTTGTCCGAACATTATAGGGTCGTCCCCACGACGCCGGGACTAGGTTGGCTCGCCGCCGACATTTCCGACGACTATAGGGTCGTCCCCACGACCACGGGCCATATTTGGCCAGCCGCCGACTTGTCCGACGACTATAGGGTCGTTCCCACGACCACGGGCCAAAGTTGGCCAGCCGCCGACTTGTTCGAGGACTATAGGGTCGTCCCCACGACCCCGGGTCTAGGTTGGCCAGCCGCCGACATGTCCGACGACTATAGAGTCGTCCCCAAGACACCGGGCCAAAGTAGGACAGCCGCCGACATCTCCGACGACTATAGGGTCGTCCCCACGATCCCGGGACTAGATTGGCTAGCCACCGTCACGTCCGACGACTATCGGATCGTCCCCACGACCACGGGCCAAAGTTGGCCTGCCGCCGACATGTCCAACGACTGTTGGGTCGTCCCCACGACCACGGGCCAATGTTGGCCAGCCGCCGACATGTCCGACGATTATAGGGTCGTCCCCACGACCCCGGGCCAATAATGGCCAATCGACGACATGTCCGACGACTATAGGGTCGTACCCACGACTCCGGGACTTGATTGGCCCGGCACCGTCATGTCCAACGACTATCGGATCGTCCCTACGACCACGGGCCTAAGTTGACCAGCCGCCGACATGTCCGATGACTATAGGGTCGTCCCTATGACCCCGGGACTAGATTGGCCCGCCACCGTCATGTCCGACGACTATCGGATCGTCCCCACGACCACGGGCCAAAGTTGGCCAGCCGCCGACTTGTCCGACGACTATAGGGTCGTCCCCATGACCCGGGACTAGACTGGCCCGCCACCGTCATGTCCGACGACTATAGGGTCGTCCCCACGACCCCCGGACTAGGTTGGTACGCCGCCGACTTGTCCGACGGGTATAGGGTCCTCCCCACGACCACGGGCCAAAGTTGGCCAGCCGCCGACATGTCCGACGACTATAGGGTCGTCCCCACGACCCGGGACTAGACTGGCCCGCCACCGACACGTCCGACGACTATAAAGTCGTCCCCACGACCCCGGGTCAATGTTGGCTCGCCGCCGACATGTCCGACGACTATAGCGTCGTCCCCACGACCCCCGGGCCAAAGTTGGACAGCCACCGACATTTCCGACGACTATAGGGTCGTCCCCACGACCCCGGGACTAGATTGGCCCGCCACCGTCTTGTCCGACGACTATAGGGTCGTCCCCACGGCCACGGGCCAAAGTTGGCCAGCCGCCGACATGTCCGGCGACTATAGGGTCGTCCCCACGACCCAGGGACTAGAGTGGCCCGCCACCGTCATGTCCGACGACTATAGGGTCGTCCCCACGACCCCCGGACTAGGTTGGCCGGCCGCCGACTTGTCCGACGACTATAGGGTCGTTCCCACGACCCCCCGACTAGGTGGGCTCGCTGCCGACTTGTCCGACGACTATAGGGTCGTCCCCACGACCCCGGGACTAGGTTGGCTCGCCACCGTCATGTCTGACGACTATAGGGTCGTCCCCACGACCACGGGCCAAAGTTGGCCAGCCGCCGACATGTCCGACGACTATAGGGTCGTCCCCACGACCCGGGACTAGACTGGCCCGCCACCGTCATGTCCGACGACTATAGGGTCATCCCCACGACCCCGGGTCTAGGTTGGCCCGCCGCCGACTTGTCCGACGACTATAGGGTCGTCCCCACGACCCCGGGACTAGATTGGCCCGCCACCGTTATGTCCGACGACTATAGGGTCGTCCCCACGACCACGGGCCAAAGTTGGCCAGCCGGCGACATGTCCGACGACTATAGGGTCGTCCCTACGACCCCGGGACTAGGTTGGCTCGCCACCGACATGTCTGACGACTATAGGGTCGTCCCCACGACCCCGGGACCAGATTGGCCCGCCACCGTCAAGTCCGACGACTATACGGTCGTCCCCACGACCCCGGGCCAAAGTTGGACACCCGCCGACTTGTCCGACGACTATAGGGTCGTCCCCACGACCACGGGCCAATGTTGGCCAGCCGCCGGCTTGTCCGACGATTATAGGGTCGTCCCCACGACCCCGGGACTAGGTTGGCCCGCCGCCGACTTGTCCGACGACTATAGGGTCGTCCCCACGACCACGGGCCAAAGTTGGCCAGCCGCCGACATATCCGACGACTATAGGGTCGTCCCCACGACCCCGGGCCAATGTTGGCCAGCCGCCGACATGTCCGACGACTATAGGGTCGTCCCCACGACCCGGGACTAGAGTGGCCCGCCACCGTCATGTCCGACGACTATATGGTCGTCCCCACGACCACTGGCCAATGTTGGCCAGCCGCTGACTTGTCCGACGACTATAGGGTCGTCCCCACGACCGCGGGACTAGATTGGCTCGCCGCCGACTTGTCCGACGACTGTAGGGTCGTCCCCACGACCACGGGACTAGATTGGCCCGCCACCGTCATGTCCGACGACTATCGGATCGTCCCCACGACCACGGGCCAAAGTTGGCCAGCCGCCGACTTGTCCGACGACTATAGGGTCGTCCCCACGACCCCGGGACTAGGTTGGCTCGCCACCGATATGTCTGACGACTATAGGGTCGTCCCCACGACCCCGGGACTAGGTTGGCCGGCCGCCGACTTGTCCGACGACTATAGGGTCGTCCCCACGACCCCCCGACTAGGTGGCCTCGCCGCCGACATGTCCGACGACTATAGGGTCGTCCCCACGACCCCGGGCCAAAGTTGGACAGCCGCCGACTTGTCCGACGACTAAAGGGTCGTCCCCACGACCACGGGCCAAAGTTGGCCAGCCGGCGACATTTCCGACGACTATAGGGTCGTCCCCACGGCCACGGGCCAAAGTTGGCCAGCCGCCGACATGTTCGGCGACTATAAGGTCGTCCCCACGACCCCGGGACTAGAGTGGCCCGCCACCGTCATGTCCGACGACTATAGGGTCGTCCCCACGACCCCCGGACTAGGTTGGCCGGCCGCCGACTGGTCCGACGACTATAGGGTCGTCCCCACGACCCCCCGACTAGGTGGGCTCGCCGCCGACTTGTCCGACGACTATAGGGTCGTCCCCACGACCCCGGGACTAGGTTGGCTCGCCACCGTCATGTCTGACGACTATAGGGTCGTCCCCACGACCACGGGCCAAAGTTGGCCAGCCGCCGGCATGTCCGACGACTATAGGGTCGTCCCCACGACCCGGGACTAGACTGGCCCGCCACCGTCATGTCCGACGACTATAGGGTCATCCCCACGACCCCGGGTCTAGGTTGGCCCGCCGCCGACTTGTCCGACGACTATAGGGTCGTCCCCACGACCCCGGGACTAGATTGGCCCGCCACCGTTATGTCCGACGACTATAGGGTCGTCCCCACGACCACGGGCCAAAGTTGGCCAGCCGGCGACATGTCCGACGACTATAGGGTCGTCCCTACGACCCCGGGACTAGGTTGGCTCGCCACCGACATGTCTGACGACTATAGGGTCGTCCCCACGACCCCGGGATTGGATTGGCCCGCCACCGTCAAGTCCGACGACTATAGGGTCGTCCCCACGACCCCGGGCCAAAGTTGGACAGCCGCCGACTTGTCCGACGACTATAGGGTCGTCCCCACGACCACGGGCCAATGTTGGCCAGCCGCCGGCTTGTCCGACGATTATAGGGTCGTCCCCACGACCCCGGGACTAGGTTGGCCCGCCGCCGACTTGTCCGACGACTATAGGGTCGTCCCCACGACCACGGGCCAAAGTTGGCCAGCCGCCGACATATCCGACGACTATAGGGTCGTCCCCACGACCCCGGGCCAATGTTGGCCAGCCGCCGACATGTCCGACGACTATAGGGTCGTCCCCACGACCCGGGACTAGAGTGGCCCGCCACCGTCATGTCCGACGACTATATGGTCGTCCCCACGACCACTGGCCAATGTTGGCCAGCCGCTGACTTGTCCGACGACTATAGGGTCGTCCCCACGACCGCGGGACTAGATTGGCTCGCCGCCGACTTGTCCGACGACTGTAGGGTCGTCCCCACGACCACCGGACTAGATTGGCCCGCCACCGTCATTTCCGACGACTATAGGGTCGTCCCCACGACCACGGGCCAAAGTTGGCCAGCCGCCGACTTGTCCGACGACTATAGGGTCGTCCCCATGACCCGGGACTAGACTGGCCCGCCACCGTCATGTCCGACGACTATAGGGTCGTCCCCACGACCCCCGGACTAGGTTAGTACGCCGCCGACTTGTCCGACGGGTATAGGGTCCTCCCCACGACCACGGGCCAAAGTTGGCCAGCCGCCGACATGTCCGACGACTATAGGGTCGTCCCCACGACCCGGGACTAGACTGGCCCGCCACCGACATGTCCGACGACTATAAAGTCGTCCCCACGACCCCGGGTCAATGTTGGCTCGCCGCCGACATGTCCGACGACTATAGCGTCGTCCCCACGACCCCCGGGCCAAAGTTGGACAGCCACCGACATTTCCGACGACTATAGGGTCGTCCCCACGACCCCGGGACTAGATTGGCCCGCCACCGTCTTGTCCGACGACTATAGGGTCGTCTTCACGACCACGGGCCAAAGTTGGCCAGCCGCCGACATTTCCGACGACTATAGGGTCGTCCTCACGACCACGGGCCAAATTTGGCCAGCTGCCGACTTGTCCGAACATTATAGGGTCGTCCCCACGACGCCGGGACTAGGTTGGCTCGCCGCCGACATTTCCGACGACTATAGGGTCGTCCCCACGACCACGGGCCATATTTGGCCAGCCGCCGACTTGTCCGACGACTATAGGGTCGTTCCAACGACCACGGGCCAAAGTTGGCCAGCCGCCGACTTGTTCGAGGACTATAGGGTCGTCCCCACGACCCCGGGTCTAGGTTGGCCAGCCGCCGACATGTCCGACGCCTATAGAGTCGTCCCCACGACCACGGGCCAAAGTTGGCCAGCCGCCGACTTGTCCGACGACTATAGGGTCGTCCCCACGACCCCGGGACTAGGTTGGCTCGCCACCGATATGTCGGACGACTATAGGGTCGTCCCCACGACCCCGGGACTAGGTTGGCCGGCCGCCGACTTGTCCGACGACTATAGGGTCGTCCCCACGACCCCCCGACTAGGTGGCCTCGCCGCCGACATGTCCGACGACTATAGGGTCGTCCCCACGACCCCGGGCCAAAGTTGGACAGCCGCCGACTTGTCCGACGACTAAAGGGTCGTCCCCACGACCACGGGCCAAAGTTGGCCAGCCGCCGACATGTCCGGCGACTATAGGGTCGTCCCCACGACCCCGGGACTAGAGTGGCCCGCCACCGTCATGTCCGACGACTATAGGGTCGTCCCCACGACCCCCGGACTAGGTTGGCCGGCCGCCGACTTGTCCGACGACTATAGGGTCGTCCCCACGACCCCCCGACTAGGTGGGCTCGCTGCCGACTTGTCCGACGACTATAGGGTCGTCCCCACGACCCCGGGACTAGGTTGGCTCGCCACCGTCATGTCTGACGACTATAGGGTCGTCCCCACGACCACGGGCCAAAGTTGGCCAGCCGCCGACATGTCCGACGACTATAGGGTCGTCCCCACGACCCGGGACTAGACTGGCCCGCCACCGTCATGTCCGACGACTATAGGGTCATCCCCACGACCCCGGGTCTAGGTTGGCCCGCCGCCGACTTGTCCGACGACTATAGGGTCGTCCCCACGACCCCGGGACTAGAATGGCCCGCCACCGTTATGTCCGACGACTATAGAGTCGTCCCCACGACCACGGGCCAAAGTTGGCCAGCCGGCGACATGTCCGACGACTATAGGGTCGTCCCTACGACCCCGGGACTAGGTTGGCTCGCCACCGACATGTCTGACGACTATAGGGTCGTCCCCACGACCCCGGGACTAGATTGGCCCGCCACCGTCAAGTCCGACGACTATAGGGTCGTCCCCACGACCCCGGGCCAAAGTTGGACAGCCGCCGACTTGTCCGACGACTATAGGGTCGTCCCCACGACCCGGGACTAGACTGGCCCGCCACCGACATGTCCGACGACTATAAAGTCGTCCCCACGACCCCGGGTCAATGTTGGCTCGCCGCCGACATGTCCGACGACTATAGCGTCGTCCCCACGACCCCCGGGCCAAAGTTGGACAGCCACCGACATTTCCGACGACTATAGGGTCGTCCCCACGACCCCGGGACTAGATTGGCCCGCCACCGACATGTCCGACGACTATAGGGTCGTCCCCACGACCCGGGACTAGAGTGGCCCGCCACCGTCATGTCCGACGACTATATGGTCGTCCCCACGACCACTGGCCAATGTTGGCCAGCCGCTGACTTGTCGGACGACTATAGGGTCGTCCCCACGACCGCGGGACTAGATTGGCTCGCCGCCGACTTGTCCGACGACTGTAGGGTCGTCCCCACGACCACGGGACTAGATTGGCCCGCCACCGTCATTTCCGACGACTATAGGGTCGTCCCCACGACCACGGGCCAAAGTTGGCCAGCCGCCGACTTGTCCGACGACTATAGGGTCGTCCCCATGACCCGGGACTAGACTGGCCCGCCACCGTCATGTCCGACGACTATAGGGTCGTCCCCACGACCCCGGGCCAAAGTTGGCAAGCCGCCGAAATGTCCGACGACTGTAGGGTCGTCCCCACGACCCCGGGAATAGATTGGCCGGCCACCGTCAAGTCCGACGACTATAGGGTCGTCCCCACGACCTCGGGACTAGATTGGCCCGCCACCGTCAAGTCCGACGACTATAGGGTCGTCCCCACGACCCCGGGCCAAAGTTGGCAAGCCGCCGAAATGTCCGGCGACTGTAGGGTCGTCCCCACAACCCCGGGACTAGATTGGCCCGCCACCGTCAAGTCCGACGACTATAGGGTCGTCCCCACGACCCCGGGACTAGGTTGGCTCGCCACCGATATGTCTGACGACTATAGGGTCGTCCCCACGACCCCGGGACTAGGTTGGCCGGCCGCCGACTTGTCCGACGACTATAGGGTCGTCCCCACGACCCCCCGACTAGGTGGCCTCGCCGCCGACATGTCCGACGACTATAGGGTCGTCCCCACGACCCCGGGCCAAAGTTGGACAGCCGCCGACTTGTCCGACGACTAAAGGGTCGTCCCCACGACCACGGGCCAAAGTTGGCCAGCCGGCGACATTTCCGACGACTATAGGGTCGTCCCCACGGCCACGGGCCAAAGTTGGCCAGCCGCCGACATGTTCGGCGACTATAAGGTCGTCCCCACGACCCCGGGACTAGAGTGGCCCGCCACCGTCATGTCCGACGACTATAGGGTCGTCCCCACGACCCCCGGACTAGGTTGGCCGGCCGCCGACTGGTCCGACGACTATAGGGTCGTCCCCACGACCCCCCGACTAGGTGGGCTCGCCGCCGACTTGTCCGACGACTATAGGGTCGTCCCCACGACCCCGGGACTAGGTTGGCTCGCCACCGTCATGTCTGACGACTATAGGGTCGTCCCCACGACCACGGGCCAAAGTTGGCCAGCCGCCGGCATGTCCGACGACTATAGGGTCGTCCCCACGACCCGGGACTAGACTGGCCCGCCACCGTCATGTCCGACGACTATAGGGTCATCCCCACGACCCCGGGTCTAGGTTGGCCCGCCGCCGACTTGTCCGACGACTATAGGGTCGTCCCCACGACCCCGGGACTAGATTGGCCCGCCACCGTTATGTCCGACGACTATAGGGTCGTCCCCACGACCACGGGCCAAAGTTGGCCAGCCGGCGACATGTCCGACGACTATAGGGTCGTCCCTACGACCCCGGGACTAGGTTGGCTCGCCACCGACATGTCTGACGACTATAGGGTCGTCCCCACGACCCCGGGATTGGATTGGCCCGCCACCGTCAAGTCCGACGACTATAGGGTCGTCCCCACGACCCCGGGCCAAAGTTGGACAGCCGCCGACTTGTCCGACGACTATAGGGTCGTCCCCACGACCACGGGCCAATGTTGGCCAGCCGCCGGCTTGTCCGACGATTATAGGGTCGTCCCCACGACCCCGGGACTAGGTTGGCCCGCCGCCGACTTGTCCGACGACTATAGGGTCGTCCCCACGACCACGGGCCAAAGTTGGCCAGCCGCCGACATATCCGACGACTATAGGGTCGTCCCCACGACCCCGGGCCAATGTTGGCCAGCCGCCGACATGTCCGACGACTATAGGGTCGTCCCCACGACCCGGGACTAGAGTGGCCCGCCACCGTCATGTCCGACGACTATATGGTCGTCCCCACGACCACTGGCCAATGTTGGCCAGCCGCTGACTTGTCCGACGACTATAGGGTCGTCCCCACGACCGCGGGACTAGATTGGCTCGCCGCCGACTTGTCCGACGACTGTAGGGTCGTCCCCACGACCACCGGACTAGATTGGCCCGCCACCGTCATTTCCGACGACTATAGGGTCGTCCCCACGACCACGGGCCAAAGTTGGCCAGCCGCCGACTTGTCCGACGACTATAGGGTCGTCCCCATGACCCGGGACTAGACTGGCCCGCCACCGTCATGTCCGACGACTATAGGGTCGTCCCCACGACCCCCGGACTAGGTTAGTACGCCGCCGACTTGTCCGACGGGTATAGGGTCCTCCCCACGACCACGGGCCAAAGTTGGCCAGCCGCCGACATGTCCGACGACTATAGGGTCGTCCCCACGACCCGGGACTAGACTGGCCCGCCACCGACATGTCCGACGACTATAAAGTCGTCCCCACGACCCCGGGTCAATGTTGGCTCGCCGCCGACATGTCCGACGACTATAGCGTCGTCCCCACGACCCCCGGGCCAAAGTTGGACAGCCACCGACATTTCCGACGACTATAGGGTCGTCCCCACGACCCCGGGACTAGATTGGCCCGCCACCGTCTTGTCCGACGACTATAGGGTCGTCTTCACGACCACGGGCCAAAGTTGGCCAGCCGCCGACATTTCCGACGACTATAGGGTCGTCCTCACGACCACGGGCCAAATTTGGCCAGCTGCCGACTTGTCCGAACATTATAGGGTCGTCCCCACGACGCCGGGACTAGGTTGGCTCGCCGCCGACATTTCCGACGACTATAGGGTCGTCCCCACGACCACGGGCCATATTTGGCCAGCCGCCGACTTGTCCGACGACTATAGGGTCGTTCCAACGACCACGGGCCAAAGTTGGCCAGCCGCCGACTTGTTCGAGGACTATAGGGTCGTCCCCACGACCCCGGGTCTAGGTTGGCCAGCCGCCGACATGTCCGACGCCTATAGAGTCGTCCCCACGACCACGGGCCAAAGTTGGCCAGCCGCCGACTTGTCCGACGACTATAGGGTCGTCCCCACGACCCCGGGACTAGGTTGGCTCGCCACCGATATGTCGGACGACTATAGGGTCGTCCCCACGACCCCGGGACTAGGTTGGCCGGCCGCCGACTTGTCCGACGACTATAGGGTCGTCCCCACGACCCCCCGACTAGGTGGCCTCGCCGCCGACATGTCCGACGACTATAGGGTCGTCCCCACGACCCCGGGCCAAAGTTGGACAGCCGCCGACTTGTCCGACGACTAAAGGGTCGTCCCCACGACCACGGGCCAAAGTTGGCCAGCCGCCGACATGTCCGGCGACTATAGGGTCGTCCCCACGACCCCGGGACTAGAGTGGCCCGCCACCGTCATGTCCGACGACTATAGGGTCGTCCCCACGACCCCCGGACTAGGTTGGCCGGCCGCCGACTTGTCCGACGACTATAGGGTCGTCCCCACGACCCCCCGACTAGGTGGGCTCGCTGCCGACTTGTCCGACGACTATAGGGTCGTCCCCACGACCCCGGGACTAGGTTGGCTCGCCACCGTCATGTCTGACGACTATAGGGTCGTCCCCACGACCACGGGCCAAAGTTGGCCAGCCGCCGACATGTCCGACGACTATAGGGTCGTCCCCACGACCCGGGACTAGACTGGCCCGCCACCGTCATGTCCGACGACTATAGGGTCATCCCCACGACCCCGGGTCTAGGTTGGCCCGCCGCCGACTTGTCCGACGACTATAGGGTCGTCCCCACGACCCCGGGACTAGAATGGCCCGCCACCGTTATGTCCGACGACTATAGAGTCGTCCCCACGACCACGGGCCAAAGTTGGCCAGCCGGCGACATGTCCGACGACTATAGGGTCGTCCCTACGACCCCGGGACTAGGTTGGCTCGCCACCGACATGTCTGACGACTATAGGGTCGTCCCCACGACCCCGGGACTAGATTGGCCCGCCACCGTCAAGTCCGACGACTATAGGGTCGTCCCCACGACCCCGGGCCAAAGTTGGACAGCCGCCGACTTGTCCGACGACTATAGGGTCGTCCCCACGACCCGGGACTAGACTGGCCCGCCACCGACATGTCCGACGACTATAAAGTCGTCCCCACGACCCCGGGTCAATGTTGGCTCGCCGCCGACATGTCCGACGACTATAGCGTCGTCCCCACGACCCCCGGGCCAAAGTTGGACAGCCACCGACATTTCCGACGACTATAGGGTCGTCCCCACGACCCCGGGACTAGATTGGCCCGCCACCGACATGTCCGACGACTATAGGGTCGTCCCCACGACCCGGGACTAGAGTGGCCCGCCACCGTCATGTCCGACGACTATATGGTCGTCCCCACGACCACTGGCCAATGTTGGCCAGCCGCTGACTTGTCGGACGACTATAGGGTCGTCCCCACGACCGCGGGACTAGATTGGCTCGCCGCCGACTTGTCCGACGACTGTAGGGTCGTCCCCACGACCACGGGACTAGATTGGCCCGCCACCGTCATTTCCGACGACTATAGGGTCGTCCCCACGACCACGGGCCAAAGTTGGCCAGCCGCCGACTTGTCCGACGACTATAGGGTCGTCCCCATGACCCGGGACTAGACTGGCCCGCCACCGTCATGTCCGACGACTATAGGGTCGTCCCCACGACCCCGGGCCAAAGTTGGCAAGCCGCCGAAATGTCCGACGACTGTAGGGTCGTCCCCACGACCCCGGGAATAGATTGGCCGGCCACCGTCAAGTCCGACGACTATAGGGTCGTCCCCACGACCTCGGGACTAGATTGGCCCGCCACCGTCAAGTCCGACGACTATAGGGTCGTCCCCACGACCCCGGGCCAAAGTTGGCAAGCCGCCGAAATGTCCGGCGACTGTAGGGTCGTCCCCACAACCCCGGGACTAGATTGGCCCGCCACCGTCAAGTCCGACGACTATAGGGTCGTCCCCACGACCCCGGGCCAAAGTTGGCAAGCCGCCGAAATGTCCGACGACTGTAGGGTCGTCCCCACGACCCCCGGACTAGATTGGCCCGCCACCGTCATGTCCAACGACTATCGGATCGTCCCCACGACCACGGGCCAAAGTTGGCCAGCCGCCGACTTGTTCGAGGACTATAGGGTCGTCCCCACGACGCCGGGACTAGGTTGGCTCGCCGCCGACATTTCCGACGACTATAGGGTCGTCCCCACGACCACGGGCCATATTTGGCCAGCCGCCGACTTGTCCGACGACTATAGGGTCGTTCCCACGACCACGGGCCAAAGTTGGCCAGCCGCCGACTTGTTCGAGGACTATAGGGTCATCCCCACGACCCCGGGACTAGGTTGGCCCGCCGCCGACTTGTCCGACGACTATAGGGTCGTCCCCACGACCCCGGGACTAGGTTGGCACGCCACCGACATGTCTGACGACTATAGGGTCGTCTTCACGACCACGGGCCATATTTGGCCAGCCGCCGACTTGTCCGACGACTATAGGGTCGTTCCCACGACCACGGGCCAAAGTTGGCCAGCCGCCGACTTGTTCGAGGACTATAGGGTCGTCCCCACGACCCCGGGTCTAGGTTGGCCAGCCGCCGACATGTCCGACGACTATAGAGTCGTCCCCAAGACACCGGGCCAAAGTAGGACAGCCGCCGACATCTCCGACGACTATAGGGTCGTCCCCACGATCCCGGGACTAGATTGGCTAGCCACCGTCACGTCCGACGACTATCGGATCGTCCCCACGACCACGGGCCAAAGTTGGCCTGCCGCCGACATGTCCGACGACTGTTGGGTCGTCCCCACGACCACGGGCCAATGTTGGCCAGCCGCCGACATGTCCGACGATTATAGGGTCGTCCCCACGACCCCGGGACTAGATTGGCCAGCCACCGACATGTCCGACGACTATAGAGTCGTCCCCACGACACCGGGTCAAAGTTGGCCAGCCGCTGACATTTCCAACGACTATTGGGTCGTCCCCACGACCACGGGCCAATGTTGGCTAGCCGCCGACATGTCCGACGACTATAGGGTCGTCCCCACGACCACGGGCCATATTTGGCCAGCCGCCGACTTGTCCGACGACTATAGGGTCGTTCCCACGACCACGGGCCAATAATGGCCAATCGACGACATGTCCGACGACTATAGGGTCGTACCCACGACCCCGGGACTTGATTGGCCCGGCACCGTCATGTCCAACGACTATCGGATCGTCCCTACGACCACGGGCCTAAGTTGACCAGCCGCCGACATGTCCGATGACTATAGGGTCGTCCCTATGACCCCGGGACTAGATTGGCCCGCCACCGTCATGTCCGACGACTATCGGATCGTCCCCACGACCACGGGCCAAAGTTGGCCAGCCGCCGACTTGTCCGACGACTATAGGGTCGTCCCCACGACCCCGGGACTAGGTTGGCTCGCCACCGATATGTCTGACGACTATAGGGTCGTCCCCACGACCCCGGGACTAGGTTGGCCGGCCGCCGACTTGTCCGACGACTATAGGGTCGTCCCCACGACCCCCCGTCTAGGTGGCCTCGCCGCCGACATGTCCGACGACTATAGGGTCGTCCCCACGACCCCGGGCCAAAGTTGGACAGCCGCCGACTTGTCCGACGACTAAAGGGTCGTCCCCACGACCACGGGCCAAAGTTGGCCAGCCGGCGACATTTCCGACGACTATAGGGTCGTCCCCACGGCCACGGGCCAAAGTTGGCCAGCCGCCGACATGTCCGGCGACTATAGGGTCGTCCCCACGACCCCGGGACTAGAGTGGCCCGCCACCGTCATGTCCGACGACTATAGGGTCGTCCCCACGACCCCCGGACTAGGTTGGCCTGCCGCCGACTTGTCCGACGACTATAGGGTCGTCCCCACGACCCCCCGACTAGGTGGGCTCGCTGCCGACTTGTCCGACGACTATAGGGTCGTCCCCACGACCCCGGGACTAGGTTGGCTCGCCACCGTCATGTCTGACGACTATAGGGTCGTCCCCACGACCACGGGCCAAAGTTGGCCAGCCGCCGACATGTCCGACGACTATAGGGTCGTCCCCACGACCCGGGACTAGACTGGCCCGCCACCGTCATGTCCGACGACTATAGGGTCATCCCCACGACCCCGGGTCTAGGTTGGCCCGCCGCCGACTTGTCCGACGACTATAGGGTCGTCCCCACGACCCCGGGACTAGATTGGCCCGCCACCGTTATGTCCGACGACTATAGGGTCGTCCCCACGACCACGGGCCAAAGTTGGCCAGCCGGCGACATGTCCGACGACTATAGGGTCGTCCCTACGACCCCGGGACTAAGTTGGCTCGCCACCGACATGTCTGACGACTATAGGGTCGTCCCCACGACCCCGGGACTAGGTTGGCTCGCCACCGTCATGTCTGACGACTATAGGGTCGTCCCCACGACCCCGGGCCAAAGTTGGACAGCCGCCGACTTGTCCGACGACTATAGGGTCGTCCCCACGACCACGGGCCAATGTTGGCCAGCCGCCGACTTGTCCGACGACTATAGGGTCGTCCCCACGACCACGGGCCAATGTTGGCCAGCCGCCGGCTTGTCCGACGATTATAGGGTCGTCCCCACGACCCCGGGACTAGGTTGGCCCGCCGCCGACTTGTCCGACGACTATAGGGTCGTCCCCACGACCACGGGCCAAAGTTGGCCAGCCGCCGACATATCCGACGACTATAGGGTCGTCCCCACGACCCCGGGCCAATGTTGGCCAGCCGCCGACATGTCCGACGACTATAGGGTCGTCCCCACGACCCGGGACTAGACTGGCCCGCCACCGTCATGTCCGACGACTATAGGGTCATCCCCACGACCCCGGGTCTAGGTTGGCCCGCCGCCGACTTGTCCGACGACTATAGGGTCGTCCCCACGACCCCGGGACTAGAATGGCCCGCCACCGTTATGTCCGACGACTATAGGGTCGTCCCCACGACCACGGGCCAAAGTTGGCCAGCCGGCGACATGTCCGACGACTATAGGGTCGTCCCTACGACCCCGGGACTAGGTTGGCTCGCCACCGACATGTCTGACGACTATAGGGTCGTCCCCACGACCCCGGGACTAGATTGGCCCGCCACCGTCAAGTCCGACGACTATAGGGTCGTCCCCACGACCCCGGGCCAAAGTTGGACAGCCGCCGACTTGTCCGACGACTATAGGGTCGTCCCCACGACCACGGGCCAATGTTGGCCAGCCGCCGGCTTGTCCGACGATTATAGGGTCGTCCCCACGACCCCGGGACTAGGTTGGCCCGCCGCCGACTTGTCCGACGACTATAGGGTCGTCCCCACGACCACGGGCCAAAGTTGGCCAACCGCCGAAATATCCGACGACTATAGGGTCGTCCCCACGACCCCGGGCCAATGTTGGCCAGCCGCCGACTTGTTCGAGGACTATAGGGTCGTCCCCACGACCCCGGGTCTAGGTTGGCCAGCCGCCGACATGTCCGACGACTATAGAGTCGTCCCCAAGACACCGGGCCAAAGTAGGACAGCCGCCGACATCTCCGACGACTATAGGGTCGTCCCCACGATCCCGGGACTAGATTGGCTAGCCACCGTCATGTCCGACGACTATATGGTCGTCCCCACGACCACTGGCCAATGTTGGCCAGCCGCTGACTTGTCGGACGACTATAGGGTCGTCCCCACGACCGCGGGACTAGATTGGCTCGCCGCCGACTTGTCCGACGACTGTAGGGTCGTCCCCACGACCACGGGACTAGATTGGCCCGCCACCGTCATTTCCGACGACTATAGGGTCGTCCCCACGACCACGGGCCAAAGTTGGCCAGCCGCCGACTTGTCCGACGACTATAGGGTCGTCCCCATGACCCGGGACTAGACTGGCCCGCCACCGTCATGTCCGACGACTATAGGGTCGTCCCCACGACCCCGGGCCAAAGTTGGCAAGCCGCCGAAATGTCCGACGACTGTAGGGTCGTCCCCACGACCCCGGGAATAGATTGGCCGGCCACCGTCAAGTCCGACGACTATAGGGTCGTCCCCACGACCTCGGGACTAGATTGGCCCGCCACCGTCAAGTCCGACGACTATAGGGTCGTCCCCACGACCCCGGGCCAAAGTTGGCAAGCCGCCGAAATGTCCGGCGACTGTAGGGTCGTCCCCACAACCCCGGGACTAGATTGGCCCGCCACCGTCAAGTCCGACGACTATAGGGTCGTCCCCACGACCCCGGGCCAAAGTTGGCAAGCCGCCGAAATGTCCGACGACTGTAGGGTCGTCCCCACGACCCCCGGACTAGATTGGCCCGCCACCGTCATGTCCAACGACTATCGGATCGTCCCCACGACCACGGGCCAAAGTTGGCCAGCCGCCGACTTGTTCGAGGACTATAGGGTCGTCCCCACGACGCCGGGACTAGGTTGGCTCGCCGCCGACATTTCCGACGACTATAGGGTCGTCCCCACGACCACGGGCCATATTTGGCCAGCCGCCGACTTGTCCGACGACTATAGGGTCGTTCCCACGACCACGGGCCAAAGTTGGCCAGCCGCCGACTTGTTCGAGGACTATAGGGTCATCCCCACGACCCCGGGACTAGGTTGGCCCGCCGCCGACTTGTCCGACGACTATAGGGTCGTCCCCACGACCCCGGGACTAGGTTGGCACGCCACCGACATGTCTGACGACTATAGGGTCGTCTTCACGACCACGGGCCATATTTGGCCAGCCGCCGACTTGTCCGACGACTATAGGGTCGTTCCCACGACCACGGGCCAAAGTTGGCCAGCCGCCGACTTGTTCGAGGACTATAGGGTCGTCCCCACGACCCCGGGTCTAGGTTGGCCAGCCGCCGACATGTCCGACGACTATAGAGTCGTCCCCAAGACACCGGGCCAAAGTAGGACAGCCGCCGACATCTCCGACGACTATAGGGTCGTCCCCACGATCCCGGGACTAGATTGGCTAGCCACCGTCACGTCCGACGACTATCGGATCGTCCCCACGACCACGGGCCAAAGTTGGCCTGCCGCCGACATGTCCGACGACTGTAGGGTCGTCCCCACGACCCCCGGACTAGATTGGCCCGCCACCGTCATGTCCAACGACTATCGGATCGTCCCCACGACCACGGGCCAAAGTTGGCCAGCCGCCGACTTGTTCGAGGACTATAGGGTCGTCCCCACGACGCCGGGACTAGGTTGGCTCGCCGCCGACATTTCCGACGACTATAGGGTCGTCCCCACGACCACGGGCCATATTTGGCCAGCCGCCGACTTGTCCGACGACTATAGGGTCGTTCCCACGACCACGGGCCAAAGTTGGCCAGCCGCCGACTTGTTCGAGGACTATAGGGTCATCCCCACGACCCCGGGACTAGGTTGGCCCGCCGCCGACTTGTCCGACGACTATAGGGTCGTCCCCACGACCCCGGGACTAGGTTGGCACGCCACCGACATGTCTGACGACTATAGGGTCGTCTTCACGACCACGGGCCATATTTGGCCAGCCGCCGACTTGTCCGACGACTATAGGGTCGTCCCCACGACCCCGGGCCAAAGTTGGCAAGCCGCCGAAATGTCCGACGACTGTAGGGTCGTCCCCACGACCCCGGGAATAGATTGGCCGGCCACCGTCAAGTCCGACGACTATAGGGTCGTCCCCACGACCTCGGGACTAGATTGGCCCGCCACCGTCAAGTCCGACGACTATAGGGTCGTCCCCACGACCCCGGGCCAAAGTTGGCAAGCCGCCGAAATGTCCGGCGACTGTAGGGTCGTCCCCACAACCCCGGGACTAGATTGGCCCGCCACCGTCAAGTCCGACGACTATAGGGTCGTCCCCACGACCCCGGGCCAAAGTTGGCAAGCCGCCGAAATGTCCGACGACTGTAGGGTCGTCCCCACGACCCCCGGACTAGATTGGCCCGCCACCGTCATGTCCAACGACTATCGGATCGTCCCCACGACCACGGGCCAAAGTTGGCCAGCCGCCGACTTGTTCGAGGACTATAGGGTCGTCCCCACGACGCCGGGACTAGGTTGGCTCGCCGCCGACATTTCCGACGACTATAGGGTCGTCCCCACGACCACGGGCCATATTTGGCCAGCCGCCGACTTGTCCGACGACTATAGGGTCGTTCCCACGACCACGGGCCAAAGTTGGCCAGCCGCCGACTTGTTCGAGGACTATAGGGTCATCCCCACGACCCCGGGACTAGGTTGGCCCGCCGCCGACTTGTCCGACGACTATAGGGTCGTCCCCACGACCCCGGGACTAGGTTGGCACGCCACCGACATGTCTGACGACTATAGGGTCGTCCCCACGACCACGGGCCAAAGTTGGCCAACCGCCGAAATATCCGACGACTATAGGGTCGTCCCCACGACCCCGGGCCAATGTTGGCCAGCCGCCGACATGTCCGACGACTATAGGGTCGTCCCCACGACCCGGGACTAGAGTGGCCCGCCACCGTCATGTCCGACGACTATATGGTCGTCCCCACGACCACTGGCCAATGTTGGCCAGCCGCTGACTTGTCGGACGACTATAGGGTCGTCCCCACGACCGCGGGACTAGATTGGCTCGCCGCCGACTTGTCCGACGACTGTAGGGTCGTCCCCACGACCACGGGACTAGATTGGCCCGCCACCGTCATTTCCGACGACTATAGGGTCGTCCCCACGACCACGGGCCAAAGTTGGCCAGCCGCCGACTTGTCCGACGACTATAGGGTCGTCCCCATGACCCGGGACTAGACTGGCCCGGCACCGTCATGTCCGACGACTATAGGGTCGTCCCCACGACCCCGGGCCAAAGTTGGCAAGCCGCCGAAATGTCCGACGACTGTAGGGTCGTCCCCACGACCCCGGGAATAGATTGGCCGGCCACCGTCAAGTCCGACGACTATAGGGTCGTCCCCACGACCTCGGGACTAGATTGGCCCGCCACCGTCAAGTCCGACGACTATAGGGTCGTCCCCACGACCCCGGGCCAAAGTTGGCAAGCCGCCGAAATGTCCGGCGACTGTAGGGTCGTCCCCACAACCCCGGGACTAGATTGGCCCGCCACCGTCAAGTCCGACGACTATAGGGTCGTCCCCACGACCCCGGGCCAAAGTTGGCAAGCCGCCGAAATGTCCGACGACTGTAGGGTCGTCCCCACGACCCCCGGACTAGATTGGCCCGCCACCGTCATGTCCAACGACTATCGGATCGTCCCCACGACCACGGGCCAAAGTTGGCCAGCCGCCGACTTGTTCGAGGACTATAGGGTCGTCCCCACGACGCCGGGACTAGGTTGGCTCGCCGCCGACATTTCCGACGACTATAGGGTCGTCCCCACGACCACGGGCCATATTTGGCCAGCCGCCGACTTGTCCGACGACTATAGGGTCGTTCCCACGACCACGGGCCAAAGTTGGCCAGCCGCCGACTTGTTCGAGGACTATAGGGTCATCCCCACGACCCCGGGACTAGGTTGGCCCGCCGCCGACTTGTCCGACGACTATAGGGTCGTCCCCACGACCCCGGGACTAGGTTGGCACGCCACCGACATGTCTGACGACTATAGGGTCGTCTTCACGACCACGGGCCATATTTGGCCAGCCGCCGACTTGTCCGACGACTATAGGGTCGTTCCCACGACCACGGGCCAAAGTTGGCCAGCCGCCGACTTGTTCGAGGACTATAGGGTCGTCCCCACGACCCCGGGTCTAGGTTGGCCAGCCGCCGACATGTCCGACGACTATAGAGTCGTCCCCAAGACACCGGGCCAAAGTAGGACAGCCGCCGACATCTCCGACGACTATAGGGTCGTCCCCACGATCCCGGGACTAGATTGGCTAGCCACCGTCACGTCCGACGACTATCGGATCGTCCCCACGACCACGGGCCAAAGTTGGCCTGCCGCCGACATGTCCGACGACTGTTGGGTCGTCCCCACGACCACGGGCCAATGTTGGCCAGCCGCCGACATGTCCGACGATTATAGGGTCGTCCCCACGACCCCGGGACTAGATTGGCCAGCCACCGACATGTCCGACGACTATAGAGTCGTCCCCACGACACCGGGTCAAAGTTGGCCAGCCGCTGACATTTCCAACGACTATTGGGTCGTCCCCACGACCACGGGCCAATGTTGGCTAGCCGCCGACATGTCCGACGACTATAGGGTCGTCCCCACGACCACGGGCCATATTTGGCCAGCCGCCGACTTGTCCGACGACTATAGGGTCGTTCCCACGACCACGGGCCAATAATGGCCAATCGACGACATGTCCGACGACTATAGGGTCGTACCCACGACCCCGGGACTTGATTGGCCCGGCACCGTCATGTCCAACGACTATCGGATCGTCCCTACGACCACGGGCCTAAGTTGACCAGCCGCCGACATGTCCGATGACTATAGGGTCGTCCCTATGACCCCGGGACTAGATTGGCCCGCCACCGTCATGTCCGACGACTATCGGATCGTCCCCACGACCACGGGCCAAAGTTGGCCAGCCGCCGACTTGTCCGACGACTATAGGGTCGTCCCCACGACCCCGGGACTAGGTTGGCTCGCCACCGATATGTCTGACGACTATAGGGTCGTCCCCACGACCCCGGGACTAGGTTGGCCGGCCGCCGACTTGTCCGACGACTATAGGGTCGTCCCCACGACCCCCCGTCTAGGTGGCCTCGCCGCCGACATGTCCGACGACTATAGGGTCGTCCCCACGACCCCGGGCCAAAGTTGGACAGCCGCCGACTTGTCCGACGACTAAAGGGTCGTCCCCACGACCACGGGCCAAAGTTGGCCAGCCGGCGACATTTCCGACGACTATAGGGTCGTCCCCACGGCCACGGGCCAAAGTTGGCCAGCCGCCGACATGTCCGGCGACTATAGGGTCGTCCCCACGACCCCGGGACTAGAGTGGCCCGCCACCGTCATGTCCGACGACTATAGGGTCGTCCCCACGACCCCCGGACTAGGTTGGCCTGCCGCCGACTTGTCCGACGACTATAGGGTCGTCCCCACGACCCCCCGACTAGGTGGGCTCGCTGCCGACTTGTCCGACGACTATAGGGTCGTCCCCACGACCCCGGGACTAGGTTGGCTCGCCACCGTCATGTCTGACGACTATAGGGTCGTCCCCACGACCACGGGCCAAAGTTGGCCAGCCGCCGACATGTCCGACGACTATAGGGTCGTCCCCACGACCCGGGACTAGACTGGCCCGCCACCGTCATGTCCGACGACTATAGGGTCATCCCCACGACCCCGGGTCTAGGTTGGCCCGCCGCCGACTTGTCCGACGACTATAGGGTCGTCCCCACGACCCCGGGACTAGATTGGCCCGCCACCGTTATGTCCGACGACTATAGGGTCGTCCCCACGACCACGGGCCAAAGTTGGCCAGCCGGCGACATGTCCGACGACTATAGGGTCGTCCCTACGACCCCGGGACTAGGTTGGCTCGCCACCGACATGTCTGACGACTATAGGGTCGTCCCCACGACCCCGGGACTAGGTTGGCTCGCCACCGTCATGTCTGACGACTATAGGGTCGTCCCCACGACCCCGGGCCAAAGTTGGACAGCCGCCGACTTGTCCGACGACTATAGGGTCGTCCCCACGACCACGGGCCAATGTTGGCCAGCCGCCGACTTGTCCGACGACTATAGGGTCGTCCCCACGACCACGGGCCAATGTTGGCCAGCCGCCGGCTTGTCCGACGATTATAGGGTCGTCCCCACGACCCCGGGACTAGGTTGGCCCGCCGCCGACTTGTCCGACGACTATAGGGTCGTCCCCACGACCACGGGCCAAAGTTGGCCAGCCGCCGACATATCCGACGACTATAGGGTCGTCCCCACGACCCCGGGCCAATGTTGGCCAGCCGCCGACATGTCCGACGACTATAGGGTCGTCCCCACGACCCGGGACTAGACTGGCCCGCCACCGTCATGTCCGACGACTATAGGGTCATCCCCACGACCCCGGGTCTAGGTTGGCCCGCCGCCGACTTGTCCGACGACTATAGGGTCGTCCCCACGACCCCGGGACTAGAATGGCCCGCCACCGTTATGTCCGACGACTATAGGGTCGTCCCCACGACCACGGGCCAAAGTTGGCCAGCCGGCGACATGTCCGACGACTATAGGGTCGTCCCTACGACCCCGGGACTAGGTTGGCTCGCCACCGACATGTCTGACGACTATAGGGTCGTCCCCACGACCCCGGGACTAGATTGGCCCGCCACCGTCAAGTCCGACGACTATAGGGTCGTCCCCACGACCCCGGGCCAAAGTTGGACAGCCGCCGACTTGTCCGACGACTATAGGGTCGTCCCCACGACCACGGGCCAATGTTGGCCAGCCGCCGGCTTGTCCGACGACTATAGGGTCGTCCCCACGACCACGGGCCAAAGTTGGCCAACCGCCGAAATATCCGACGACTATAGGGTCGTCCCCACGACCCCGGGCCAATGTTGGCCAGCCGCCGACTTGTTCGAGGACTATAGGGTCGTCCCCACGACCCCGGGTCTAGGTTGGCCAGCCGCCGACATGTCCGACGACTATAGAGTCGTCCCCAAGACACCGGGCCAAAGTAGGACAGCCGCCGACATCTCCGACGACTATAGGGTCGTCCCCACGATCCCGGGACTAGATTGGCTAGCCACCGTCATGTCCGACGACTATATGGTCGTCCCCACGACCACTGGCCAATGTTGGCCAGCCGCTGACTTGTCGGACGACTATAGGGTCGTCCCCACGACCGCGGGACTAGATTGGCTCGCCGCCGACTTGTCCGACGACTGTAGGGTCGTCCCCACGACCACGGGACTAGATTGGCCCGCCACCGTCATTTCCGACGACTATAGGGTCGTCCCCACGACCACGGGCCAAAGTTGGCCAGCCGCCGCCTTGTCCGACGACTATAGGGTCGTCCCCATGACCCGGGACTAGACTGGCCCGCCACCGTCATGTCCGACGACTATAGGGTCGTCCCCACGACCCCGGGCCAAAGTTGGCAAGCCGCCGAAATGTCCGACGACTGTAGGGTCGTCCCCACGACCCCGGGAATAGATTGGCCGGCCACCGTCAAGTCCGACGACTATAGGGTCGTCCCCACGACCTCGGGACTAGATTGGCCCGCCACCGTCAAGTCCGACGACTATAGGGTCGTCCCCACGACCCCGGGCCAAAGTTGGCAAGCCGCCGAAATGTCCGGCGACTGTAGGGTCGTCCCCACAACCCCGGGACTAGATTGGCCCGCCACCGTCAAGTCCGACGACTATAGGGTCGTCCCCACGACCCCGGGCCAAAGTTGGCAAGCCGCCGAAATGTCCGACGACTGTAGGGTCGTCCCCACGACCCCCGGACTAGATTGGCCCGCCACCGTCATGTCCAACGACTATCGGATCGTCCCCACGACCACGGGCCAAAGTTGGCCAGCCGCCGACTTGTTCGAGGACTATAGGGTCGTCCCCACGACGCCGGGACTAGGTTGGCTCGCCGCCGACATTTCCGACGACTATAGGGTCGTCCCCACGACCACGGGCCATATTTGGCCAGCCGCCGACTTGTCCGACGACTATAGGGTCGTTCCCACGACCACGGGCCAAAGTTGGCCAGCCGCCGACTTGTTCGAGGACTATAGGGTCATCCCCACGACCCCGGGACTAGGTTGGCCCGCCGCCGACTTGTCCGACGACTATAGGGTCGTCCCCACGACCCCGGGACTAGGTTGGCACGCCACCGACATGTCTGACGACTATAGGGTCGTCTTCACGACCACGGGCCATATTTGGCCAGCCGCCGACTTGTCCGACGACTATAGGGTCGTTCCCACGACCACGGGCCAAAGTTGGCCAGCCGCCGACTTGTTCGAGGACTATAGGGTCGTCCCCACGACCCCGGGTCTAGGTTGGCCAGCCGCCGACATGTCCGACGACTATAGAGTCGTCCCCAAGACACCGGGCCAAAGTAGGACAGCCGCCGACATCTCCGACGACTATAGGGTCGTCCCCACGATCCCGGGACTAGATTGGCTAGCCACCGTCACGTCCGACGACTATCGGATCGTCCCCACGACCACGGGCCAAAGTTGGCCTGCCGCCGACATGTCCGACGACTGTAGGGTCGTCCCCACGACCCCCGGACTAGATTGGCCCGCCACCGTCATGTCCAACGACTATCGGATCGTCCCCACGACCACGGGCCAAAGTTGGCCAGCCGCCGACTTGTTCGAGGACTATAGGGTCGTCCCCACGACGCCGGGACTAGGTTGGCTCGCCGCCGACATTTCCGACGACTATAGGGTCGTCCCCACGACCACGGGCCATATTTGGCCAGCCGCCGACTTGTCCGACGACTATAAGGTCGTTCCCACGACCACGGGCCAAAGTTGGCCAGCCGCCGACTTGTTCGAGGACTATAGGGTCATCCCCACGACCCCGGGACTAGGTTGGCCCGCCGCCGACTTGTCCGACGACTATAGGGTCGTCCCCACGACCCCGGGACTAGGTTGGCACGCCACCGACATGTCTGACGACTATAGGGTCGTCTTCACGACCACGGGCCATATTTGGCCAGCCGCCGACTTGTCCGACGACTATAGGGTCGTCCCCACGACCCCGGGCCAAAGTTGGCAAGCCGCCGAAATGTCCGACGACTGTAGGGTCGTCCCCACGACCCCGGGAATAGATTGGCCGGCCACCGTCAAGTCCGACGACTATAGGGTCGTCCCCACGACCTCGGGACTAGATTGGCCCGCCACCGTCAAGTCCGACGACTATAGGGTCGTCCCCACGACCCCGGGCCAAAGTTGGCAAGCCGCCGAAATGTCCGGCGACTGTAGGGTCGTCCCCACAACCCCGGGACTAGATTGGCCCGCCACCGTCAAGTCCGACGACTATAGGGTCGTCCCCACGACCCCGGGCCAAAGTTGGCAAGCCGCCGAAATGTCCGACGACTGTAGGGTCGTCCCCACGACCCCCGGACTAGATTGGCCCGCCACCGTCATGTCCAACGACTATCGGATCGTCCCCACGACCACGGGCCAAAGTTGGCCAGCCGCCGACTTGTTCGAGGACTATAGGGTCGTCCCCACGACGCCGGGACTAGGTTGGCTCGCCGCCGACATTTCCGACGACTATAGGGTCGTCCCCACGACCACGGGCCATATTTGGCCAGCCGCCGACTTGTCCGACGACTATAGGGTCGTTCCCACGACCACGGGCCAAAGTTGGCCAGCCGCCGACTTGTTCGAGGACTATAGGGTCATCCCCACGACCCCGGGACTAGGTTGGCCCGCCGCCGACTTGTCCGACGACTATAGGGTCGTCCCCACGACCCCGGGACTAGGTTGGCACGCCACCGACATGTCTGACGACTATAGGGTCGTCTTCACGACCACGGGCCATATTTGGCCAGCCGCCGACTTGTCCGACGACTATAGGGTCGTTCCCACGACCACGGGCCAAAGTTGGCCAGCCGCCGACTTGTTCGAGGACTATAGGGTCGTCCCCACGACCCCGGGTCTAGGTTGGCCAGCCGCCGACATGTCCGACGACTATAGAGTCGTCCCCAAGACACCGGGCCAAAGTAGGACAGCCGCCGACATCTCCGACGACTATAGGGTCGTCCCCACGATCCCGGGACTAGATTGGCTAGCCACCGTCACGTCCGACGACTATCGGATCGTCCCCACGACCACGGGCCAAAGTTGGCCTGCCGCCGACATGTCCGACGACTGTTGGGTCGTCCCCACGACCACGGGCCAATGTTGGCCAGCCGCCGACATGTCCGACGATTATAGGGTCGTCCCCACGACCCCGGGACTAGATTGGCCAGCCACCGACATGTCCGACGACTATAGAGTCGTCCCCACGACACCGGGTCAAAGTTGGCCAGCCGCTGACATTTCCAACGACTATTGGGTCGTCCCCACGACCACGGGCCAATGTTGGCTAGCCGCCGACATGTCCGACGACTATAGGGTCGTCCCCACGACCACGGGCCATATTTGGCCAGCCGCCGACTTGTCCGACGACTATAGGGTCGTTCCCACGACCACGGGCCAATAATGGCCAATCGACGACATGTCCGACGACTATAGGGTCGTACCCACGACCCCGGGACTTGATTGGCCCGGCACCGTCATGTCCAACGACTATCGGATCGTCCCTACGACCACGGGCCTAAGTTGACCAGCCGCCGACATGTCCGATGACTATAGGGTCGTCCCTATGACCCCGGGACTAGATTGGCCCGCCACCGTCATGTCCGACGACTATCGGATCGTCCCCACGACCACGGGCCAAAGTTGGCCAGCCGCCGACTTGTCCGACGACTATAGGGTCGTCCCCACGACCCCGGGACTAGGTTGGCTCGCCACCGATATGTCTGACGACTATAGGGTCGTCCCCACGACCCCGGGACTAGGTTGGCCGGCCGCCGACTTGTCCGACGACTATAGGGTCGTCCCCACGACCCCCCGTCTAGGTGGCCTCGCCGCCGACATGTCCGACGACTATAGGGTCGTCCCCACGACCCCGGGCCAAAGTTGGACAGCCGCCGACTTGTCCGACGACTAAAGGGTCGTCCCCACGACCACGGGCCAAAGTTGGCCAGCCGGCGACATTTCCGACGACTATAGGGTCGTCCCCACGGCCACGGGCCAAAGTTGGCCAGCCGCCGACATGTCCGGCGACTATAGGGTCGTCCCCACGACCCCGGGACTAGAGTGGCCCGCCACCGTCATGTCCGACGACTATAGGGTCGTCCCCACGACCCCCGGACTAGGTTGGCCTGCCGCCGACTTGTCCGACGACTATAGGGTCGTCCCCACGACCCCCCGACTAGGTGGGCTCGCTGCCGACTTGTCCGACGACTATAGGGTCGTCCCCACGACCCCGGGACTAGGTTGGCTCGCCACCGTCATGTCTGACGACTATAGGGTCGTCCCCACGACCACGGGCCAAAGTTGGCCAGCCGCCGACATGTCCGACGACTATAGGGTCGTCCCCACGACCCGGGACTAGACTGGCCCGCCACCGTCATGTCCGACGACTATAGGGTCATCCCCACGACCCCGGGTCTAGGTTGGCCCGCCGCCGACTTGTCCGACGACTATAGGGTCGTCCCCACGACCCCGGGACTAGATTGGCCCGCCACCGTTATGTCCGACGACTATAGGGTCGTCCCCACGACCACGGGCCAAAGTTGGCCAGCCGGCGACATGTCCGACGACTATAGGGTCGTCCCTACGACCCCGGGACTAGGTTGGCTCGCCACCGACATGTCTGACGACTATAGGGTCGTCCCCACGACCCCGGGACTAGATTGGCCCGCCACCGTCAAGTCCGACGACTATAGGGTCGTCCCCACGACCCCGGGCCAAAGTTGGACAGCCGCCGACTTGTCCGACGACTATAGGGTCGTCCCCACGACCACGGGCCAATGTTGGCCAGCCGCCGGCTTGTCCGACGATTATAGGGTCGTCCCCACGACCCCGGGACTAGGTTGGCCCGCCGCCGACTTGTCCGACGACTATAGGGTCGTCCCCACGACCACGGGCCAAAGTTGGCCAGCCGCCGACATATCCGACGACTATAGGGTCGTCCCCACGACCCCGGGCCAATGTTGGCCAGCCGCCGACATGTCCGACGACTATAGGGTCGTCCCCACGACCCGGGACTAGACTGGCCCGCCACCGTCATGTCCGACGATTATAGGGTCATCCCCACGACCCCGGGTCTAGGTTGGCCCGCCGCCGACTTGTCCGACGACTATAGGGTCGTCCCCACGACCCCGGGACTAGATTGGCCCGCCACCGTTATGTCCGACGACTATAGGGTCGTCCCCACGACCACGGGCCAAAGTTGGCCAGCCGGCGACATGTCCGACGACTATAGGGTCGTCCCTACGACCCCGGGACTAGGTTGGCTCGCCACCGACATGTCTGACGACTATAGGGTCGTCCCCACGACCCCGGGACTAGATTGGCCCGCCACCGTCAAGTCCGACGACTATAGGGTCGTCCCCACGACCCCGGGCCAAAGTTGGACAGCCGCCGACTTGTCCGACGACTATAGGGTCGTCCCCACGACCACGGGCCAATGTTGGCCAGCCGCCGACATATCCGACGACTATAGGGTCGTCCCCACGACCCCAGGCCAATGTTGGCCAGCCGCCGACATGTCCGACGACTATAGGGTCGTCCCCACGACCCGGGACTAGAGTGGCCCGCCACCGTCATGTCCGACGACTATATGGTCGTCCCCACGACCACTGGCCAATGTTGGCCAGCCGCTGACTTGTCCGACGACTATAGGGTCGTCCCCACGACCGCGGGACTAGATTGGCTCGCCGCCGACTTGTCCGACGACTGTGGGGTCGTCCCCACGACCCCCGGACTAGGTTGGTACGCCGCCGACTTGTCCGACGGGTATAGGGTCCTCCCCACGACCACGGGCCAAAGTTGGCCAGCCGCCGACATGTCCGACGACTATAGGGTCGTCCCCACGACCCGGGACTAGACTGGCCCGCCACCGACATGTCCGACGACTATAAAGTCGTCCCCACGACCCCGGGTCAATGTTGGCTCGCCGCCGACATGTCCGACGACTATAGGGTCGTCCCCACGACCCCCGGGCCAAAGTTGGACAGCCACCGACATTTCCGACGACTATAGGGTCGTCCCCACGACCCGGGACTAGACTGGCCCGCCACCGTCATGTCCGACGACTATAGGGTCGTCCCCACGACCCCGGGACTAGGTTGGCTCGCCACCGTCATGTCTGACGACTATAGGGTCGTCCCCACGACCACGAGCCAAAGTTGGCAAGCCGCCGACATGTCCGACGACTATAGGGTCGTCCCCACGACCACGGGCCAAAGTTGGCCAGCCGCCGACATGTCCGACGACTATAGGGTCGTCCCCACGACCCGGGACTAGACTGGCCCGCCACCGTCATGTCCGACGACTATAGGGTCGTCCCCACGACCCCCGGACTAGGTTGGCCGGCCGCCGACTTGTCCGACGACTATAGGGTCGTCCCCACGACCCCCGGACTAGGTGGGCTCGCCGCCGACTTATCCGACGACTATAGGGTCGTTCCCACGACCCCGGGACTAGGTAGGCCCGCCGCCGACTTGTCCGACGACTATAGGGTCGTCCCCACGACCCCGGGCCAAAGTTGGCCAGCCGCTGATATGTCCGACGACTATACGGTCGTCCCCACGACCCCGGGAATAGATTGGCCCGCCACCGTCATTTCCGACGACTATAGGGTCGTCCCCACGACCCCGGGCCAAAGTTGGCCAGCCGCCGACATGTCCGACGACTATAGGGTCGTCCCCACGACCCGGGACTAGAGTGGCCCGCCACCGTCATGTCCGACGACTATATGGTCGTCCCCACGACCACGGGCCAAAGTTGGCCAGCCGGCGACATGTCCGACGACTATAGGTTCGTCCCCACGACCCGGGACTAGACTGGCCCGCCACCGTCATGTCCGACGACTATAGGGTCATCCCCACGACCCCGGGACTAGGTTGGCCCGCCGCCGACTTGTCCGACGACTATAGGGTCGTCCCCACGACCCCGGGACTAGTTTGGCCCGCCACCGTCATTTCCGACGACTATAGGGTCGTCCCCACGACTACGGGCCAAACTTGGCCAGCCGCCGACATATCCGACGACTGTAGGGTCGTCCCCACGACCCCGGGCCAAAGTTGGCCAGCCGCTGATATGTCCGAAGACTATAGGGTCGTCCCCACGACCCCGGGAATAGATTGGCCCGCCACCGTCATTTCCGACGACTATATGGTCGTCCCCACGACCACGGGCCAATGTTGGCCAGCCGCTGACTTGTCCGACGACTATAGGGTCGTCCCCACGACCGCGGGACTAGATTGGCTCGCCGCCGACTTGTCCGACGACTGTAGGGTCGTCCCCATGACCCCGGGACTAGATTGGCCCGCCACCGTAATTTCCGACGACTATAGGGTCGTCCCCACGACCACGGGCCAAAGTTGGCCAGCCGCCGACATATCCGACGACTATAGTGTCGTCCCCACGACCACGGGCCAAAGTTGGCCAGCCGGCGACATGTCCGACGACTATAGGGTCGTCCCTACGACCCCGGGACTAGGTTGGCTCGCCACCGACATGTCTGACGACTATAGGGTCGTCCCCACGACCCCGGGACTAGATTGGCCCGCCACCGTCAAGTCCGACGACTATAGGGTCGTCCCCACGACCCCGGGCCAAAGTTGGCAAGCCGCCGAAATGTCCGACGACTGTGGGGTCGTCCCCACGACCCCGGGACTAGATTGGCCCGCCACCGTCAAGTCCGATGACCCCGGGCCAATGTTGGCTAGCCGCCGACATGTCCGACGACTATAGGGTCGTCCCCACGACCCCGGGCCAAAGTTGGCAAGCCGCCGAAATGTCCGACGACTGTAGGGTCGTCCCCACGACCCCGTGCCAAAGATGTCCAGCCGCCGTCTTGTCCGACGACTATAGGGTCGTCCCCACGACCCCGGGACTAGATTGGCCCGCCACCGTTATGTCCGACGACTATAGGGTCGTCCCCACGACCACGGGCCAAAGTTGGCCAGCCGGCGACATGTCCGACGACTATAGGGTCATCCCCACGACCCCGGGACTAGGTTGGCCCGCCGCCGACTTGTCCGACGACTATAGGGTCGTCCCCACGACCCCGGGACTAGTTTGGCCCGCCACCGTCATTTCCGACGACTATAGGGTCGTCCCCACGACTACGGGCCAAACTTGGCCAGCCGCCGACATATCCGACGACTGTAGGGTCGTCCCCACGACCCCGGGCCAAAGTTGGCCAGCCGCTGATATGTCCGAAGACTATAGGGTCGTCCCCACGACCCCGGGAATAGATTGGCCCGCCACCGTCATTTCCGACGACTATATGGTCGTCCCCACGACCACGGGCCAATGTTGGCCAGCCGCTGACTTGTCCGACGACTATAGGGTCGTCCCCACGACCGCGGGACTAGATTGGCTCGCCGCCGACTTGTCCGACGACTGTAGGGTCGTCCCCATGACCCCGGGACTAGATTGGCCCGCCACCGTAATTTCCGACGACTATAGGGTCGTCCCCACGACCACGGGCCAATGTTGGCCAGCCGCTAACTTGTCCGACGACTATAGGGTCGTCCCCACGACCACGGGCCAAAGCTGGCCAGCCGCCGACATGTCCGACGACTATTGGATCGTCCCCACGACCACGGGCCAAAGTTGGCCAGCCGCCGACATGTCCGACGACTATAGGGTCGTCCCCACGACCCCGGGACTAGATTGGTCCGCCACCATCATGTCCGACGACTATAGGGTCGTCCACACGACCCCGGGCCAAAGTTGGCAAGCCGCCGAAATGTCCGACGACTGTGGGGTCGTCCCCACGACCCCGGGACTAGATTGGCCCGCCACCGTCAAGTCCGATGACCCCGGGCCAATGTTGGCTAGCCGCCGACATGTCCGACGACTATAGGGTCGTCCCCACGACCCCGGGCCAAAGTTGGCAAGCCGCCGAAATGTCCGACGACTGTAGGGTCGTCCCCACGACCCCGTGCCAAAGATGTCCAGCCGCCGTCTTGTCCGACGACTATAGGGTCGTCCCCACGACCCCGGGACTAGATTGGCCCGCCACCGTTATGTCCGACGACTATAGGGTCGTCCCCACGACCACGGGCCAAAGTTGGCCAGCCGGCGACATGTCCGACGACTATAGGGTCGTCCCTACGACCCCGGGACTAGGTTGGCTCGCCACCGACATGTCTGACGACTATAGGGTCGTCCCCACGACCCCGGGACTAGATTGGCCCGCCACCGTCAAGTCCGACGACTATAGGGTCGTCCCCACGACCCCGGGCCAAAGTTGGACAGCCGCCGACTTGTCCGACGACTATAGGGTCGTCCCCACGACCACGGGCCAATGTTGGCCAGCCGCCGACATATCCGACGACTATAGGGTCGTCCCCACGACCCCAGGCCAATGTTGGCCAGCCGCCGACATGTCCGACGACTATAGGGTCGTCCCCACGACCCGGGACTAGAGTGGCCCGCCACCGTCATGTCCGACGACTATATGGTCGTCCCCACGACCACTGGCCAATGTTGGCCAGCCGCTGACTTGTCCGACGACTATAGGGTCGTCCCCACGACCGCGGGACTAGATTGGCTCGCCGCCGACTTGTCCGACGACTGTGGGGTCGTCCCCACGACCCCGGGTCAATGTTGGCTCGCCGCCGACATGTCCGACGACTATAGGGTCGTCCCCACGACCCCCGGGCCAAAGTTGGACAGCCACCGACATTTCCGACGACTATAGGGTCGTCCCCACGACCCGGGACTAGACTGGCCCGCCACCGTCATGTCCGACGACTATAGGGTCGTCCCCACGACCCCGGGACTAGGTTGGCTCGCCACCGTCATGTCTGACGACTATAGGGTCGTCCCCACGACCACGGGCCAAAGTTGGCAAGCCGCCGACATGTCCGACGACTATAGGGTCGTCCCCACGACCACGGGCCAAAGTTGGCCAGCCGCCGACATGTCCGACGACTATAGGGTCGTCCCCACGACCCGGGACTAGACTGGCCCGCCACCGTCATGTCCGACGACTATAGGGTCGTCCCCACGACCCCCGGACTAGGTTGGCCGGCCGCCGACTTGTCCGACGACTATAGGGTCGTCCCCACGACCCCCGGACTAGGTGGGCTCGCCGCCGACTTATCCGACGACTATAGGGTCGTTCCCACGACCCCGGGACTAGGTAGGCCCGCCGCCGACTTGTCCGACGACTATAGGGTCGTCCCCACGACCCCGGGCCAAAGTTGGCCAGCCGCTGATATGTCCGACGACTATACGGTCGTCCCCACGACCCCGGGAATAGATTGGCCCGCCACCGTCATTTCCGACGACTATAGGGTCGTCCCCACGACCCCGGGCCAAAGTTGGCCAGCCGCCGACATGTCCGACGACTATAGGGTCGTCCCCACGACCCGGGACTAGAGTGGCCCGCCACCGTCATGTCCGACGACTATATGGTCGTCCCCACGACCACGGGCGAAAGTTGGCCAGCCGGCGACATGTCCGACGACTATAGGTTCGTCCCCACGACCCGGGACTAGACTGGCCCGCCACCGTCATGTCCGACGACTATAGGGTCATCCCCACGACCCCGGGACTAGGTTGGCCCGCCGCCGACTTGTCCGACGACTATAGGGTCGTCCCCACGACCCCGGGACTAGTTTGGCCCGCCACCGTCATTTCCGACGACTATAGGGTCGTCCCCACGACTACGGGCCAAAGTTGGCCAGCCGCCGACATATCCGACGACTGTAGGGTCGTCCCCACGACCCCGGGCCAAAGTTGGACAGCCGCCGACTTGTCCGACGACTATAGGGTCGTCCCCACGACCCCCGGACTAGGTGGGCTCGCCGCCGACTTATCCGACGACTATAGGGTCGTTCCCACGACCCCGGGACTAGGTAGGCCCGCCGCCGACTTGTCCGACGACTATAGGGTCGTCCCCACGACCCCGGGCCAAAGTTGGCCAGCCGCTGATATGTCCGACGACTATACGGTCCTCCCCACGACCCCGGGAATAGATTGGCCCGCCACCGTCATTTCCGACGACTATAGGGTCGTCCCCACGACCCCGGGCCAAAGTTGGCCAGCCGCCGACATGTCCGACGACTATAGGGTCGTCCCCACGACCCGGGACTAGACTGGCCCGCCACCGTCATGTCCGACGACTATAGGGTCATCCCCACGACCCCGGGACTAGGTTGGCCCGCCGCCGACTTGTCCGACGACTATAGGGTCGTCCCCACGACCCCGGGACTAGTTTGGCCCGCCACCGTCATTTCCGACGACTATAGGGTCGTCCCCACGACTACGGGCCAAAGTTGGCCAGCCGCCGACATATCCGACGACTGTAGGGTCGTCCCCACGACCCCAGGCCAAAGTTGGCCAGCCGCTGATATGTCCGAAGACTATAGGGTCGTCCCCACGACCCCGGGAATAGATTGGCCCGCCACCGTCATTTCCGACGACTATATGGTCGTCCCCACGACCACGGGCCAATGTTGGCCAGCCGCTGACTTGTCCGACGACTATAGGGTCGTCCCCACGACCGCGGGACTAGATTGGCTCGCCGCCGACTTGTCCGACGACTGTAGGGTCGTCCCCATGACCCCGGGACTAGATTGGCCCGCCACCGTCATTTCCGACGACTATAGGGTCGTCCCCACGACCACGGGCCAAAGTTGGCCAGCCGCCGACATATCCGACGACTATAGTGTCGTCCCCACGACCACGGGCCAATGTTGGCCAGCCGCTAACTTGTCCGACGACTATAGGGTCGTCCCCACGACCACGGGCCAAAGCTGGCCAGCCGCCGACATGTCCGACGACTATTGGATCGTCCCCACGACCACGGGCCAAAGTTGGCCAGCCGCCAACATGTCCGACGACTATAGGGTCGTCCCCACGACCCCGGGACTAGATTGGTCCGCCACCATCATGTCCGACGACTATAGGGTCGTCCACACGACCCCGGGCCAAAGTTGGCAAGCCGCCGAAATGTCCGACGACTGTGGGGTCGTCCCCACGACCCCGGGACTAGATTGGCCCGCCACCGTCAAGTCCGACGACCCCGGGCCAATGTTGGCTAGCCGCCGACATGTCCGACGACTATAGGGTCGTCCCCACGACCCCGGGCCAAAGTTGGCAAGCCGCCGAAATGTCCGACGACTGTAGGGTCGTCCCCACGACCCCGTGCCAAAGATGTCCAGCCGCCGTCTTGTCCGACGACTATAGGGTCGTCCCCACGACCCCGGGACTAGATTGGCCCGCCACCGTTATGTCCGACGACTATAGGGTCGTCCCCACGACCACGGGCCAAAGCTGGCCAGCCGGCGACATGTCCGACGACTATAGGGTCGTCCCTACGACCCCGGGACTAGGTTGGCTCGCCACCGACATGTCTGACGACTATAGGGTCGTCCCCACGACCCCGGGACTAGATTGGCCCGCCACCGTCAAGTCCGACGACTATAGGGTCGTCCCCACGACCCCGGGCCAAAGTTGGACAGCCGCCGACTTGTCCGACGACTATAGGGTCGTCCCCACGACCACGGGCCAATGTTGGCCAGCCGCCGACATATCCGACGACTATAGGGTCGTCCCCACGACCCCAGGCCAATGTTGGCCAGCCGCCGACATGTCCGACGACTATAGGGTCGTCCCCACGACCCGGGACTAGAGTGGCCCGCCACCGTCATGTCCGACGACTATATGGTCGTCCCCACGACCACTGGCCAATGTTGGCCAGCCGCTGACTTGTCCGACGACTATAGGGTCGTCCCCACGACCGCGGGACTAGATTGGCTCGCCGCCGACTTGTCCGACGACTGTGGGGTCGTCCCCACGACCCCGGGTCAATGTTGGCTCGCCGCCGACATGTCCGACGACTATAGGGTCGTCCCCACGACCCCCGGGCCAAAGTTGGACAGCCACCGACATTTCCGACGACTATAGGGTCGTCCCCACGACCCGGGACTAGACTGGCCCGCCACCGTCATGTCCGACGGCTATAGGGTCGTCCCCACGACCCCCGGACTAGGTTGGCCGGCCGCCGACTTGTCCGACGACTATAGGGTCGTCCCCACGACCCCCGGACTAGGTGGGCTCGCCGCCGACTTATCCGACGACTATAGGGTCGTTCCCACGACCCCGGGACTAGGTAGGCCCGCCGCCGACTTGTCCGACGACTATAGGGTCGTCCCCACGACCCCGGGCCAAAGTTGGCCAGCCGCTGATATGTCCGACGACTATACGGTCGTCCCCACGACCCCGGGAATAGATTGGCCCGCCACCGTCATTTCCGACGACTATAGGGTCGTCCCCACGACCCCGGGCCAAAGTTGGCCAGCCGCCGACATGTCCGACGACTATAGGGTCGTCCCCACGACCCGGGACTTGAGTGGCCCGCCACCGTCATGTCCGACGACTATATGGTCGTCCCCACGACCACGGGCCAAAGTTGGCCAGCCGGCGACATGTCCGACGACTATAGGTTCGTCCCCACGACCCGGGACTAGACTGGCCCGCCACCGTCATGTCCGACGACTATAGGGTCATCCCCACGACCCCGGGACTAGGTTGGCCCGCCGCCGACTTGTCCGACGACTATAGGGTCGTCCCCACGACCCCGGGACTAGTTTGGCCCGCCACCGTCATTTCCGACGACTATAGGGTCGTCCCCACGACTACGGGCCAAAGTTGGCCAGCCGCCGACATATCCGACGACTGTAGGGTCGTCCCCACGACCCCGGGCCAAAGTTGGCCAGCCGCTGATATGTCCGAAGACTATAGGGTCGTCCCCACGACCCCGGGAATAGATTGGCCCGCCACCGTCATTTCCGACGACTATATGGTCGTCCCCACGACCACGGGCCAATGTTGGCCAGCCGCTGACTTGTCCGACGACTATAGGGTCGTCCCCACGACCGCGGGACTAGATTGGCTCGCCGCCGACTTGTCCGACGACTGTAGGGTCGTCCCCATGACCCCGGGACTAGATTGGCCCGCCACCGTCATTTCCGACGACTATAGGGTCGTCCCCACGACCACGGGCCAAAGTTGGCCAGCCGCCGACATATCCGACGACTATAGTGTCGTCCCCACGACCACGGGCCAATGTTGGCCAGCCGCTAACTTGTCCGACGACTATAGGGTCGTCCCCACGACCACGGGCCAAAGCTGGCCAGCCGCCGACATGTCCGACGACTATTGGATCGTCCCCACGACCACGGGCCAAAGTTGGCCAGCCGCCGACATGTCCGACGACTATAGGGTCGTCCCCACGACCCCGGGACTAGATTGGTCCGCCACCATCATGTCCGACGACTATAGGGTCGTCCACACGACCCCGGGCCAAAGTTGGCAAGCCGCCGAAATGTCCGACGACTGTGGGGTCGTCCCCACGACCCCGGGACTAGATTGGCCCGCCACCGTCAAGTCCGACGACCCCGGGCCAATGTTGGCTAGCCGCCGACATGTCCGCCGACTATAGGGTCGTCCCCACGACCCCGGGCCAAAGTTGGCAACCCGCCGAAATGTCCGACGACTGTAGGGTCGTCCCCACGACCCCGTGCCAAAGATGTCCAGCCGCCGTCTTGTCCGACGACTATAGGGTCGTCCCCACGACCCCGGGCCAAAGTTGGCCAGCCGCTGATATGTCCGACGACTATACGGTCGTCCCCACGACCCCGGGAATAGATTGGCCCGCCACCGTCATTTCCGACGACTATAGGGTCGTCCCCACGACCCCGGGCCAAAGTTGGCCAGCCGCCGACATGTCCGACGACTATAGGGTCGTCCCCACGACCCGGGACTAGAGTGGCCCGCCACCGTCATGTCCGACGACTATATGGTCGTCCCCACGACCACGGGCCAAAGTTGGCCAGCCGGCGACATGTCCGACGACTATAGGTTCGTCCCCACGACCCGGGACTAGACTGGCCCGCCACCGTCATGTCCGACGACTATAGGGTCATCCCCACGACCCCGGGACTAGGTTGGCCCGCCGCCGACTTGTCCGACGACTATAGGGTCGTCCCCACGACCCCGGGACTAGTTTGGCCCGCCACCGTCATTTCCGACGACTATAGGGTCGTCCCCACGACTACGGGCCAAACTTGGCCAGCCGCCGACATATCCGACGACTGTAGGGTCGTCCCCACGACCACGGGCCAAAGTTGGCCAGCCGCCGACATATCCGACGACTATAGTGTCGTCCCCACGACCACGGGCCAATGTTGGCCAGCCGCTAACTTGTCCGACGACTATAGGGTCGTCCCCACGACCACGGGCCAAAGCTGGCCAGCCGCCGACATGTCCGACGACTATTGGATCGTCCCCACGACCACGGGCCAAAGTTGGCCAGCCGCCGACATGTCCGACGACTATAGGGTCGTCCCCACGACCCCGGGACTAGATTGGTCCGCCACCATCATGTCCGACGACTATAGGGTCGTCCACACGACCCCGGGCCAAAGTTGGCAAGCCGCCGAAATGTCCGACGACTGTGGGGTCGTCCCCACGACCCCGGGACTAGATTGGCCCGCCACCGTCAAGTCCGATGACCCCGGGCCAATGTTGGCTAGCCGCCGACATGTCCGACGACTATAGGGTCGTCCCCACGACCCCGGGCCAAAGTTGGCAAGCCGCCGAAATGTCCGACGACTGTAGGGTCGTCCCCACGACCCCGTGCCAAAGATGTCCAGCCGCCGTCTTGTCCGACGACTATAGGGTCGTCCCCACGACCCCGGGACTAGATTGGCCCGCCACCGTTATGTCCGACGACTATAGGGTCGTCCCCACGACCACGGGCCAAAGTTGGCCAGCCGGCGACATGTCCGACGACTATAGGGTCGTCCCTACGACCCCGGGACTAGGTTGGCTCGCCACCGACATGTCTGACGACTATAGGGTCGTCCCCACGACCCCGGGACTAGATTGGCCCGCCACCGTCAAGTCCGACGACTATAGGGTCGTCCCCACGACCCCGGGCCAAAGTTGGACAGCCGCCGACTTGTCCGACGACTATAGGGTCGTCCCCACGACCACGGGCCAATGTTGGCCAGCCGCCGACATATCCGACGACTATAGGGTCGTCCCCACGACCCCAGGCCAATGTTGGCCAGCCGCCGACATGTCCGACGACTATAGGGTCGTCCCCACGACCCGGGACTAGAGTGGCCCGCCACCGTCATGTCCGACGACTATATGGTCGTCCCCACGACCACTGGCCAATGTTGGCCAGCCGCTGACTTGTCCGACGACTATAGGGTCGTCCCCACGACCGCGGGACTAGATTGGCTCGCCGCCGACTTGTCCGACGACTGTGGGGTCGTCCCCACGACCCCGGGTCAATGTTGGCTCGCCGCCGACATGTCCGACGACTATAGGGTCGTCCCCACGACCCCCGGGCCAAAGTTGGACAGCCACCGACATTTCCGACGACTATAGGGTCGTCCCCACGACCCCGGGCCAAAGTTGGCCAGCCGCTGATATGTCCGACGACTATACGGTCGTCCCCACGACCCCGGGAATAGATTGGCCCGCCACCGTCATTTCCGACGACTATAGGGTCGTCCCCACGACCCCGGGCCAAAGTTGGCCAGCCGCCGACATGTCCGACGACTATAGGGTCGTCCCCACGACCCGGGACTAGAGTGGCCCGCCACCGTCATGTCCGACGACTATATGGTCGTCCCCACGACCACGGGCCAAAGTTGGCCAGCCGGCGACATGTCCGACGACTATAGGTTCGTCCCCACGACCCGGGACTAGACTGGCCCGCCACCGTCATGTCCGACGACTATAGGGTCATCCCCACGACCCCGGGACTAGGTTGGCCCGCCGCCGACTTGTCCGACGACTATAGGGTCGTCCCCACGACCCCGGGACTAGTTTGGCCCGCCACCGTCATTTCCGACGACTATAGGGTCGTCCCCACGACTACGGGCCAAACTTGGCCAGCCGCCGACATATCCGACGACTGTAGGGTCGTCCCCACGACCACGGGCCAAAGTTGGCCAGCCGCCGACATATCCGACGACTATAGTGTCGTCCCCACGACCACGGGCCAATGTTGGCCAGCCGCTAACTTGTCGGACGACTATAGGGTCGTCCCCACGACCACGGGCCAAAGCTGGCCAGCCGCCGACATGTCCGACGACTATTGGATCGTCCCCACGACCACGGGCCAAAGTTGGCCAGCCGCCGACATGTCCGACGACTATAGGGTCGTCCCCACGACCCCGGGACTAGATTGGTCCGCCACCATCATGTCCGACGACTATAGGGTCGTCCACACGACCCCGGGCCAAAGTTGGCAAGCCGCCGAAATGTCCGACGACTGTGGGGTCGTCCCCACGACCCCGGGACTAGATTGGCCCGCCACCGTCAAGTCCGATGACCCCGGGCCAATGTTGGCTAGCCGCCGACATGTCCGACGACTATAGGGTCGTCCCCACGACCCCGGGCCAAAGTTGGCAAGCCGCCGAAATGTCCGACGACTGTAGGGTCGTCCCCACGACCCCGTGCCAAAGATGTCCAGCCGCCGTCTTGTCCGACGACTATAGGGTCGTCCCCACGACCCCGGGACTAGATTGGCCCGCCACCGTTATGTCCGACGACTATAGGGTCGTCCCCACGACCACGGGCCAAAGTTGGCCAGCCGGCGACATGTCCGACGACTATAGGGTCGTCCCTACGACCCCGGGACTAGGTTGGCTCGCCACCGACATGTCTGACGACTATAGGGTCGTCCCCACGACCCCGGGACTAGATTGGCCCGCCACCGTCAAGTCCGACGACTATAGGGTCGTCCCCACGACCCCGGGCCAAAGTTGGACAGCCGCCGACTTGTCCGACGACTATAGGGTCGTCCCCACGACCACGGGCCAATGTTGGCCAGCCGCCGACATATCCGACGACTATAGGGTCGTCCCCACGACCCCAGGCCAATGTTGGCCAGCCGCCGACATGTCCGACGACTATAGGGTCGTCCCCACGACCCGGGACTAGAGTGGCCCGCCACCGTCATGTCCGACGACTATATGGTCGTCCCCACGACCACTGGCCAATGTTGGCCAGCCGCTGACTTGTCCGACGACTATAGGGTCGTCCCCACGACCGCGGGACTAGATTGGCTCGCCGCCGACTTGTCCGACGACTGTGGGGTCGTCCCCACGACCCCGGGTCAATGTTGGCTCGCCGCCGACATGTCCGACGACTATAGGGTCGTCCCCACGACCCCCGGGCCAAAGTTGGACAGCCACCGACATTTCCGACGACTATAGGGTCGTCCCCACGACCCGGGACTAGACTGGCCCGCCACCGTCATGTCCGACGACTATAGGGTCGTCCCCACGACCCCGGGACTAGGTTGGCTCGCCACCGTCATGTCTGACGACTATAGGGTCGTCCCCACGACCACGGGCCAAAGTTGGCAAGCCGCCGACATGTCCGACGACTATAGGGTCGTCCCCACGACCACGGGCCAAAGTTGGCCAGCCGCCGACATGTCCGACGACTATAGGGTCGTCCCCACGACCCGGGACTAGACTGGCCCGCCACCGTCATGTCCGACGACTATAGGGTCGTCCCCACGACCCCCGGACTAGGTTGGCCGGCCGCCGACTTGTCCGACGACTATAGGGTCGTCCCCACGACCCCCGGACTAGGTGGGCTCGCCGCCGACTTATCCGACGACTATAGGGTCGTTCCCACGACCCCGGGACTAGGTAGGCCCGCCGCCGACTTGTCCGACGACTATAGGGTCGTCCCCACGACCCCGGGCCAAAGTTGGCCAGCCGCTGATATGTCCGACGACTATACGGTCGTCCCCACGACCCCGGGAATAGATTGGCCCGCCACCGTCATTTCCGACGACTATAGGGTCGTCCCCACGACCCCGGGCCAAAGTTGGCCAGCCGCCGACATGTCCGACGACTATAGGGTCGTCCCCACGACCCGGGACTAGAGTGGCCCGCCACCGTCATGTCCGACGACTATATGGTCGTCCCCACGACCACGGGCCAAAGTTGGCCAGCCGGCGACATGTCCGACGACTATAGGTTCGTCCCCACGACCCGGGACTAGACTGGCCCGCCACCGTCATGTCCGACGACTATAGGGTCATCCCCACGACCCCGGGACTAGGTTGGCCCGCCGCCGACTTGTCCGACGACTATAGGGTCGTCCCCACGACCCCGGGACTAGTTTGGCCCGCCACCGTCATTTCCGACGACTATAGGGTCGTCCCCACGACTACGGGCCAAAGTTGGCCAGCCGCCGACATATCCGACGACTGTAGGGTCGTCCCCACGACCCCGGGCCAAAGTTGGACAGCCGCCGACTTGTCCGACGACTATAGGGTCGTCCCCACGACCCCCGGACTAGGTGGGCTCGCCGCCGACTTATCCGACGACTATAGGGTCGTTCCCACGACCCCGGGACTAGGTAGGCCCGCCGCCGACTTGTCCGACGACTATAGGGTCGTCCCCACGACCCCGGGCCAAAGTTGGCCAGCCGCTGATATGTCCGACGACTATACGGTCGTCCCCACGACCCCGGGAATAGATTGGCCCGCCACCGTCATTTCCGACGACTATAGGGTCGTCCCCACGACCCCGGGCCAAAGTTGGCCAGCCGCCGACATGTCCGACGACTATAGGGTCGTCCCCACGACCCGGGACTAGACTGGCCCGCCACCGTCATGTCCGACGACTATAGGGTCATCCCCACGACCCCGGGACTAGGTTGGCCCGCCGCCGACTTGTCCGACGACTATAGGGTCGTCCCCACGACCCCGGGACTATTTTGGCCCGCCACCGTCATTTCCGACGACTATAGGGTCGTCCCCACGACTACGGGCCAAAGTTGGCCAGCCGCCGACATATCCGACGACTGTAGGGTCGTCCCCACGACCCCAGGCCAAAGTTGGCCAGCCGCTGATATGTCCGAAGACTATAGGGTCGTCCCCACGACCCCGGGAATAGATTGGCCCGCCACCGTCATTTCCGACGACTATATGGTCGTCCCCACGACCACGGGCCAATGTTGGCCAGCCGCTGACTTGTCCGACGACTATAGGGTCGTCCCCACGACCGCGGGACTAGATTGGCTCGCCGCCGACTTGTCCGACGACTGTAGGGTCGTCCCCATGACCCCGGGACTAGATTGGCCCGCCACCGTCATTTCCGACGACTATAGGGTCGTCCCCACGACCACGGGCCAAAGTTGGCCAGCCGCCGACATATCCGACGACTATAGTGTCGTCCCCACGACCACGGGCCAATGTTGGCCAGCCGCTAACTTGTCCGACGACTATAGGGTCGTCCCCACGACCACGGGCCAAAGCTGGCCAGCCGCCGACATGTCCGACGACTATTGGATCGTCCCCACGACCACGGGCCAAAGTTGGCCAGCCGCCGACATGTCCGACGACTATAGGGTCGTCCCCACGACCCCGGGACTAGATTGGTCCGCCACCATCATGTCCGACGACTATAGGGTCGTCCACACGACCCCGGGCCAAAGTTGGCAAGCCGCCGAAATGTCCGACGACTGTGGGGTCGTCCCCACGACCCCGGGACTAGATTGGCCCGCCACCGTCAAGTCCGACGACCCCGGGCCAATGTTGGCTAGCCGCCGACATGTCCGACGACTAGAGGGTCGTCCCCACGACCCCGGGCCAAAGTTGGCAAGCCGCCGAAATGTCCGACGACTGTAGGGTCGTCCCCACGACCCCGTGCCAAAGATGTCCAGCCGCCGTCTTGTCCGACGACTATAGGGTCGTCCCCACGACCCCGGGACTAGATTGGCCCGCCACCGTTATGTCCGACGACTATAGGGTCGTCCCCACGACCACGGGCCAAAGCTGGCCAGCCGGCGACATGTCCGACGACTATAGGGTCGTCCCTACGACCCCGGGACTAGGTTGGCTCGCCACCGACATGTCTGACGACTATAGGGTCGTCCCCACGACCCCGGGACTAGATTGGCCCGCCACCGTCAAGTCCGACGACTATAGGGTCGTCCCCACGACCCCGGGCCAAAGTTGGACAGCCGCCGACTTGTCCGACGACTATAGGGTCGTCCCCACGACCACGGGCCAATGTTGGCCAGCCGCCGACATATCCGACGACTATAGGGTCGTCCCCACGACCCCAGGCCAATGTTGGCCAGCCGCCGACATGTCCGACGACTATAGGGTCGTCCCCACGACCCGGGACTAGAGTGGCCCGCCACCGTCATGTCCGACGACTATATGGTCGTCCCCACGACCACTGGCCAATGTTGGCCAGCCGCTGACTTGTCCGACGACTATAGGGTCGTCCCCACGACCGCGGGACTAGATTGGCTCGCCGCCGACTTGTCCGACGACTGTGGGGTCGTCCCCACGACCCCGGGTCAATGTTGGCTCGCCGCCGACATGTCCGACGACTATAGGGTCGTCCCCACGACCCCCGGGCCAAAGTTGGACAGCCACCGACATTTCCGACGACTATAGGGTCGTCCCCACGACCCGGGACTAGACTGGCCCGCCACCGTCATGTCCGACGGCTATAGGGTCGTCCCCACGACCCCCGGACTAGGTTGGCCGGCCGCCGACTTGTCCGACGACTATAGGGTCGTCCCCACGACCCCCGGACTAGGTGGGCTCGCCGCCGACTTATCCGACGACTATAGGGTCGTTCCCACGACCCCGGGACTAGGTAGGCCCGCCGCCGACTTGTCCGACGACTATAGGGTCGTCCCCACGACCCCGGGCCAAAGTTGGCCAGCCGCTGATATGTCCGACGACTATACGGTCGTCCCCACGACCCCGGGAATAGATTGGCCCGCCACCGTCATTTCCGACGACTATAGGGTCGTCCCCACGACCCCGGGCCAAAGTTGGCCAGCCGCCGACATGTCCGACGACTATAGGGTCGTCCCCACGACCCGGGACTTGAGTGGCCCGCCACCGTCATGTCCGACGACTATATGGTCGTCCCCACGACCACGGGCCAAAGTTGGCCAGCCGGCGACATGTCCGACGACTATAGGTTCGTCCCCACGACCCGGGACTAGACTGGCCCGCCACCGTCATGTCCGACGACTATAGGGTCATCCCCACGACCCCGGGACTAGGTTGGCCCGCCGCCGACTTGTCCGACGACTATAGGGTCGTCCCCACGACCCCGGGACTAGTTTGGCCCGCCACCGTCATTTCCGACGACTATAGGGTCGTCCCCACGACTACGGGCCAAAGTTGGCCAGCCGCCGACATATCCGACGACTGTAGGGTCGTCCCCACGACCCCGGGCCAAAGTTGGCCAGCCGCTGATATGTCCGAAGACTATAGGGTCGTCCCCACGACCCCGGGAATAGATTGGCCCGCCACCGTCATTTCCGACGACTATATGGTCGTCCCCACGACCACGGGCCAATGTTGGCCAGCCGCTGACTTGTCCGACGACTATAGGGTCGTCCCCACGACCGCGGGACTAGATTGGCTCGCCGCCGACTTGTCCGACGACTGTAGGGTCGTCCCCATGACCCCGGGACTAGATTGGCCCGCCACCGTCATTTCCGACGACTATAGGGTCGTCCCCACGACCACGGGCCAAAGTTGGCCAGCCGCCGACATATCCGACGACTATAGTGTCGTCCCCACGACCACGGGCCAATGTTGGCCAGCCGCTAACTTGTCCGACGACTATAGGGTCGTCCCCACGACCACGGGCCAAAGCTGGCCAGCCGCCGACATGTCCGACGACTATTGGATCGTCCCCACGACCACGGGCCAAAGTTGGCCAGCCGCCGACATGTCCGACGACTATAGGGTCGTCCCCACGACCCCGGGACTAGATTGGTCCGCCACCATCATGTCCGACGACTATAGGGTCGTCCACACGACCCCGGGCCAAAGTTGGCAAGCCGCCGAAATGTCCGACGACTGTGGGGTCGTCCCCACGACCCCGGGACTAGATTGGCCCGCCACCGTCAAGTCCGACGACCCCGGGCCAATGTTGGCTAGCCGCCGACATGTCCGCCGACTATAGGGTCGCCCCCACGACCCCGGGCCAAAGTTGGCAACCCGCCGAAATGTCCGACGACTGTAGGGTCGTCCCCACGACCCCGTGCCAAAGATGTCCAGCCGCCGTCTTGTCCGACGACTATAGGGTCGTCCCCACGACCCCGGGACTAGATTGGCCCGCCACCGTCATGTCCAACGACTATAGGGTCGTCCCCACAACCACGGGCCAAAGTTGGCCAGCCGCCGACATGTCCGACGATTATTGGATCGTCCCCACGACCACGGGCCAAAGTTGGCCAGCCGCCGACATGTGCGACGACTATACGGTCGTCCCCACGACCCCGGGACTAGATTGGTCCGCCACCGTCATGTCCGACGACTATAGGGTCGTCCCCACGACCCCGGGACTAGGCTGACAACCCGCCAACATGTCCGACGACTATAGGGTCGTCCCCACGACCCCGGGCCAAAGATGTCCAGCCGCCGTCTTGTCCGACGACTATAGGGTCTTACCCACGACCCCGGGACTAGATTGGCGCGCCACCGTCATGTCCAACGACTATAGGGTCGTCCCCACAACCACGGGCCAACGTTGGCCAGCCGCCGACATTTCCGACGACTATAGAGTCGTCCCCACGACACCGGGCCAAAGTTGGCCAGCCGCCGACATGTCCGACGACTATAGGGTCGTCCCCACGACCCCGGGACAAGGTTGGCCCGCCGCCGAAACGTCCGACGACTGTAGGGTCGTACCCACGACCCCGGGACTAGGCTGACAAGCCGCCAACATGTCCGACGACTATAGGGTCGTCCCCACGACTCCGGGACTAGATTGGTCCGCCACCGCCATGTCCGACGACTATAGGGTCGTCCCCACGACCCCGGGCCAAAGTTGGCAAGACGCCGAAATGTCCGACGACTGTAGGGTCGTCCCCACGACCCCGGGACTAGATTGGCCCGCCACCGTCAAGTCCGACGACTATAGGGTCGTCCCCACGACCTCGGGACTAGGTTGGCCAGCCGCCGACATGTCCGACGACTGTGGGGTCGTCCCCACGACCCCGGGTCAATGTTGGCTCGCCGCCGACATGTCCGACGACTATAGGGTCGTCCCCACGACCCCCGGGCCAAAGTTGGACAGCCACCGACATTTCCGACGACTATAGGGTCGTCCCCACGACCCGGGACTAGACTGGCCCGCCACCGTCATGTCCGACGGCTATAGGGTCGTCCCCACGACCCCCGGACTAGGTTGGCCGGCCGCCGACTTGTCCGACGACTATAGGGTCGTCCCCACGACCCCCGGACTAGGTGGGCTCGCCGCCGACTTATCCGACGACTATAGGGTCGTTCCCACGACCCCGGGACTAGGTAGGCCCGCCGCCGACTTGTCCGACGACTATAGGGTCGTCCCCACGACCCCGGGCCAAAGTTGGCCAGCCGCTGATATGTCCGACGACTATACGGTCGTCCCCACGACCCCGGGAATAGATTGGCCCGCCACCGTCATTTCCGACGACTATAGGGTCGTCCCCACGACCCCGGGCCAAAGTTGGCCAGCCGCCGACATGTCCGACGACTATAGGGTCGTCCCCACGACCCGGGACTTGAGTGGCCCGCCACCGTCATGTCCGACGACTATATGGTCGTCCCCACGACCACGGGCCAAAGTTGGCCAGCCGGCGACATGTCCGACGACTATAGGTTCGTCCCCACGACCCGGGACTAGACTGGCCCGCCACCGTCATGTCCGACGACTATAGGGTCATCCCCACGACCCCGGGACTAGGTTGGCCCGCCGCCGACTTGTCCGACGACTATAGGGTCGTCCCCACGACCCCGGGACTAGTTTGGCCCGCCACCGTCATTTCCGACGACTATAGGGTCGTCCCCACGACTACGGGCCAAAGTTGGCCAGCCGCCGACATATCCGACGACTGTAGGGTCGTCCCCACGACCCCGGGCCAAAGTTGGCCAGCCGCTGATATGTCCGAAGACTATAGGGTCGTCCCCACGACCCCGGGAATAGATTGGCCCGCCACCGTCATTTCCGACGACTATATGGTCGTCCCCACGACCACGGGCCAATGTTGGCCAGCCGCTGACTTGTCCGACGACTATAGGGTCGTCCCCACGACCGCGGGACTAGATTGGCTCGCCGCCGACTTGTCCGACGACTGTAGGGTCGTCCCCATGACCCCGGGACTAGATTGGCCCGCCACCGTCATTTCCGACGACTATAGGGTCGTCCCCACGACCACGGGCCAAAGTTGGCCAGCCGCCGACATATCCGACGACTATAGTGTCGTCCCCACGACCACGGGCCAATGTTGGCCAGCCGCTAACTTGTCCGACGACTATAGGGTCGTCCCCACGACCACGGGCCAAAGCTGGCCAGCCGCCGACATGTCCGACGACTATTGGATCGTCCCCACGACCACGGGCCAAAGTTGGCCAGCCGCCGACATGTCCGACGACTATAGGGTCGTCCCCACGACCCCGGGACTAGATTGGTCCGCCACCATCATGTCCGACGACTATAGGGTCGTCCACACGACCCCGGGCCAAAGTTGGCAAGCCGCCGAAATGTCCGACGACTGTGGGGTCGTCCCCACGACCCCGGGACTAGATTGGCCCGCCACCGTCAAGTCCGACGACCCCGGGCCAATGTTGGCTAGCCGCCGACATGTCCGCCGACTATAGGGTCGTCCCCACGACCCCGGGCCAAAGTTGGCAACCCGCCGAAATGTCCGACGACTGTAGGGTCGTCCCCACGACCCCGTGCCAAAGATGTCCAGCCGCCGTCTTGTCCGACGACTATAGGGTCGTCCCCACGACCCCGGGACTAGATTGGCCCGCCACCGTCATGTCCAACGACTATAGGGTCGTCCCCACAACCACGGGCCAAAGTTGGCCAGCCGCCGACATGTCCGACGATTATTGGATCGTCCCCACGACCACGGGCCAAAGTTGGCCAGCCGCCGACATGTGCGACGACTATACGGTCGTCCCCACGACCCCGGGACTAGATTGGTCCGCCACCGTCATGTCCGACGACTATAGGGTCGTCCCCACGACCCCGGGACTAGGCTGACAACCCGCCAACATGTCCGACGACTATAGGGTCGTCCCCACGACCCCGGGCCAAAGATGTCCAGCCGCCGTCTTGTCCGACGACTATAGGGTCTTACCCACGACCCCGGGACTAGATTGGCGCGCCACCGTCATGTCCAACGACTATAGGGTCGTCCCCACAACCACGGGCCAACGTTGGCCAGCCGCCGACATTTCCGACGACTATAGAGTCGTCCCCACGACACCGGGCCAAAGTTGGCCAGCCGCCGACATATCCGACGACTATAGAGTCGTCCCCACGACACCGGTCCAAAGTTGGCCAGCCGCCGACATGTCCGACGACTATAGGGTCGTCCCCACGACCCCGGGACTAGATTGGCCCGCCACCGTCATGTCCAACGACTATAGGGTCGTCCCCACGACCCCGGGCCAAAGTTGGCAAGCCGCCGAAATGTCCGACGACTGTAGGGTCGTCCCCACGACCCCCGGACTAGATTGGTCCGCCACCGTCATGTCCGACGACTATAGGGTCGTCCCCACGACCCCGGGCCAAAGTTGGCCAGCCGCCGACATGTCCGACGACTATAGGGTCGTCCCCACGACCCCGAGACTAGATTGGCCCGCCACCGTCATGTCCGACGAAAATAGGGTCGTCCCCACGACCCCGGGTCCAGGTTGGCCAGCCGCCGACATTTCCGACGACTATAGAGTTGTCCCCACGACACCGGGCCAAAGTTGGCCAGCCGCCGACATGTCCGACGACTATAGGGTCGTCCCCACGACCCCGGGACAAGGTTGGCCCGCCGCCGACTTGTCCGACGACTATAGGGCCGTACCCACGACCCCGGGACTAAGCTGACAAGCCGCCAACATGTCCGACGACTATAGGGTCTTCCCCACGACCCCGGGACTAGATTGGTCCGCCACCGTCATGTCCGACGACTATAGGGTCGTCCACACGACCCCGGGCCAAAGTTGGCAAGCCGCCGAAATGTCCGACGACTGTAGGGTCGTCCCCACGACCCCGGGACTAGATTGGCCCGCCACCGTCAAGTCCGACGACCTCGGGACTAGGTTGGCCAGCCGCCGACATGTCCGACGACTATAGGGTCGTCCCCACGACCTCGGGCCAATTTTGGCCAGCCGCTGACATGTCCAACGACTATAGGGTCGTCCCCACGATCACGGGCCAAAGTTGACCAGCCGCCGACATGTCCGACGACTATTGGATCGTCCCCACGACCCCGGGCCAAAGTTGGCAAGCCGCCGACATGTCCGACGACTATAGGGTCGCCCCCACGAGCTCGGGACTAGATTGGCCCGCCAACGTCAAGTCCGACGACTATAGGGTCGTCCCCACGACCCCGAGACTAGATTGGCCCGCCACCGTCATGTCCGACGAAAATAGGGTCGTCCCCACGACCCCGGGTCCAGGTTGGCCAGCCGCCGACATTTCCGACGACTATTGGGTCGTCCCCACGACCACGGGCCAATGTTGGCTAGCCGCCGACATGTCCGTCGACTATAGGCTCGTCCCCACGACCCCGGGTCAAAGTTGGCCAGCCGCTGACATTTCCAACGACTATTGGGTCGTCCCCACGACCACGGGCCAATGTTGGCTAGCCGCCGACATGTCCGTCGACTATTGGATCGTCCCCACGACCCCGGGCCAAAGCTGGCCAGCCGCCGACATGTCCGACGACTATAGGGTCGTCCCCACGACCCCGGGACTAGATTGGTCCGCCACCGTCATGTCCGACGACTATAGGGTCGTCCACACGACACCGGGCCAAAGTTGGCAAGCCGCCGAAATGTCCGACGACTGTAGGGTCGTCCCCACGACCCCGGGAATAGATTGGCCGGCCACCGTCAAGTCCGACGACTATAGGGTCGTCCCCACGACCTCGGGACTAGATTGGCCCGCCACCGTCAAGTCCGACGACTATAGGGTCGTCCCCACGACCCCGGGCCAAAGTTGGCAAGCCGCCGAAATGTCCGACGACTGTAGGGTCGTCCCCACAACCCCGGGACTAGATTGGCCCGCCACCGTCAAGTCCGACGACTATAGGGTCGTCCCCACGACCTCGGGACTAGATTGGCCCGCCACCGTCAAGTCCGACGACTATAGGGTCGTCCCCACGACCCCGGGCCAAAGTTGGCCAGCCGCCGACATGTCCGACGACTATTGGGTCGTCCCCACGACACCGGGCCAAAGTTGGCCAGCCGCTGACATGTCCAACGACTATAGGGTCGTCCCCACGACCACGGGCCAAAGTTGACCCGCCGCCGACATGTCCGACGACTATTGGATCGTCCCCACGACCCCGGGCCAAAGTTGGCAAGCCGCCGAAATGTCCGACGACTGTAGGGTCGACCCCACGACCCCCGGACTAGATTGGCCCGCCACCGTCATGTCCGACGACTATAGGGTCGTCCCCACGACCCCGGGCCAAAGTTGGCCAGACGCCGACTTGTCCGACGACTATAGGGTCGTCCCCACGACCCCGAGACTAGATTGGCCCGCCACCGTCATGTCCGACGAAAATAGGGTCGTCCCCACGACCCCGGGTCCAGGTTGGCCAGCCGCCGACATTTCCGACGACTATAGAGTCGTCCCCACGACACCGGGCCAAAGTTGGCCAGCCGCCGACATGTCCGACGACTATAGGGTCGTCCCCACGACCCCGGGACAAGGTTGGCCCGCCGCCGACTTGTCCGACGACTATAGGGCCGTACCCACGACCCCGGGACTAAGCTGACAAGCCGCCAACATGTCCGACGACTATAGGGTCTTCCCCACGACCCCGGGACTAGATTGGTCCGCCACCGTCATGTCCGACGACTATAGGGTCGTCCACACGACCCCGGGCCAAAGTTGGCAAGCCGCCGAAATGTCCGACGACTGTAGGGTCGTCCCCACGACCCCCGGACTAGATTGGCCCGCCACCATCATGTCCAACGACTATCGGATCGTCCCCACGACCACGGGCCAAAGTTGGCCAGCCGCCGACATGTCCGACGACTATTGGGTCGTCCCCACGACCCCGGGCCAAAGTTGGCCAGCCGCCGACATGTCCGACGACTATTGGGTCGTCCCCACGACACCGGGCCAAAGTTGGCCAGCCGCTGACATGTCCAACGACTATAGGGTCGTCCCCACGACCACGGGCCAAAGTTGACCCGCCGCCGACATGTCCGGCGACTATTGGATCGTCCCCACGACCCCGGGCCAAAGTTGGCAAGCCGCCGAAATGTCCGACGACTGTAGGGTCGTCCCCACGACCCCCGGACTAGATTGGCCCGCCACCGTCATGTCCGACGACTATAGGGTCGTCCCCACGACCCCGGGCCAAAGTTGGCCAGACGCCGACTTGTCCGACGACTATAGGGTCGTCCCCACGACCCCGAGACTAGATTGGCCCGCCACCGTCATGTCCGACGAAAATAGGGTCGTCCCCACGACCCCGGGTCCAGGTTGGCCAGCCGCCGACATTTCCGACGACTATAGAGTCGTCCCCACGACACCGGGCCAAAGTTGGCCAGCCGCCGACATGTCCGACGACTATAGGGTCGTCCCCACGACCCCGGGACAAGGTTGGCCCGCCGCCGACTTGTCCGACGACTATAGGGCCGTACCCACGACCCCGGGACTAAGCTGACAAGCCGCCAACATGTCCGACGACTATAGGGTCTTCCCCACGACCCCGGGACTAGATTGGTCCGCCACCGTCATGTCCGACGACTATAGGGTCGTCCACACGACCCCGGGCCAAAGTTGGCAAGCCGCCGAAATGTCCGACGACTGTAGGGTCGTCCCCACGACCCCCGGACTAGATTGGCCCGCCACCATCATGTCCAACGACTATCGGATCGTCCCCACGACCACGGGCCAAAGTTGGCCAGCCGCCGACATGTCCGACGACTATTGGGTCGTCCCCACGACACCGGGCCAAAGTTGGCCAGCCGCTGACATGTCCAACGACTATAGGGTCGTCCCCACGACCACGGGCCAAAGTTGACCCGCCGCCGACATGTCCGACGACTATTGGATCGTCCCCACGACCCCGGGCCAAAGTTGGCAAGCCGCCGAAATGTCCGACGACTGTAGGGTCGTCCCCACGACCCCCGGACTAGATTGGCCCGCCACCGTCATGTCCGACGACTATAGGGTCGTCCCCACGACCCCGGGCCAAAGTTGGCCAGCCGCCGACATGTCCGACGACTATAGGGTCGTCCCCACGACCCCGAGACTAGATTGGCCCGCCACCGTCATGTCCGACGAAAATAGGGTCGTCCCCACGACCCCGGGTCCAGGTTGGCCAGCCGCCGACATTTCCGACGACTATAGAGTCGTCCCCACGACACCGGGCCAAAGTTGGCCAGCCGCCGACATGTCCGACGACTATAGGGTCGTCCCCACGACCCCGGGACAAGGTTGGCCCGCCGCCGACTTGTCCGACGACTATAGGGCCGTACCCACGACCCCGGGACTAAGCTGACAAGCCGCCAACATGTCCGACGACTATAGGGTCTTCCCCACGACCCCGGGACTAGATTGGTCCGCCACCGTCAAGTCCGACGACCTCGGGACTAGGTTGGCCAGCCGCCGACATGTCCGACGACTATAGGGTCGTCCCCACGACCTCGGGCCAATTTTGGCCAGCCGCTGACATGTCCAACGACTATAGGGTCGTCCCCACGACCACGGGCCAAAGTTGACCAGCCGCCGACATGTCCGACGACTATTGGATCGTCCCCACGACCCCGGGCCAAAGTTGGCAAGCCGCCGACATGTCCGACGACTATAGGGTCGCCCCCACGAGCTCGGGACTAGATTGGCCCGCCAACGTCAAGTCCGACGACTATAGGGTCGTCCCCACGACCCCGGGCCAAAGTTGGCAAGCCGCCGAAATGTCCGACGACTGTAGGGTCGTACCCACAACCCCGGGACTAGATTGGCCCGCCACCGTCAAGTCCGACGACTATAGGGTCGTCCCCACGACCCCGGGCCAAAGTTGGCAAGCCGCCGAAATGTCCGACGACTGTAGGGTCGTCCCCACGACCCCCGGACTAGATTGGCCCGCCACCGACAAGTCCGACGACTATAGGGTCGTCCCCACGACCCCCGGACTAGATTGGCCCGCCACCGACAAGTCCGACGACTATAGGGTCGTCCCCACGACCCCGGGACTAGATTGGCCCGCCACCGTCATGTCCAACGACTATCGGATCGTCCCCACGACCACGGGCCAAAGTTGGCCAGCCGCCGACATGTCCGACGACTATAGGATCGTCCCCACGACCCCGGGACTAGATTGGTCCGCCACCGTCATGTCCGACGACTATAGGGTCGTCCCCACGACCCCGGGCCAAAGTTGGCAAGCCGCCGAAATGTCCGACGAATGTAGGGTCGTCCCCACGACCCCGGGACTAGATTGGCCCGCCACCGTCAAGTCCGATGACCTCGGGACTAGGTTGGCCAGCCGCCGACATGTCCGACGAATATAGGGTCGCCCCCACGACCTCGGGCCAATTTTGGCCAGCCGCCGACATGTCCGACGACTATAGGGTCGTCCCCACGACCCCGGGCCAAAGTTGGCAAGCCGCCGAAATGTCCGACGACTGTAGGGTCGTCCCCACGTCCCCGGGAATAGATTGGCCGGCCACCGTCAAGTCCGACGACTATAGGGTCGTCCCCACGACCTCGGGACTAGATTGGCCCGCCACCGTCAAGTCCGACGACTATAGGGTCGTCCCCAAGACCCCGGGCCAAAGTTGGCAAGCCGCCGAAATGTCCGACGACTGTAGGGTCGTCCCCACAACCCCGGGACTAGATTGGCCCGCCACCGTCAAGTCCGACGACTATAGGGTCGTCCCCAAGACCCCGGGCCAAAGTTGGCAAGCCGCCGAAATGTCCGACGACTGTAGGGTCGTCCCCACAACCCCGGGACTAGATTGGCCCGCAACCGTCAAGTCCGACGACTATAGAGTCGTCCCCACGACACCGGGCCAAAGTTGGCCAGCCGCCGACATGTCCGACGACTATAGGGTCGTCCCCACGACCCCGGGACAAGGTTGGCCCGCCGCCGACTTGTCCGACGACTATAGGGCCGTACCCACGACCCCGGGACTAAGCCGACAAGCCGCCAACATGTCCGACGACTATAGGGTCTTCCCCACGACCCCGGGACTAGATTGGTCCGCCACCGTCATGTCCGACGACTATAGGGTCGTCCACACGACCCCGGGCCAAAGTTGGCAAGCCGCCGAAATGTCCGACGACTGTAGGGTCGTCCCCACGACCCCCGGACTAGATTGGCCCGCCACCATCATGTCCAACGACTATCGGATCGTCCCCACGACCACGGGCCAAAGTTGGCCAGCCGCCGACATGTCCGACGACTATTGGGTCGTCCCCACGACACCGGGCCAAAGTTGGCCAGCCGCTGACATGTCCAACGACTATAGGGTCGTCCCCACGACCACGGGCCAAAGTTGACCCGCCGCCGACATGTCCGACGACTATTGGATCGTCCCCACGACCCCGGGCCAAAGTTGGCAAGCCGCCGAAATGTCCGACGACTGTAGGGTCGTCCCCACGACCCCCGGACTAGATTGGCCCGCCACCGTCATGTCCGACGACTATAGGGTCGTCCCCACGACCCCGGGCCAAAGTTGGCCAGCCGCCGACATGTCCGACGACTATAGGGTCGTCCCCACGACCCCGAGACTAGATTGGCCCGCCACCGTCATGTCCGACGAAAATAGGGTCGTCCCCACGACCCCGGGTCCAGGTTGGCCAGCCGCCGACATTTCCGACGACTATAGAGTCGTCCCCACGACACCGGGCCAAAGTTGGCCAGCCGCCGACATGTCCGACGACTATAGGGTCGTCCCCACGACCCCGGGACAAGGTTGGCCCGCCGCCGACTTGTCCGACGACTATAGGGCCGTACCCACGACCCCGGGACTAAGCTGACAAGCCGCCAACATATCCGACGACTATAGGGTCTTCCCCACGACCCCGGGACTAGATTGGTCCGCCACCGTCATGTCCGACGACTATAGGGTCGTCCACACGACCCCGGGCCAAAGTTGGCAAGCCGCCGAAATGTCCGACGACTGTAGGGTCGTCCCCACGACCCCGGGACTAGATTGGCCCGCCACCGTCAAGTCCGACGACCTCGGGACTAGGTTGGCCAGCCGCCGACATGTCCGACGACTATAGGGTCGTCCCCACGACCTCGGGCCAATTTTGGCCAGCCGCTGACATGTCCAACGACTATAGGGTCGTCCCCACGATCACGGGCCAAAGTTGACCAGCCGCCGACATGTCCGACGACTATTGGATCGTCCCCACGACCCCGGGCCAAAGTTGGCAAGCCGCCGACATGTCCGACGACTATAGGGTCGCCCCCACGAGCTCGGGACTAGATTGGCCCGCCAACGTCAAGTCCGACGACTATAGGGTCGTCCCCACGACCCCGGGCCAAAGTTGGCAAGCCGCCGAAATGCCCGACGACTGTAGGGTCGTACCCACAACCCCGGGACTAGATTGGCCCGCCACCGTCAAGTCCGACGGCTATAGGGTCGTCCCCACGACCCCGGGCCAAAGTTGGCAAGCCGCCGAAATGTCCGACGACTGTAGGGTCGTCCCCACGACCCCCGGACTAGATTGGCCCGCCACCGACAAGTCCGACGACTATAGGGTCGTCCCCACGACCCCCGGACTAGATTGGCCCGCCACCGACAAGTCCGACGACTATAGGGTCGTCCCCACGACCCCGGGACTAGATTGGCCCGCCACCGTCATGTCCAACGACTATCGGATCGTCCCCACGACCACGGGCCAAAGTTGGCCAGCCGCCGACATGTCCGACGACTATTGGGTCGTCCCCACGACACCGGGCCAAAGTTGGCCAGCCGCTGACATGTCCAACGACTATAGGGTCGTCCCCACGACCACGGGCCAAAGTTGACCAGCCGCCGACATGTCCGACGACTATTGGATCGTCCCCACGACCCCGGGCCAAAGTTGGCCAGCCGCCGACATGTCCGACGACTATAGGGTCGTCCCCACGACCCCGGGAATAGATTGGCCGGCCACCGTCAAGTCCGACGACTATAGGGTCGTCCCCACGACTTCGGGACTAGATTGGCCCGCCAACGTCAAGTCCGACGACTATAGGGTCGTCCCCACGACCCCGGGCCAAAGTTGGCAAGCCGCCGAAATGTCCGACGACTGTAGGGTCGTCCCCACAACCCCGGGACTAGATTGGCCCGCCACCGTCAAGTCCGACGACTATAGGGTCGTCCCCACGACCCCGGGCCAAAGTGGGCAAGCCGCCGAAATGTCCGACGACTGTAGGGTCGTCCCCACGACCCCCGGACTAGATTGGCCCGCCACCGTCATGTCCAACGACTATCGGATCGTCCCCACGACCACGGGCCAAAGTTGGCCAGCCGCCGACATGTCCGACGACTGTAGGGTCGTCCCCACGACCCCGGGCCAAAGTTGGCAAGCCGCCGAAATGTCCGACGACTGTAGGGTCGCCCCCACAACCCCGGGACTAGATTGGCCCGCCACCGTCAAGTCCGACGACTATAGGCTCGTCCCCACGACCCCGGGTCAAAGTTGGCCAGCTGCTGACATTTCCAACGACTATTGGGTCGTCCCCACGACCACGGGCCAATGTTGGCTGGCCGCCGACATGTCCGTCGACTATAGGCTCGTCCCCACGACCCCGGGTCAAAGTTGGCCAGCCGCTGACATTTCCAACGACTATTGGGTCGACCCCACGACCACGGGCCAATGTTGGCTAGCCGCCGACATGTCCGTCGACTATTGGATCGTCCCCACGACCCCGGGCCAAAGCTGGCCAGCCGCCGACATGTCCGACGACTATTGGATCGTCCCCACGACCACGGGCCAAAGTTGGCCAGCCGCCGACATGTCCGACGACTATAGGGTCGTCCCCACGACTTCGGGACTAGATTGGCCCGCCAACGTCAAGTCCGACGACTATAGGGTCGTCCCCACGACCCCGGGCCAAAGTTGGCAAGCCGCCGAAATGTCCGACGACTGTAGGGTCGTCCCCACAACCCCGGGACTAGATTGGCCCGCCACCGTCAAGTCCGACGACTATAGGGTCGTCCCCACGACACCGGGCCAAAGTTGGCAAGCCGCCGAAATGTCCGACGACTGTAGGGTCGTCCCCCGACCCCCGGACTAGATTGGCCCGCCACCGTCATGTCCAACGACTATCGGATCGTCCCCACGACCACGGGCCAAAGTTGGCCAGCCGCCGACATGTCCGACGACTGTAGGGTCGTCCCCACGACCCCGGGCCAAAGTTGGCAAGCCGCCGAAATGTCCGACGACTGTAGGGTCGCCCCCACAACCCCGGGACTAGATTGGCCCGCCACCGTCAAGTCCGACGACTATAGGCTCGTCCCCACGACCCCGGGTCAAAGTTGGCCAGCCGCTGACATTTCCAACGACTATTGGGTCGTCCCCACGACCACGGGCCAATGTTGGCTAGCCGCCGACATGTCCGTCGACTATAGGCTCGTCCCCCCGACCCCGGGTCAAAGTTGGCCAGCCGCTGACATTTCCAACGACTATTGGGTCGTCCCCACGACCACGGGCCAATGTTGGCTAGCCGCCGACATGTCCGTCGACTATTGGATCGTCCCCACGACCCCGGGCCAAAGCTGGCCAGCCGCCGACATGTCCGACGACTATTGGATCGTCCCCACGACCACGGGCCAAAGTTGGCCAGCCGCCGACATGTCCGACGACTATAGGGTCGTCCCCACGACCCCGGGACTAGATTGGTCCGCCACCGTCATGTCCGACGACTATAGGGTCGTCCACACGACACCGGGCCAAAGTTGGCAAGCCGCCGAAATGTCCGACGACTGTAGGGTCGTCCCCACGACCCCGGGAATAGATTGGCCGGCCACCGTCAAGTCCGACGACTATAGGGTCGTCCCCACGACCTCGGGACTAGATTGGCCCGCCACCGTCAAGTCCGACGACTATAGGGTCGTCCCCACGACCCCGGGCCAAAGTTGGCAAGCCGCCGAAATGTCCGACGACTGTAGGGTCGTCCCCACGACCCCGGGAATAGATTGGCCGGCCACCGTCAAGTCCGACGACTATAGGGTCGTCCCCACGACCTCGGGACTAGATTGGCCCGCCACCGTCAAGTCCGACGACTATAGGGTCGTCCCCACGACCCCGGGCCAAAGTTGGCCAGCCGCCGACATGTCCGACGACTATTGGGTCGTCCCCACGACACCGGGCCAAAGTTGGCCAGCCGCTGACATGTCCAACGACTATAGGGTCGTCCCCACGACCACGGGCCAAAGTTGACCCGCCGCCGACATGTCCGACGACTATAGGGTCGTCCCCACGACCCCGGGAATAGATTGGCCGGCCACCGTCAAGTCCGACGACTATAGGGTCGTCCCCACGACTTCGGGACTAGATTGGCCCGCCAACGTCAAGTCCGACGACTATAGGGTCCCCACGACCCCGGGCCAAAGTTGGCAAGCCGCCGAAATGTCCGACGACTGTAGGGTCGTCCCCACAACCCCGGGACTAGATTGGCCCGCCACCGTCAAGTCCGACGACTATAGGGTCGTCCCCACGACCCCGGGCCAAAGTTGGCAAGCCGCCGAAATGTCCGACGACTGTAGGGTCGTCCCCACGACCCCCGGACTAGATTGGCCCGCCACCGTCATGTCCAACGACTATCGGATCGTCCCCACGACCACGGGCCAAAGTTGGCCAGCCGCCGACATGTCCGACGACTGTAGGGTCGTCCCCACGACCCCGAGCCAAAGTTGGCAAGCCGCCGAAATGTCCGACGACTGTAGGGTCGCCCCCACAACCCCGGGACTAGATTGGCCCGCCACCGTCAAGTCCGACGACTATAGGCTCGTCCCCACGACCCCGGGTCAAAGTTGGCCAGCCGCTGACATTTCCAACGACTATTGGGTCGTCCCCACGACCACGGGCCAATGTTGGCTAGCCGCCGACATGTCCGTCGACTATAGGCTCGTCCGCACGACCCCGGGTCAAAGTTGGCCAGCCGCTGACATTTCCAACTACTATTGGGTCGTCCCCACAACCACGGGCCAATGTTGGCTAGCCGCCGACATGTCCGTCGACTATTGGATCGTCCCCACGACCCCGGGCCAAAGCTGGCCAGCCGCCGACATGTCCGACGACTATTGGATCGTCCCCACGACCACGGGCCAAAGTTGGCCAGCCGCCGACATGTCCGACGACTATAGGGTCGTCCCCACGACCCCGGGAATAGATTGGCCGGCCACCGTCAAGTCCGACGACTATAGGGTCGTCCCCACGACTTCGGGACTAGATTGGCCCGCCAACGTCAAGTCCGACGACTATAGGGTCGTCCCCACGACCCCGGGCCAAAGTTGGCAAGCCGCCGAAATGTCCGACGACTGTAGGGTCGTCCCCACAACCCCGGGATTAGATTGGCCCGCCACCGTCAAGTCCGACGACTATAGGGTCGTCCCCACGACCCCGGGCCAAAGTTGGCAAGCCGCCGAAATGTCCGACGACTGTAGGGTCGTCCCCACGACCCCTGGACTAGATTGGCCCGCCACCGTCATGTCCAACGACTATCGGATCGTCCCCACGACCACGGGCCAAAGTTGGCCAGCCGCCGACATGTCCGACGACTGTAGGGTCGTCCCCACAACCCCGGGACTAGATTGGCCCACACCGTCAAGTCCGACGACTATAGGGTCGTCCCCACGACCCCGGGCCAAAGTTGGCAAGCCGCCGAAATGTCCGACGACTGTAGGGTCGTCCCCACAACCCCGGGACTAGATTGGCCCGCCACCGTCAAGTCCGACGACTATAGGGTCGTCCCCACGACCCCGGGCAAAAGTTGGCAAGCCGCCGAAATGTCCGACGACTGTAGGGTCGTCCCCACGACCCCCGGACTAGATTGGCCCGCTACCGACAATTCCGACGACTATAGGGTCGTCCCCACGACCCCGGGACTAGATTGGCCCGCCACCGTCATGTCCAACGACTATCGGATCGTCCCCACGACCACGGGCCAATGTTGGCCAGCCGCCGACATGTCCGACGACTATTGGGTCGTCCCCACGACACCGGGCCAAAGTTGGCCAGCCGCTGACATGTCCAACGACTATAGGGTCGTCCCCACGACCACGGGCCAAAGTTGACCAGCCGCCAACATGTCCGACGACTATTGGATCGTCCCCACGACCCCGGGCCAAAGTTGGCAAGCCGCCGAAATGTCCGACGACTGTAGGGTCGTCCCCACGACCCCCGGACTAGATTGGCCCGCCACCGACAAGTCCGACGACTATAGGGTCGTCCCCACGACCCCGGGACTAGATTGGCCCGCCACCGTCATATCCAAAGACTATCGGATCGTCCCCACGACCCCGGGACTAGATTGGCCCGCCACCGCCTTGTCCGACGACAATAGGGTCGTCCCCACGACCCCGGGTCTAGGTTGGCCAGCCGCCGACATGTCCGACGACAATCGGATCGTCCCCACGACCACGGGCCAAAGTTGGCAAGCCGCCGAAATGTCCGACGACTGTAGGGTCGTACCCACGACCCCGGGACTAGGCTGACAAGCCGCCAACATGTCCGACGACTATAGGGTCGTCCCCACGACCCCGGGCCAAAGATGGCCAGTCGCCGAAATGTCCGACGACTACAGGGTCGTCCCCACGACCCCGGGACTAGATTGGCCCGCCACCGTCATGTCCGACGACTATAGGGTCGTCCCCACGACCCCGGGCCAAAGTTGGCCAGCCGCCGACATGTCCGACGACTATAGGGTCGTCCCCACGACCCCGAGACTAGATTGGCCCGCCACCGTCATGTCCGACGACAATAGGGTCGTCTCCACGATCCCGGGTCCAGGTTGGCCAGCCGCCGACATTTCCGACGACTATATAGTCGTCCCCACGACACCGGGCCAAAGTTGGCCAGCCGCCGACATGTCCGACGACAATCGGATCGTCCCCACGACCACGCGCCAAAGTTGGCCAGCCGCCGACATGTCCAACGACTATAGGGTCGTCCCCACGACCCCGGGCCAATGTTGGCCAATCGCCGACATGTCCAACGACTATAGGGTCGTCCCTACGACCCCGGGACTAGATTAGCCCGCCACCGTCATGTCCAACGACAATAGGGTCGTCCCCACGACCACGGGCCAAAGTTGGCATGCCGCCGAAATGTCCGACGACTATAGGGTCGTCCCCACGACCCCGAGACTAGATTGGCCCGCCACCGTCATGTCCGACGACAATAGGGTCGTCTCCACGATCCCGGGTCCAGGTTGGCCAGCCGCCGACATTTCCGACGACTATATAGTCGTCCCCACGACACCGGGCCAAAGTTGGCCAGCCGCCGACATGTCCGACGACAATCGGATCGTCCCCACGACCACGCGCCAAAGTTGGCCAGCCGCCGACATGTCCAACGACTATAGGGTCGTCCCCACGACCCCGGGCCAATGTTGGCCAATCGCCGACATGTCCAACGACTATAGGGTCGTCCCTACGACCCCGGGACTAGATTAGCCCGCCACCGTCATGTCCAACGACAATAGGGTCGTCCCCACGACCACGGGCCAAAGTTGGCCAGCCGCCGACTTGTCCGACGACTATAGGGTCGTCCCCACGACCACGGGCCAAAGTTGGCCAGCCGGCGACATGTCCGACGACTATAGGGTCGTCCCTACGACCCCGGGACTAGGTTGGCCCGCCGCAGACTTCTCCGACGACTATAGGGTCGTCCCCACGACCCCCGGACTAGGTTGGCTCGCCGCCGACTTTTCCGACGAGTATAGGGTCCTCCCCACGACCACGGGCCAAAGTTGGCCAGCCGCCGACATGTCCGACGACTATAGGGTCGTCCCCACGACCCGGGACTAGACTGGCCCACCACCGTCATGTCCGACGACTATAGGGTCGTCCCCACGACCCCGGGACTAGGTTGCCCCGCCGCCGACTTGTCCGACGACTATAGGGTCGTCCCCACGACCCCGGGAGTAGGTTGGCTCGCCACCGTCATGTCTGACGACTATAGGGTCGTCCCCACGACCACGGGCCAAAGTTGGCCAGCCGCCGACTTGTCCGACGACTATAGGGTTGTCCCCATGACCACGGGCCAAAGTTGACCAGCCGCCAACATGTCCGACGACTATTGGATCGTCCCCACGACCCCGGGCCAAAGTTGGCAAGCCGCCGAAATGTCCGACGACTATAGGGTCGTCCCCACGACCCCGGGACTAGCTTGGCCCGCCACCGTCATGTCCAAAGACTATCGGATCGTCCCCACGACCCCGGGACTAGATTGGCCCGCCACCGCCTTGTCCGACGACAATAGGGTCGTCCCCACGACCCCGGGTCTAGGTTGGCCAGCCGCCGACATGTCCGAGGACAATCGGATCGTCCCCACGACCACGCGCTAAAGTTGGCCAGCCGCCGACATGTCCGACGACTATTGGGTCGTCCCCACGACCCCGGGACTAGATTGGCCCGCCACCGTCATGTCCGACGACTATAGGGTCGTCCCCACGACCCCGGGCCAAAGTTGGCCAGCCGCCGACATGTCCGACGACTATAGGGTCGTCCCCACGACCCCGAGACTAGATTGGCCCGCCACCGTCATGTCCGACGAAAATAGGGTCGTCCCCACGACCCCGGGTCCAGGTTGGCCAGCCGCCGACATTTCCGACGACTATAGAGTCGTCCCCACGACACCGGGCAAAAGTTGGCCAGCCGCCGACATGTCCGACGACTATAGGGTCGTCCCCACGACCCCGGGACAAGGTTGGCCCGCCGCCGACTTGTCCGACGACTATAGGGCCGTACCCACGACCCCGGGACTAAGCTGACTAGCCGCCAACAGGTCCGACGACTATAGGGTCGTCCCCACGACCCCGGGCCAAAGTTGGCCAGCCGCCGAAATGTCCGACGACTGTAGGGTCGTCCCCACGACCCCGGGACTAGATTGGCCCGCCACCGTCAAGTCCGACGACTATAGGGTCGTCCCCAGGACCTCGGGACTAGATTGGCCCGCCACTGACAAGTCCGACGACTATAGGGTCGTCCCCACGACCACGGACCAAAGTTGGCCAGCCGCCGACATGTCCGACGACTATTGGGTCGTCCCCACGACACCGGGCCAAAGTTGGCCGGCCGCTGACATGTCCAACGACTATAGGGTCGTCCCCACGACCACGGACCAACGTTGACCAGCCACCGACATGTCCGACGATTATTGGATCGTCCCCACGACCCCGGGCCAAAGTTGGCAAGCCGCCGAAATGTCCGACGACTGTAGGGTCGTCCCCACAACCCCGGGACTAGATTGGCCCGTCACCGTCAAGTCCGACGACTATAGGGTCGTCCCCACGACCCCGGGTCCAGGTTGGCCAGCCGCCGACATTTCCGACGACTATAGAGTCGTCCCCACGACACCGGTCCAAAGTTGGCCAGCCGCCGACATGTCCGACGACTATAGGGTCGTCCCCACGACCCCGGGACTAGATTGGCCCGCCACCGTCAAGTCCGACGACTATAGGGTCGTCCCCACGACCTCGGGACTAGGTTGGCCAGCCGCCGACATGTCCAACGACTATAGGGTCGTCCCCACGAACCCGGGCCAAAGTTGGCAAGCCGCCGAAATGTCCGACGACTGTAGGGTCGTCCCCACGACCCCGGGACTAGATTGGCCCGCCACCGTCAAGTCCGACGACTATAGGGTCGTCCCCACGACCTCGGGACTAGGTTGGCCAGCCGCCGACATGTCCGACGACTATAGGGTTGCCCCCACGACCTCGGGCCAATTTTGGCCAGCCGCCGACATGTCCGACGACTATAGGGTCGTCCCCACGACCCCGGGCCAAAGTTGGCAAGCCGCCGAAATGTCCGACGACTGTAGGGTCGTCCCCACGACCCCGGGAATAGATTGGCCGGCCACCGTCAAGTCCGACGACTATAGGGTCGTCCCCACGACTTCGGGACTAGATTGGCCCGCCAACGTCAAGTCCGACGACTATAGGGTCGTCCCCACGACCCCGGGCCAAAGTTGGCAAGCCGCCGAAATGTCCGACGACTGTAGGGTCGTCCCCACAACCCCGGGACTAGATTGGCCCGCCACCGTCAAGTCCGACGACTATAGGGTCGTCCCCACGACCCCGGGCCAAAGTTGGCAAGCCGCCGAAATGTCCGACGACTGTAGGGTCGTCCCCACGACCCCCGGACTAGATTGGCCCGCCACCGTCATGTCCAACGACTATCGGATCGTCCCCACGACCACGGGCCAAAGTTGGCCAGCCGCCGACATGTCCGATGACTGTAGGGTCGTCCCCACAACCCCGGGACTAGATTGGCCCGCCACCGTCAAGTCCGACGACTATAGGGTCGTCCCCACGACCCCGGGCCAAAGTTGGCAAGCCGCCGAAATGTCCGACGACTGTAGGGTCGTCCCCACAACCCCGGGACTAGATTGGCCCGCCACCGTCAAGTCCGACGACTATAGGGTCGTCCCCACGACCCCGGGCCAAAGTTGGCAAGCCGCCGAAATGTCCGACGACTGTAGGGTCGTCCCCACGACCCCCGGACTAGATTGGCCCGCCACCGACAATTCCGACGACTATAGGGTCGTCCCCACGACCCCGGGACTAGATTAGCCCGCCACCGTCATGTCACACGACTATAGGGTCGTCCCCACGACCCCGGGCCAAAGATGTCCAGCCGCCGTCTTGTCCGACGACTATAGGGACTTACCCACGACCCCGGGACTAGATTGGCCCGCCACCGTCATGTCCAACGACTATAGGGTCGTCCCCACAACCACGGGCCAAAGTTGGCCAGCCGCCGACATTTCCGACGACTATAGAGTCGTCCCCACGACACCGGGCCAAAGTTGGCCAGCCGCCGACATGTCCGACGACTATAGGGTCGTCCCCACGACCCCGGGACAAGGTTGGCCCGCCGCCGACTTGTCCGACGACTATAGGGTCTTACCCACGACCCCGGGACTAGGCTGACAACCCGCCAACATGTCCGACGACTATAGGGTCGTCCCCACGACCCCGGGACAAGGTTGGCCCGCCGCCGACTTGTCCGACGACTATAGGGTCGTACCCACGACCCCGGGACTAGGCTGACAACCCGCCAACATGTCCGACGACTATAGGGTCGTCCCCACGACCCCGGGCCAAAGATGTCCATCCGCCATCTTGTCCGACGACTATAGGGTCTTACCCACGACCCCGGGACTAGATTGGCCCGCCACCGTCATGTCCAACGACTATAGGGTCGTCCCCACAACCACGGGCCAAAGTTGGCCAGCCGCCGACATTTCCGACGACTATAGAGTCGTCCCCACGACACCGGGCCAAAGTTGGCCAGCCGCCGACATGTCCGACGACTATAGGGTCGTCCCCACGACCCCGGGCCAAAGATGTCCAGCCGCCATCTTGTCCGACGAGTATAGGGTCTTACCCACGACCCCGGGACTAGATTGGCCCGCCACCGTCATGTCCAACGACTATAGGGTCGTCCCCACAACCACGGGCCAAAGTTGGCCAGCCGCCGACATGTCCGACGACTATAGGGTCGTCCCGACGACCCCGGGCCAATGTTGGCCAATCGCCAACATGTCCGACGACTATAGGGTCGTCCCTACGACCCCGGGACTAGATTGGCCCGCCACCGTCATGTCCAACGATTATAGGGTCGTCCCCACGACCCCGGGCCAAAGTTGGCCAGCCGCCGACATGTCCGACGACTATAGGGTCGTCCCCACGACCCCGAGACTAGATTGGCCCGCCACCGTCATGTCCGACGACAATAGGGTCGTCCCCTCGACCCCGGGTCTAGGTTGGCCAGCCGCCGACTTGTCCGACGACTATAGGGTCGTACCCACGACCCCGGGACTAGGCTGACAAGCCGCCAACATGTCCGACGACTATAGGGTCGTCCCCACGACCCCGGGCCAAAGATGTCCAGCCGCCGTCTTGTCCGACGACTATAGGGTCGTCCCCACGACCCCGGGACTAGATTGGCCCGCCACCGTCATGTCCAACGACTATAGGGTCGTCCCCACAACCACGGGCCAAAGTTGGCCAGCCGCCGACATGTCCAACGACTATAGGGGCGTCCCCACGACCACGGGACTAGGTTGGCCCGCCGCAGACTTCTCCGACGACTATAGGGTCGTCCCCACGACCCCCGGACTAGGTTGGCTCGCCGCCGACTTGTCCGACGAGTATAGGGTCCTCCCCACGACCACGGGCCAAAGTTGGCCAGCCGCCGACAGGTCCGACGACTATAGGGTCGTCCCCACGACCCGGGACTAGACTGGCCCACCACCGTCATGTCCGACGACTATACGGTGGTCCCCACGACCCCGGGACTAGGTTGCCTCGCCGCCGACTTGTCCGACGACTATAGGGTCGTCCCCACGACCCCGGGCCAAAGTTGGCAAGCCGCCGAAATGTCCGACGACCATAGGGTCGTCCCCACGACCCCGGGCCAAAGCTGGCAAGCCGCCGAAATGTCCGACGACTGTAGGGTCGTACCCACGACCCCGGGACTAGGCTGACAAGCCGCCAACATGTCCGACGACTATAGGGTCGTCCCCACGACCCCGGGCCAAAGTTGGCCAGCCGCCGAAATGTCCGACGACTATAGGGTCGTCCCCACGACCCCGGGACTAGATTGGCCCGCCACCGTCATGTCCGACGACTATAGGGTCGTCCCCACGACCCCGGGCCAAAGTTGGCAAGCCGCCGAAATGTCCGACGACCATAGGGTCGTCCCCACGACCCCGGGCCAAAGCTGGCAAGCCGCCGAAATGTCCGACGACTGTAGGGTCGTACCCACGACCCCGGGACTAGGCTGACAAGCCGCCAACATGTCCGACGAGTATAGGGTCGCCCCCACGACCCCGGGCCAAAGTTGGCCAGCCGCCGACATGTCCGACGACTATAGGGTCGTCCCCACGACCTCGGGTCTAGATTGGCCCGCTACCGTCATGTCCGAAGACTATAGGGTCGTCCCCACGAACCCGGGCCAAAGTTGGCAAGCCGCCGAAATGTCCGACGACTATAGGGTCGTCCCCACGACCCCGGGACTAGGTTGGCCAGCCGCCGACATGTCCGACGACTATAGGGTCGTCCCGACGACCCCGGGCCAATGTTGGCCAATCGCCAACATGTCCGACGACTATAGGGTCGTCCCTACGACCCCGGGACTAGATTGGCCCGCCACCGTCATGTCCAACGATTATAGGGTCGTCCCCACGACCCCGGGTCTAGGTTGGCCAGCCGCCGACATGTCCGACGACTATAGAGTCGTCCCCACGACACCGGGCCAAAGTTGGACAGCCGCCGACATGTCCGACTACTATAGGGTCGTCCCCACGACCTCGGGTCTAGATTGGCCCGCTACCGTCATGTCCGAAGACTATAGGGTCGTCCCCACGACCACGGGACTAGATTGGCCCGCCACCGCCATGTCCGACGACAATAGGGTCGTCCCCACGACCCCGGGTCTAGGTTGGCCAGCCGCCGACATGTCCGACGACAATCGGATCGTCCCCACGACCACGCGCCAAAGATGGCCAGCCGCCGACATGTCCGACGACTATTGGATCGTCCCCACGACCACGGGCCAAAGTTGGCCAGCCGCCGACATGTCCGACGACAATCGGATCGTCCCCACGACCACGCGCCAAAGTTGGCCAGCCGCCGACATGTCCGACGACTATAGGGTCGTCCCCACGACCCCGGGCCAATGTTGGCCAATCGCCGACATGTCCAACGACTATAGGGTCGTCGCTACGGCCCCGGGACTAGATTAGCCCGCCACCGTCATGTCCAACGACTATAGGGTCGTCCCCACGACCACGGGCCAAAGTTGGCATGCCGCCGAAATGTCCGACGACTATAGGGTCGTCCCCACGACCCCGGGCCAAAGTTGGCAAGCCGCCGAAATGTCCGACGACTATAGGGTCGTCCCCACGACCCCGGGACTAGATTGGCCCGCCACCGTCATGTCCGACGATTATAGGGTCGTCCCCACGACCCCGGGACAAGCTTGGCCCGCCGCCGGCTTGTTCGACGACTATAGGGTCGTCCCCACGACCCCGGGACTAGATTGGCCCGCCACCGTCATGTCCGACGACTATTGGATCGTCCCCACGACCACGGGCCAAAGTTGGCCAGCCGCCGACATGTCCGACTATAGGGTCGTCCCCACGACCCCGGGACTAGATTGGTCCGCCACCGTCTTGTCCGACGACTATAGGGTCGTCCCCACGACCCCGGGCCAAAGTTGACCAGCCGCCGACATGTCCGACGACTATAGGGTCGTCCCCACGACCCCGAGACTAGATTGGCCCGCCACCGTCATGTCCGACGACAATAGGGTCGTCCCCACGACCCCGGGTCCAGGTTGGCCAGCCGCCGACATTTCCGACGACTATAGAGTCGTCCCCACGACACCGGGCCAAAGTTGGCAAGCCGCCGAAATGTCCGACGACTATAGGGTCGCTCCTACGACCCCGGGACTAGATTGGCCCGCCACCGTCATGTCCAACGACTATAGGGTCGTCCCCACAACCCCGGGACTAGGTTGACAAGCCGCCAACATGTCCGACGACTATAGGGTCGTCCCCACGACCCCGGGCCAAAGGTGGCATGCCGCCGAAATGTCCGACGACTATAGGGTCGTCCCCACGACCACGGGCCAAAGTTGGCAAGCCGCCGAAATGTCCGACGACTGTAGGGTCGTCCCCACGACCCCGGGACTAGACTGGCCCGCCACCGTGAAGTCCGACGACTATAGCGTCGTCCCCACGACCTCGGGACTAGGTTGGCCAGCCGCCGACATGTCCGACGACTATAGGGTCGTCCCCACGACCTTCGGGCCAAAGTTGGCCAGCCGCCGACATGTCCGACGACTATAGGGTCGTTCCTACGACCCCGGGACTAGATTGGCCCGCCACCGTCATGTCCTACGACTATAGGGTCGTCCCCACGACCATGGGCCAAAGTTGGCCAGCCGCCGTAATGTTCAACGACTATTGGGTCGTCCCCACGACCCCGGGACTAGATTGGCCCGCCACCGTCAAGTCCGACGACTATAGGGTCGCCCCCACGACCCCGGGCAAATTTGGCAAGCCGCCGACATGAGTGACGACTGTAGGGTCGTCCCCACGACCCCGGGACTAGATTGGCCCGCCACCGTCATGTCCAACGACTATAGGGTCGTCCCCACGACCATGGGCCAAAGTTGGCCAGCCGCCGTAATGTCCAACGACTATTGGGTCGTCCCCTCGACCACGGGCCAAAGTTGGCCAGCCGCCGACATGCCCGACGACTGTAGGGTCGTCCCCACGACCCCGGGACTAGACTGGCCCGCCACCGTGAAGTCCGACGACTATAGGGTCGTCCCCACGACCTCGGGTTTAGATTGGCCCGCTACCGTCATGTCCGAAGACTATAGGGTCGTCCCCACGAACCCGGGCCAAAGTTGGCAAGCCGCCGAAATGTCCGACGACTATAGGGTCGTCCCCACGACCCCGGGACTAGGTTGGCCAGCCGCCGACATGTCCGACGACTATAGGGTCGTCCCGACGACCCCGGGCCAATGTTGGCCAATCGCCAACATGTCCGACGACTATAGGGTCGTCCCTACGACCCCGGGACTAGATTGGCCCGCCACCGTCATGTCCAACGATTATAGGGTCGTCCCCACGACCCCGGGTCTAGGTTGGCCAGCCGCCGACATGTCCGACGACTATAGAGTCGTCCCCACGACACCGGGCCAAAGTTGGACAGCCGCCGACATGTCCGACTACTATAGGGTCGTCCCCACGACCTCGGGTCTAGATTGGCCCGCTACCGTCATGTACGAAGACTATAGGGTCGTCCCCACGACCACGGGACTAGATTGGCCCGCCACCGCCATGTCCGACGACAATAGGGTCGTCCCCACGACCCCGGGTCTAGGTTGGCCAGCCGCCGACATGTCCGACGACAGTCGGATCGTCCCCACGACCACGCGCCAAAGATGGCCAGCCGCCGACATGTCCGACGACTATTGGATCGTCCCCACGACCACGGGCCAAAGTTGGCCAGCCGCCGACATGTCCGACGACAATCGGATCGTCCCCACGACCACGCGCCAAAGTTGGCCAGCCGCCGACATGTCCGACGACTATAGGGTCGTCCCCACGACCCCGGGCCAATGTTGGCCAATCGCCGACATGTCCAACGACTATAGGGTCGTCGCTACGACCCCGGGACTAGATTAGCCCGCCACCGTCATGTCCAACGACTATAGGGTCGTCCCCACGACCACGGGCCAAAGTTGGCATGCCGCCGAAATGTCCGACGACTATAGGGTCGTCCCCACGACCCCGGGCCAAAGTTGGCAAGCCGCCGAAATGTCCGACGACTATAGGGTCGTCCCCACGACCCCGGGCCAAAGTTGGCAAGCCGCCGTCTTGTCCGACGACTGTAGGGTCGTCCCCACAACCCCGGGACTAGATTGGCCCGCCACCGTCAAGTCCGACGACTATAGGGTCGTCCCCACGACCCCGGGCCAAAGTTGGCAAGCCGCCGAAATGTCCGACGACTGTAGGGTCGTCCCCACGACCCCCGGACTAGATTGGCCCGCCACCGTCATGTCCAACGACTATCGGATCGTCCCCACGACCACGGGCCAAAGTTGGCCAGCCGCCGACATGTCCGATGACTGTAGGGTCGTCCCCACAACCCCGGGACTAGATTGGCCTGCCACCGTCAAGTCCGACGACTATAGGGTCGTCCCCACGACCCCGGGCCAAAGTTGGCAAGCCGCCGAAATGTCCGACGACTGTAGGGTCGTCCCCACAACCCCGGGACTAGATTGGCCCGCCACCGTCAAGTCCGACGACTATAGGGTCGTCCCCACGACCCCGGGCCAAAGTTGGCAAGCCGCCGAAATGTCCGACGACTGTAGGGTCGTCCCCACGACCCCCGGACTAGATTGGCCCGCCACCGACAATTCCGACGACTATAGGGTCGTCCCCACGACCCCGGGACTAGATTAGCCCGCCACCGTCATGTCACACGACTATAGGGTCGTCCCCACGACCCCGGGCCAAAGATGTCCAGCCGCCGTCTTGTCCGACGACTATAGGGACTTACCCACGACCCCGGGACTAGATTGGCCCGCCACCGTCATGTCCAACGACTATAGGGTCGTCCCCACAACCACGGGCCAAAGTTGGCCAGCCGCCGACATTTCCGACGACTATAGAGTCGTCCCCACGACCCCGGGCCAAAGTTGGCAAGCCGCCGAAATGTCCGACGACTGTAGGGTCGTCCCCACGACCCCGGGCCAAAGATGTCCAGCCGCCGTCTTGTCCGACGACTATAGGGTCGTCCCCACGACCCCGGGACTAGATTGGCCCGCCACCGTCATGTCCAACGACTATAGGGTCGTCCCCACAACAACGGGCCAAAGTTGGCCAGCCGCCGACATGTCCGACGATTATTGGATCGTCCCCACGACCACGGGCCAAAGTTGGCCAGCCGCCGACATGTCCGACGACTATAGGGTCGTCCCCACGACCCCGGGACAAAGTTGGCCCGCCGCCGACTTGTCCGACGACTATAGGGTCGTACCCACGATCCCGGGACTAGGCTGACATCCCGCCAACATGTCCGACGACTATAGGGTCGTCCCCACGACCCCGGGCCAAAGTTGGCAAGCCGCCGAAAAGTCCGACGACTGTAGGGTCGTCCCCACGACCCCGGGACTAGATTGGCCCGCCACCGTCAAGCCCGACGACTATAGGGTCGTCCCCAGGACCTCGGGACATGGTTGGCCCGCCGCCGACTTGTCCGACGACTATAGGGCCGTACCCACGACCCCCGGACTAGGCTGACAAGCCGCCAACATGTCCGACGACTATAGGGTCGTCCCCACGACCCCGGGCCAAAGTTGGCCAGCCGCCGAAATGTCCGACGACTATAGGGTCGTCCCTACGACCCCGGGACTAGATTGGCCAGCCGCCGACATGTCCGACGACTATAGGGTCGTCCCCACGACCCCGGGACAAGGTTGGCCCGCCGCAGACTTGTCCGACGACTATAGGGCCGTACCCACGACCCCGGGACTAAGCTGACAAGCCGCCAACATGTCCGACGACTATAGGGTCGTCCCCACGACCCCGGGACTAGATTGGCCCGCCAACGTCATGTCCAACGACTATAGGGTCGTCCCCACAACCACGGGCCAAAGTTGGCCAGCCGCCGACATTTCCGACGACTATAGAGTCGTCCCCACGACACCGGGCCAAAGTTGGCCAGCCGCCGACATGTCCGACGACTATAGGGTCGTCCCCACGACCCCGGGACAAGGTTGGCCCGCCGCCGACTTGTCCGACGACTATAGGGTCGTACCCACGACCCCGGGACTAGGCTGACAACCCGCCAACATGTCCGACGACTATAGGGTCGTCCCCACGACCCCGGGCCAAAGATGTCCATCCGCCATCTTGTCCGACGACTATAGGGTCTTACCCACGACCCCGGGACTAGATTGGCCCGCCACCGTCATGTCCAACGACTATAGGGTCGTCCCCACAACCACGGGCCAAAGTTGGCCAGCCGCCGACATTTCCGACGACTATAGAGTCGTCCCCACGACCCCGGGCCAAAGTTGGCAAGCCGCCGAAATGTCCGACGACTGTAGGGTCGTCCCCACGACCCCGGGCCAAAGATGTCCAGCCGCCGTCTTGTCCGACGACAATAGGGTCGTCTCCACGACCCCGGGTCCAGGTTGGCCAGCCGCCGACATTTCCGACGACTATAGAGTCGTCCCCACGACACCGGGACTAGATTGGTCCGCCACCGTCAAGTCCGACGACTATAGGGTCGTCCCCACGACCCCGGGACTAGATTAGCCCGCCACCGTCATGTCACACGACTATAGGGTCGTCCCCACAACCCCGGGCCAAAGATGTCCAGCCGCCGTCTTGTCCGACGACTATAGGGACTTACCCACGACCCCGGGACTAGATTGGCCCGCCACCGTCATGTCCAACGACTATAGGGTCGTCCCCACAACCACGGGCCAAAGTTGGCCAGCCGCCGTCTTGTCCGACGACTATAGGGTCTTACCCACGACCCCGGGACTAGATTGGCCCGCCACCGTCATGTCCGAAGACTATAGGGTCGTCCCCACGACCCCGGGACTAGGTTGGCCAGCCGCAGACATGTCCGACGACTATAGGGTCGTCCCGACGACCCCGGGCCAATGTTGGCCAATCGCCAACATGTCCGACGACTATAGGGTCGTCCCTACGACCCCGGGACTAGATTGGCCCGCCACCGTCATGTCCGACGACAATAGGGTCGTCCCCACGACCCCGGGCCAATGTTGGCCAATCGCCAACATGTCCGACGACTATAGGGTCGTCCCTACGACCCCGGGACTAGATTGGCCCGCCACCGTCATGTCCGACGACAATAGGGTCGTCCCCACGACCCCGGGTCCAGGTTGGCCAGCCGCCGACATTTCCGACGACTATAGAGTCGTCCCCACGACACCGGTCCAAAGTTGGCCAGCCGCCGACATGTCCGACGACTATAGGGTCGTCCCCACGACCCCGGGACTAGATTGGCCCGCCACCGTCATGTCCAACGACTATAGGGTCGTCCCCACAACCACGGGCCAAAGTTGGCCAGCCGCCGACATGTCCGACGACTATAGGGTCGTCCCCACGAACCCGGGCCAAAGTTGGCAAGCCGCCGAAATGTCCGACGACTATAGGGTCGTCCCCACGACCCCGGGACTAGGTTGGCCAGCCGCAGACATGTCCGACGACTATAGGGTCGTCCCGACGACCCCGGGCCAAAGTTGGCAAGCCGCCGAAATGTCCGACGACTGTAGGGTCGTCCCCACGACCCCGGGACTAGATTGGCCCGCCACCGTCAAGTCCGACGATCTCGGGACTAGGTTGGCCAGCCGCCGACATGTCCGACGACTATAGGGTCGCCCCCACGACCTCGGGCCAATTTTGGCCAGCCGCCGACATGTCCGACGACTATAGGGTCGTCCCCACGACCCCGGGCCAAAGTTGGCAAGCCGCCGAAATGTCCGACGACTGTAGGGTCGTCCCCACGACACCGGGAATAGATTGGCCGGCCACCGTCAAGTCCGACGACTATAGGGTCGTCCCCACGACCCCGGGACTAGATTGGCCCGCCACCGTCATGTCCAACGACTATAGGGTCGTCCCCACAACCACGGGCCAAAGTTGGCCAGCCGCCGACATGTCCGACGATTATTGGATCGTCCCCACGACCACGGGCCAAAGTTGGCAAGCCGCCGACATGTGCGACGACTATACGGTCGTCCCCACGACCCCGGGACTAGATTGGTCCGCCACCGTCATGTCCGACGACTATAGGGTCGTCCCCACGACCCCGGGACTAGGCTGACAACCCGCCAACATGTCCGACGACTATAGGGTCGTCCCCACGACCCCGGGCCAAAGATGTCCAGCCGCCGTCTTGTCCGACGACTATAGGGTCTTACCCACGACCCCGGGACTAGATTGGCCCGCCACCGTCATGTCCAACGACTATAGGGTCGTCCCCACAACCACGGGCCAAAGTTGGCCAGCCGCCGACATGTCCGACGACTGTAGGGTCGTCCCCACGACCCCGGGCCAAAGATGTCCAGCCGCCGTCTTGTCCGACGGCTATAGGGTCGTCCCCACGACCCCGGGACTAGATTGGCCCGCCACCGTCATGTCCAACGACTATAGGGTCGTCCCCACAACCACGGGCCAAAGTTGGCCAGCCGCCGACATGTCCGACGACTATAGGGTCGTCCCCACGAACCCGGGCCAAAGTTGGCAAGCCGCCGAAATGTCCGACGACTATAGGGTCGTCCCCACGACCCCGGGACTAGGTTGGCCAGCCGCAGACATGTCCGACGACTATAGGGTCGTCCCGACGACCCCGGGCCAAAGTTGGCAAGCCGCCGAAATGTCCGACGACTGTAGGGTCGTCCCCACGACCCCGGGACTAGATTGGCCCGCCACCGTCAAGTCCGACGATCTCGGGACTAGGTTGGCCAGCCGCCGACATGTCCGACGACTATAGGGTCGCCCCCACGACCTCGGGCCAATTTTGGCCAGCCGCCGACATGTCCGACGACTATAGGGTCGTCCCCACGACCCCGGGCCAAAGTTGGCAAGCCGCCGAAATGTCCGACGACTGTAGGGTCGTCCCCACGACACCGGGAATAGATTGGCCGGCCACCGTCAAGTCCGACGACTATAGGGTCGTCCCCACAACCACGGGCCAAAGTTGGCCAGCCGCCGACATGTCCGACGATTATTGGATCGTCCCCACGACCACGGGCCAAAGTTGGCAAGCCGCCGACATGTGCGACGACTATACGGTCGTCCCCACGACCCCGGGACTAGATTGGTCCGCCACCGTCATGTCCGACGACTATAGGGTCGTCCCCACGACCCCGGGACTAGGCTGACAACCCGCCAACATGTCCGACGACTATAGGGTCGTCCCCACGACCCCGGGCCAAAGATGTCCATCCGCCATCTTGTCCGACGACTATAGGGTCTTACCCACGACCCCGGGACTAGATTGGCCCGCCACCGTCATGTCCAACGACTATAGGGTCGTCCCCACAACCACGGGCCAAAGTTGGCCAGCCGCCGACATTTCCGACGACTATAGAGTCGTCCCCACGACCCCGGGCCAAAGTTGGCAAGCCGCCGAAATGTCCGACGACTGTAGGGTCGTCCCCACGACCCCGGGCCAAAGATGTCCAGCCGCCGTCTTGTCCGACGACAATAGGGTCGTCTCCACGACCCCGGGTCCAGGTTGGCCAGCCGCCGACATTTCCGACGACTATAGAGTCGTCCCCACGACACCGGGACTAGATTGGTCCGCCACCGTCAAGTCCGACGACTATAGGGTCGTCCCCACGACCCCGGGACTAGATTAGCCCGCCACCGTCATGTCACACGACTATAGGGTCGTCCCCACAACCCCGGGCCAAAGATGTCCAGCCGCCGTCTTGTCCGACGACTATAGGGACTTACCCACGACCCCGGGACTAGATTGGCCCGCCACCGTCATGTCCAACGACTATAGGGTCGTCCCCACAACCACGGGCCAAAGTTGGCCAGCCGCCGTCTTGTCCGACGACTATAGGGTCTTACCCACGACCCCGGGACTAGATTGGCCCGCCACCGTCATGTCCGAAGACTATAGGGTCGTCCCCACGACCCCGGGACTAGGTTGGCCAGCCGCAGACATGTCCGACGACTATAGGGTCGTCCCGACGACCCCGGGCCAATGTTGGCCAATCGCCAACATGTCCGACGACTATAGGGTCGTCCCTACGACCCCGGGACTAGATTGGCCCGCCACCGTCATGTCCGACGACAATAGGGTCGTCCCCACGACCCCGGGCCAATGTTGGCCAATCGCCAACATGTCCGACGACTATAGGGTCGTCCCTACGACCCCGGGACTAGATTGGCCCGCCACCGTCATGTCCGACGACAATAGGGTCGTCCCCACGACCCCGGGTCCAGGTTGGCCAGCCGCCGACATTTCCGACGACTATAGAGTCGTCCCCACGACACCGGTCCAAAGTTGGCCAGCCGCCGACATGTCCGACGACTATAGGGTCGTCCCCACGACCCCGGGACTAGATTGGCCCGCCACCGTCATGTCCAACGACTATAGGGTCGTCCCCACAACCACGGGCCAAAGTTGGCCAGCCGCCGACATGTCCGACGACTATAGGGTCGTCCCCACGAACCCGGGCCAAAGTTGGCAAGCCGCCGAAATGTCCGACGACTATAGGGTCGTCCCCACGACCCCGGGACTAGGTTGGCCAGCCGCAGACATGTCCGACGACTATAGGGTCGTCCCGACGACCCCGGGCCAAAGTTGGCAAGCCGCCGAAATGTCCGACGACTGTAGGGTCGTCCCCACGACCCCGGGACTAGATTGGCCCGCCACCGTCAAGTCCGACGATCTCGGGACTAGGTTGGCCAGCCGCCGACATGTCCGACGACTATAGGGTCGCCCCCACGACCTCGGGCCAATTTAGGCCAGCCGCCGACATGTCCGACGACTATAGGGTCGTCCCCACGACCCCGGGCCAAAGTTGGCAAGCCGCCGAAATGTCCGACGACTGTAGGGTCGTCCCCACGACACCGGGAATAGATTGGCCGGCCACCGTCAAGTCCGACGACTATAGGGTCGTCCCCACGACCCCGGGACTAGATTGGCCCGCCACCGTCATGTCCAACGACTATAGGGTCGTCCCCACAACCACGGGCCAAAGTTGGCCAGCCGCCGACATGTCCGACGATTATTGGATCGTCCCCACGACCACGGGCCAAAGTTGGCAAGCCGCCGACATGTGCGACGACTATACGGTCGTCCCCACGACCCCGGGACTAGATTGGTCCGCCACCGTCATGTCCGACGACTATAGGGTCGTCCCCACGACCCCGGGACTAGGCTGACAACCCGCCAACATGTCCGACGACTATAGGGTCGTCCCCACGACCCCGGGCCAAAGATGTCCAGCCGCCGTCTTGTCCGACGACTATAGGGTCTTACCCACGACCCCGGGACTAGATTGGCCCGCCACCGTCATGTCCAACGACTATAGGGTCGTCCCCACAACCACGGGCCAAAGTTGGCCAGCCGCCGACATGTCCGACGACTATAAGGTCGTCCCTACGACCCCGGGCCAACGTTGGCAAGCCGCCGAAATGTCCGACGACTGTAGGGTCGTCCCCACGACCCCGGGCCAAAGATGTCCAGCCGCCGTCTTGTCCGACGGCTATAGGGTCGTCCCCACGACCCCGGGACTAGATTGGCCCGCCACCGTCATGTCCAACGACTATAGGGTCGTCCCCACAACAACGGGCCAAAGTTGGCCAGCCGCCGACATTTCCGACGACTATAGAGTCGTCCCCACGACACCGGGCCAAAGTTGGCCAGCCGCCGACATGTCCGACGACTATAGGGTCGTCCCCACGACCCCGGGTCCAGGTTGGCCAGCCGCCGACATTTCCGACGACTATAGAGTCGTCCCCACGACACCGGTCCAAAGTTGGCCAGCCGCCGACATGTCCGACGACTGTAGGGTCGTCCCCACGACCCCGGGACTAGATTGGCCCGCCACCGTCAAGTCCGACGACTATAGGGTCGTCCCCACGACCTCGGGACTAGGTTGGCCAGCCGCCGACATGTCCGACGACTATAGGGTTGCCCCCACGACCTCGGGCCAATTTTGGCCAGCCGCCGACATGTCCGACGACTATAGGGTCGTCCCCACGACCCCGGGCCAAAGTTGGCAAGCCGCCGAAATGTCCGCCGACTGTAGGGTCGTCCCCACGACCCCGGGAATAGATTGGCCGGCCACCGTCAAGTCCGACGACTATAGGGTCGTCCCCACGACTTCGGGACTAGATTGGCCCGCCAACGTCAAGTCCGACGACTATAGGGTCGTCCCCACGACCCCGGGCCAAAGTTGGCAAGCCGCCGAAATGTCCGACGACTGTAGGGTCGTCCCCACAACCCCGGGACTAGATTGGCCCGCCACCGTCAAGTCCGACGACTATAGGGTCGTCCCCACGACCCCGGGCCAAAGTTGGCAAGCCGCCGAAATGTCCGACGACTGTAGGGTCGTCCCCACGACCCCCGGACTAGATTGGCCCGCCACCGTCATGTCCAACGACTATCGGATCGTCCCCACGACCACGGGCCAAAGTTGGCCAGCCGCCGACATGTCCGATGACTGTAGGGTCGTCCCCACAACCCCGGGACTAGATTGGCCTGCCACCGTCAAGTCCGACGACTATAGGGTCGTCCCCACGACCCCGGGCCAAAGTTGGCAAGCCGCCGAAATGTCCGACGACTGTAGGGTCGTCCCCACAACCCCGGGACTAGATTGGCCCGCCACCGTCAAGTCCGACGACTATAGGGTCGTCCCCACGACCACGGGCCAAAGTTGGCAAGCCGCCGAAATGTCCGACGACTGTAGGGTCGTCCCCACGACCCCCGGACTAGATTGGCCCGCCACCGACAATTCCGACGACTATAGGGTCGTCCCCACGACCCCGGGACTAGATTAGCCCGCCACCGTCATGTCACACGACTATAGGGTCGTCCCCACGACCCCGGGCCAAAGATGTCCAGCCGCCGTCTTGTCCGACGACTATAGGGACTTACCCACGACCCCGGGACTAGATTGGCCCGCCACCGTCATGTCCAACGACTATAGGGTCGTCCCCACAACCACGGGCCAAAGTTGGCCAGCCGCCGACATTTCCGACGACTATAGAGTCGTCCCCACGACCCCGGGCCAAAGTTGGCAAGCCGCCGAAATGTCCGACGACTGTAGGGTCGTCCCCACGACCCCGGGCCAAAGATGTCCAGCCGCCGTCTTGTCCGACGACTATAGGGTCGTCCCCACGACCCCGGGACTAGATTGGCCCGCCACCGTCATGTCCAACGACTATAGGGTCGTCCCCACAACAACGGGCCAAAGTTGGCCAGCCGCCGACATGTCCGACGATTATTGGATCGTCCCCACGACCACGGGCCAAAGTTGGCCAGCCGCCGACATGTCCGACGACTATAGGGTCGTCCCCACGACCCCGGGACAAAGTTGGCCCGCCGCCGACTTGTCCGACGACTATAGGGTCGTACCCACGATCCCGGGACTAGGCTGACATCCCGCCAACATGTCCGACGACTATAGGGTCGTCCCCACGACCCCGGGCCAAAGTTGGCAAGCCGCCGAAAAGTCCGACGACTGTAGGGTCGTCCCCACGACCCCGGGACTAGATTGGCCCGCCACCGTCAAGCCCGACGACTATAGGGTCGTCCCCAGGACCTCGGGACATGGTTGGCCCGCCGCCGACTTGTCCGACGACTATAGGGCCGTACCCACGACCCCGGGACTAGGCTGACAAGCCGCCAACATGTCCGACGACTATAGGGTCGTCCCCACGACCCCGGGCCAAAGTTGGCCAGCCGCCGAAATGTCCGACGACTATAGGGTCGTCCCTACGACCCCGGGACTAGATTGGCCAGCCGCCGACATGTCCGACGACTATAGGGTCGTCCCCACGACCCCGGGACAAGGTTGGCCCGCCGCAGACTTGTCCGACGACTATAGGGCCGTACCCACGACCCCGGGACTAAGCTGACAAGCCGCCAACATGTCCGACGACTATAGGGTCGTCCCCACGACCCCGGGACTAGATTGGCCCGCCAACGTCATGTCCAACGACTATAGGGTCGTCCCCACAACCACGGGCCAAAGTTGGCCAGCCGCCGACATTTCCGACGACTATAGAGTCGTCCCCACGACACCGGGCCAAAGTTGGCCAGCCGCCGACATGTCCGACGACTATAGGGTCGTCCCCACGACCCCGGGACAAGGTTGGCCCGCCGCCGACTTGTCCGACGACTATAGGGTCGTACCCACGACCCCGGGACTAGGCTGACAACCCGCCAACATGTCCGACGACTATAGGGTCGTCCCCACGACCCCGGGCCAAAGATGTCCATCCGCCATCTTGTCCGACGACTATAGGGTCTTACCCACGACCCCGGGACTAGATTGGCCCGCCACCGTCATGTCCAACGACTATAGGGTCGTCCCCACAACCACGGGCCAAAGTTGGCCAGCCGCCGACATTTCCGACGACTATAGAGTCGTCCCCACGACCCCGGGCCAAAGTTGGCAAGCCGCCGAAATGTCCGACGACTGTAGGGTCGTCCCCACGACCCCGGGCCAAAGATGTCCAGCCGCCGTCTTGTCCGACGACAATAGGGTCGTCTCCACGACCCCGGGTCCAGGTTGGCCAGCCGCCGACATTTCCGACGACTATAGAGTCGTCCCCACGACACCGGGACTAGATTGGTCCGCCACCGTCAAGTCCGACGACTATAGGGTCGTCCCCACGACCCCGGGACTAGATTAGCCCGCCACCGTCATGTCACACGACTATAGGGTCGTCCCCACGACCCCGGGCCAAAGATGTCCAGCCGCCGTCTTGTCCGACGACTATAGGGACTTACCCACGACCCCGGGACTAGATTGGCCCGCCACCGTCATGTCCAACGACTATAGGGTCGTCCCCACAACCACGGGCCAAAGTTGGCCAGCCGCCGTCTTGTCCGACGACTATAGGGTCTTACCCACGACCCCGGGACTAGATTGGCCCGCCACCGTCATGTCCGAAGACTATAGGGTCGTCCCCACGACCCCGGGACTAGGTTGGCCAGCCGCAGACATGTCCGACGACTATAGGGTCGTCCCGACGACCCCGGGCCAATGTTGGCCAATCGCCAACATGTCCGACGACTATAGGGTCGTCCCTACGACCCCGGGACTAGATTGGCCCGCCACCGTCATGTCCGACGACAATAGGGTCGTCCCCACGACCCCGGGTCCAGGTTGGCCAGCCGCCGACATTTCCGACGACTATAGAGTCGTCCCCACGACACCGGTCCAAAGTTGGCCAGCCGCCGACATGTCCGACGACTATAGGGTCGTCCCCACGACCCCGGGACTAAATTGGCCCGCCACCGTCATGTCCAACGACTATAGGGTCGTCCCCACAACCACGGGCCAAAGTTGGCCAGCCGCCGACATGTCCGACGACTATAGGGTCGTCCCCACGAACCCGGGCCAAAGTTGGCAAGCCGCCGAAATGTCCGACGACTATAGGGTCGTCCCCACGACCCCGGGACTAGGTTGGCCAGCCGCAGACATGTCCGACGACTATAGGGTCGTCCCGACGACCCCGGGCCAAAGTTGGCAAGCCGCCGAAATGTCCGACGACTGTAGGGTCGTCCCCACGACCCCGGGACTAGATTGGCCCGCCACCGTCAAGTCCGACGATCTCGGGACTAGGTTGGCCAGCCGCCGACATGTCCGACGACTATAGGGTCGCCCCCACGACCTCGGGCCAATTTTGGCCAGCCGCCGACATGTCCGACGACTATAGGGTCGTCCCCACGACCCCGGGCCAAAGTTGGCAAGCCGCCGAAATGTCCGACGACTGTAGGGTCGTCCCCACGACACCGGGAATAGATTGGCCGGCCACCGTCAAGTCCGACGACTATAGGGTCGTCCCCACGACCCCGGGACTAGATTGGCCCGCCACCGTCATGTCCAACGACTATAGGGTCGTCCCCACAACCACGGGCCAAAGTTGGCCAGCCGCCGACATGTCCGACGATTATTGGATCGTCCCCACGACCACGGGCCAAAGTTGGCAAGCCGCCGACATGTGCGACGACTATACGGTCGTCCCCACGACCCCGGGACTAGATTGGTCCGCCACCGTCATGTCCGACGACTATAGGGTCGTCCCCACGACCCCGGGACTAGGCTGACAACCCGCCAACATGTCCGACGACTATAGGGTCGTCCCCACGACCCCGGGCCAAAGATGTCCAGCCGCCGTCTTGTCCGACGGCTATAGGGTCGTCCCCACGACCCCGGGACTAGATTGGCCCGCCACCGTCATGTCCAACGACTATAGGGTCGTCCCCACAACCACGGGCCAAAGTTGGCCAGCCGCCGACATTTCCGACGACTATAGAGTCGTCCCCACGACACCGGGCCAAAGTTGGCCAGCCGCCGACATGTCCGACGACTATAAGGTCGTCCCTACGACCCCGGGCCAACGTTGGCAAGCCGCCGAAATGTCCGACGACTGTAGGGTCGTCCCCACGACCCCGGGCCAAAGATGTCCAGCCGCCGTCTTGTCCGACGGCTATAGGGTCGTCCCCACGACCCCGGGACTAGATTGGCCCGCCACCGTCATGTCCAACGACTATAGGGTCGTCCCCACAACCACGGGCCAAAGTTGGCCAGCCGCCGACATTTCCGACGACTATAGAGTCGTCCCCACGACACCGGGCCAAAGTTGGCCAGCCGCCGACATGTCCGACGACTATAGGGTCGTCCCCACGACCCCGGGACAAGGTTGGCCCGCCGCCGACTTGTCCGACGACTATAGGGTCGTACCCACGACCCCGGGACTAGGCTGACAACCCGCCAACATGTCCGACGACTATAGGGTCGTCCCCACGACCCCGGGCCAAAGATGTCCATCCGCCATCTTGTCCGACGACTATAGGGTCTTACCCACGACCCCGGGACTAGATTGGCCCGCCACCGTCATGTCCAACGACTATAGGGTCGTCCCCACAACCACGGGCCAAAGTTGGCCAGCCGCCGACATTTCCGACGACTATAGAGTCGTCCCCACGACACCGGGCCAAAGTTGGCCAGCCGCCGACATGTCCGACGACTATAGGGTCGTCCCCACGACCCCGGGCCAAAGATGTCCAGCCGCCATCTTGTCCGACGAGTATAGGGTCTTACCCACGACCCCGGGACTAGATTGGCCCGCCACCGTCATGTCCAACGACTATAGGGTCGTCCCCACAACCACGGGCCAAAGTTGGCCAGCCGCCGACATGTCCGACGACTATAGGGTCGTCCCGACGACCCCGGGCCAATGTTGGCCAATCGCCAACATGTCCGACGACTATAGGGTCGTCCCTACGACCCCGGGACTAGATTGGCCCGCCACCGTCATGTCCAACGATTATAGGGTCGTCCCCACGACCCCGGGCCAAAGTTGGCCAGCCGCCGACATGTCCGACGACTATCGGGTCGTCCCCACGACCCCGAGACTAGATTGGCCCGCCACCGTCATGTCCGACGACAATAGGGTCGTCCCCTCGACCCCGGGTCTAGGTTGGCCAGCCGCCGACTTGTCCGACGACTATAGGGTCGTACCCACGACCCCGGGACTAGGCTGACAAGCCGCCAACATGTCCGACGACTATAGGGTCGTCCCCACGACCCCGGGCCAAAGATGTCCAGCCGCCGTCTTGTCCGACGACTATAGGGTCGTCCCCACGACCCCGGGACTAGATTGGCCCGCCACCGTCATGTCCAACGACTATAGGGTCGTCCCCACAACCACGGGCCAAAGTTGGCCAGCCGCCGACATGTCCAACGACTATAGGGGCGTCCCCACGACCACGGGACTAGGTTGGCCCGCCGCAGACTTCTCCGACGACTATAGGGTCGTCCCCACGACCCCCGGACTAGGTTGGCTCGCCGCCGACTTGTCCGACGAGTATAGGGTCCTCCCCACGACCACGGGCCAAAGTTGGCCAGCCGCCGACAGGTCCGACGACTATAGGGTCGTCCCCACGACCCGGGACTAGACTGGCCCACCACCGTCATGTCCGACGACTATACGGTGATCCCCACGACCCCGGGACTAGGTTGCCTCGCCGCCGACTTGTCCGACGACTATAGGGTCGTCCCCACGACCCCGGGAGTAGGTTGGCTCGCCACCGTCATGTCTGACGACTATAGGGTCGTCCCCACGACCACGGGCCAAAGTTGGCCAGCCGCCGACTTGTCCGACGACTATAGGGTCGTCCCCATGACCCGGGACTAGACTGGCCCGCCACCGTCATGTCCGACGACTATAGGCTCGTCCCCACGACCACGGGCCAAAGTTGGCCAGCCGCCGACATGTCCGACGACTATAGAGTCGTCCCCACGACACCGGGCCAAAGTTGGCCAGCCGCCGACATGTCCGACGACTATAGGGTCGTCCCCACGAACCCGGGACAAGGTTGGCCCGCCGCCGACTTGTCCGACGACTATAGGGCCGTACCCACGACCCCGGGACTAGGCTGACAAGCCGCCAACATGTCCGACGACTATAGGGTCGTCCCCACGACCCCGGGCCAAAGTTGGCCAGCCGCCGAAATGTCCGACGACTATAGGGTCGTCCCCACGACCCCGGGACTAGATTGGCCCGCCACCGTCATGTCCGACGACTATAGGGTCGTCCCCACGACCCCGGGCCAAAGTTGGCAAGCCGCCGAAATGTCCGACGACCATAGGGTCGTCCCCACGACCCCGGGCCAAAGCTGGCAAGCCGCCGAAATGTCCGACGACTGTAGGGTCGTCCCCACGACCCCGGGACTAGACTGGCCCGCCACCGTGAAGTCCGACGACTATAGCGTCGTCCCCACGACCTCGGGACTAGGTTGGCCAGCCGCCGACATGTCCGACGACTATAGGGTCGTCCCCACGACCTTCGGGCCAAAGTTGGCCAGCCGCCGACATGTCCGACGACTATAGGGTCGTTCCTACGACCCCGGGACTAGATTGGCCCGCCACCGTCATGTCCAACGACTATAGGGTCGTCCCCACGACCATGGGCCAAAGTTGGCCAGCCGCCGTAATGTTCAACGACTATTGGGTCGTCCCCACGACCCCGGGACTAGATTGGCCCGCCACCGTCAAGTCCGACGACTATAGGGTCGTCCCCACGACCCCGGGCAAATTTGGCAAGCCGCCGACATGACCGACGACTGTAGGGTCGTCCCCACGACCCCGGGACTAGATTGGCCCGCCACCGTCATGTCCAACGACTATAGGGTCGTCCCCACGACCATGGGCCAAAGTTGGCCAGCCGCCGTAATGTCCAACGACTATTGGGTCGTCCCCTCGACCACGGGCCAAAGTTGGCCAGCCGCCGACATGCCCGACGACTGTAGGGTCGTCCCCACGACCCCGGGACTAGACTGGCCCGCCACCGTGAAGTCCGACGACTATAGGGTCGTCCCCACGACCTCGGGTCTAGATTGGCCCGCTACCGTCATGTCCGAAGACTATAGGGTCGTCCCCACGAACCCGGGCCAAAGTTGGCAAGCCGCCGAAATGTCCGACGACTATAGGGTCGTCCCCACGACCCCGGGACTAGGTTGGCCAGCCGCCGACATGTCCGACGACTATAGGGACGTCCCGACGACCCCGGGCCAATGTTGGCCAATCGCCAACATGTCCGACGACTATAGGGTCGTCCCTACGACCCCGGGACTAGATTGGCCCGCCACCGTCATGTCCAACGATTATAGGGTCGTCCCCACGACCCCGGGTCTAGGTTGGCCAGCCGCCGACATGTCCGACGACTATAGAGTCGTCCCCACGACACCGGGCCAAAGTTGGACAGCCGCCGACATGTCCGACTACTATAGGGTCGTCCCCACGACCTCGGGTCTAGATTGGCCCGCTACCGTCATGTCCGAAGACTATAGGGTCGTCCCCACGACCACGGGACTAGATTGGCCCGCCACCGCCATGTCCGACGACAATAGGGTCGTCCCCACGACCCCGGGTCTAGGTTGGCCAGCCGCCGACATGTCCGACGACAGTCGGATCGTCCCCACGACCACGCGCCAAAGATGGCCAGCCGCCGACATGTCCGACGACTATTGGATCGTCCCCACGACCACGGGCCAAAGTTGGCCAGCCGCCGACATGTCCGACGACAATCGGATCGTCCCCACGACCACGCGCCAAAGTTGGCCAGCCGCCGACATGTCCGACGACTATAGGGTCGTCCCCACGACCCCGGGCCAATGTTGGCCAATCGCCGACATGTCCAACGACTATAGGGTCGTCGCTACGACCCCGGGACTAGATTAGCCCGCCACCGTCATGTCCAACGACTATAGGGTCGTCCCCACGACCACGGGCCAAAGTTGGCATGCCGCCGAAATGTCCGACGACTATAGGGTCGTCCCCACGACCCCGGGCCAAAGTTGGCAAGCCGCCGAAATGTCCGACGACTATAGGGTCGTCCCCACGACCCCGGGCCAAAGTTGGCAAGCCGCCGAAATGTCCGACGACTGTAGGGTCGTCCCCACGACCCCGAGACTAGATTGGCCCGCCACCGTCAAGTCCGACGACTATAGGGTCGTCCCCAGGACCTTGGGACTAGATTGGCCCGCCACCGTCAAGTCCGACGACTATAGGGTCGTCCCCACGACCCCGGGCCAAAGTTGGCAAGCCGCCGCAATGTCCGACGACTGTATGGTCGTCCCCACGACCCCGGGACTAGATTGGTCCGCCACCGTCATGTCCGACGACTATAGGGTCGTCCGCACGACCCCGGGCCAAAGTTGGCCAGCCGCCGACATGTCCGACGACTATAGGGTCGTCCCCACGACCCCGAGGTTAGATTGGCCCGCCACCGTCATGTCCGACGACAATAGGGTCGTCTCCACGACCCCGGGTCCAGGTTGGCCAGCCGCCGACAATTCCGACGACTATAGAGTCGTCCCCATGACACCGGGCCAAAGTTGGCCAGCCGCCGACATGTCCGACGACTATAGGGTCGTCCCCACGACCCCGGGACTAGATTGGCCCGCCACCGTCATGTCCGACGATTATAGGGTCGTCCCCACGACCCCGGGACAAGCTTGGCCCGCCGCCGGCTTGTTCGACGACTATAGGGTCGTCCCCACGACCCCGGGACTAGATTGGCCCGCCACCGTCATGTCCGACGACTATTGGATCGTCCCCACGACCACGGGCCAAAGTTGGCCAGCCGCCGACATGTCCGACTATAGGGTCGTCCCCACGACCCCGGGACTAGATTGGTCCGCCACCGTCTTGTCCGACGACTATAGGGTCGTCCCCACGACCCCGGGCCAAAGTTGACCAGCCGCCGACATGTCCGACGACTATAGGGTCGTCCCCACGACCCCGAGACTAGATTGGCCCGCCACCGTCATGTCCGACGACAATAGGGTCGTCCCCACGACCCCGGGTCCAGGTTGGCCAGCCGCCGACATTTCCGACGACTATAGAGTCGTCCCCACGACACCGGGCCAAAGTTGGCAAGCCGCCGAAATGTCCGACGACTATAGGGTCGCTCCTACGACCCCGGGACTAGATTGGCCCGCCACCGTCATGTCCAACGACTATAGGGTCGTCCCCACAACCCCGGGACTAGGTTGACAAGCCGCCAACATGTCCGACGACTATAGGGTCGTCCCCACGACCCCGGGCCAAAGGTGGCATGCCGCCGAAATGTCCGACGACTATAGGGTCGTCCCCACGACCACGGGCCAAAGTTGGCAAGCCGCCGTAATGTCCAACGACTATTGGGTCGTCCCCTCGACCACGGGCCAAAGTTGGCCAGCCGCCGACATGCCCGACGACTGTAGGGTCGTCCCCACGACCCCGGGACTAGACTGGCCCGCCACCGTGAAGTCCGACGACTATAGGGTCGTCCCCACGACCTCGGGTCTAGATTGGCCCGCTACCGTCATGTCCGAAGACTATAGGGTCGTCCCCACGAACCCGGGCCAAAGTTGGCAAGCCGCCGAAATGTCCGACGACTATAGGGTCGTCCCCACGACCCCGGGACTAGGTTGGCCAGCCGCCGACATGTCCGACGACTATAGGGTCGTCCCGACGACCCCGGGCCAATGTTGGCCAATTGCCAACATGTCCGACGACTATAGGGTCGTCCCTACGACCCCGGGACTAGATTGTCCCGCCACCGTCATGTCCAACGATTATAGGGTCGTCCCCACGAACCCGGGTCTAGGTTGGCCAGCCGCCGACATGTCCGACGACTATAGAGTCGTCCCCACGACACCGGGCCAAAGTTGGACAGCCGCCGACATGTCCGACTACTATAGGGTCGTCCCCACGACCTCGGGTCTAGATTGGCCCGCTACCGTCATGTCCGAAGACTATAGGGTCGTCCCCACGACCACGGGACTAGATTGGCCCGCCACCGCCATGTCCGACGACAATAGGGTCGTCCCCATGACCCCGGGTCTAGGTTGGCCAGCCGCCGACATGTCCGACGACAATCGGATCGTCCCCACGACCACGCGCCAAAGATGACCAGCCGCCGACATGTCCGACGACTATTGGATCGTCCCCACGACCACGGGCCAAAGTTGGCCAGCCGCCGACATGTCCGACGACAATCGGATCGTCCCCACGACCACGCGCCAAAGTTGGCCAGCCGCCGACATGTCCGACGACTATAGGGTCGTCCCCACGACCCCGGGCCAATGTTGGCCAATCGCCGACATGTCCAACGACTATAGGGTCGTCGCTACGACCCCGGGACTAGATTAGCCCGCCACCGTCATGTCCAACGACTATAGGGTCGTCCCCACGACCACGGGCCAAAGTTGGCATGCCGCCGAAATGTCCGACGACTATAGGGTCGTCCCCACGACCCCGGGCCAAAGTTGGCAAGCCGCCGAAATGTCCGACGACTATAGGGTCGTCCCCACGACCCCGGGCCAAAGTTGGCAAGCCGCCGAAATGTCCGACGACTGTAGGGTCGTCCCCACGACCCCGAGACTAGATTGGCCCGCCACCGTCAAGTCCGACGACTATAGGGTCGTCCCCAGGACCTTGGGACTAGATTGGCCCGCCACCGTCAAGTCCGACGACTATAGGGTCGTCCCCACGACCCCGGGCCAAAGTTGGCAAGCCGCCGAAATGTCCGACGACTGTATGGTCGTCCCCACGACCCCGGGACTAGATTGGTCCGCCACCGTCATGTCCGACGACTATAGGGTCGTCCCCACGACCCCGGGCCAAAGATGGCCAGCCGCCGACATGTCCGACGACTATAGGGTCGTCCCCACGACCCCGAGGTTAGATTGGCCCGCCACCGTCATGTCCGACGACAATAGGGTCGTCTCCACGACCCCGGGTCCAGGTTGGCCAGCCGCCGACATTTCCGACGACTATAGAGTCGTCCCCATGACACCGGGCCAAAGTTGGCCAGCCGCCGACATGTCCGACGACTATAGGGTCGTCCCCACGACCCCGAGACTAGATTGGCCCGCCACCGTCATGTCCGACGACAATAGGGTCGTCCCCACGACCCCGGGTCCAGGTTGGCCAGCCGCCGACATTTCCGACGACTATAGAGTCGTCCCCACGACACCGGGCCAAAGTTGGCAAGCCGCCGAAATGTCCGACGACTATAGGGTCGCTCCTACGACCCCGGGACTAGATTGGCCCGCCACCGTCATGTCCAACGACTATAGGGTCGTCCCCACAACCCCGGGACTAGGTTGACAAGCCGCCAACATGTCCGACGACTATAGGGTCGTCCCCACGACCCCGGGCCAAAGGTGGCATGCCGCCGAAATGTCCGACGACTATAGGGTCGTCCCCACGACCACGGGCCAAAGTTGGCAAGCCGCCGAAATGTCCGACGACTGTAGGGTCGTCCCCACGACCCCGGGACTAGACTGGCCCGCCACCGTGAAGTCCGACGACTATAGGGTCGTCCCCACGACCTCGGGACTAGGTTGGCCAGCCGCCGACATGTCCGACGACTATAGGGTCGTCCCCACGACCTTCGGGCCAAAGTTGGCCAGCCGCCGACATGTCCGACGACTATAGGGTCGTTCCTACGACCCCGGGACTAGATTGGCCCGCCACCGTCATGTCCGACGACTATAGGGTCGTCCCCACGACCATGGGCCAAAGTTGGCCAGCCGCCGTAATGTTCAACGACTATTGGGTCGTCCCCACGACCCCGGGACTAGATTGGCCCGCCACCGTCATGTCCAACGACTATAGGGTCGTCCCCACGACCATGGGCCAAAGTTGGCCAGCCGCCGTAATGTCCAACGACTATTGGGTCGTCCCCTCGACCACGGGCCAAAGTTGGCCAGCCGCCGACATGCCCGACGACTGTAGGGTCGTCCCCACGACCCCGGGACTAGACTGGCCCGCCACCGTGAAGTCCGACGACTATAGGGTCGTCCCCACGACCTCGGGACTAGGTTGGCCAGCCGCCGACATGTCCGACGACTATAGGGTCGTCCCCACGACCTTCGGGCCAAAGTTGGCCAGCCGCCGACATGTCCGACGACTATAGGGTCGTCCCCACGACCCCGGGACTAGATTGGTCCGCCACCGTCATGTTCGACGACTATATGGTCGTCCCCACGACCCCGGGCCAAAGTTGGCAAGGCGCCGAAATGTCCGACGACTATAGGGTCGTCCCTACGACCCCGGGACTAGATTGGCCCGCCACCGTCATGTCCAACGACTATAGGGTCGTCCCCATGACACCGGGCCAAAGTTGGCATGCCGCCGAAATGTCCGACGACTATAGGGTCGTCCCCACGACCCCGGGCCAAAGTTGGCAAGCCGCCGAAATGTCCGACGACTATAGGGTCGTCCCCACGACCGCGAGCCAAGAATATCCAGCCGCCGTCTTGTCCGACGACTATAGGGTCGTCCCCACGACCCCGGGACTAGATTGGCCCGCCACCGTCATGTCCGACGACTATAGGGTCGTCCCCACGACCCCGGGACAAGGTTGGCCCGCCGCCGACTTGTCCGACGACTATAGGGTCGTACCCACGACCCCGGGACTAGGCAGACAAGCCGCCAACATGTCCGACGACTATAGGGTCGTCCCGACGACTATAGGGTCGTCCCGACGACCCCGGGCCAATGTTGGCCAATCACCAACATGTCCGACGACTATAGGGTCGTCCCTACGACCCCGGCACTAGATTGGCCGGCCACCGTCATGTCCAACGACTATAGGGTCGTCCCCACGACCCCGGGACTAGGTTGACAAGCCGCCAACATATCCGACGACTATACGGTCGTCCCCACGACCTCGGGACTAGGTCGGCCAGCCGCCGACATATCCGACGAGTATAGGGTCGTCCCTACGACCCCGGGCCAAAGTTGGCAAGCCGCCGAAATGTCCGACGACTATAGGGTCGTCCCCACAACCCCGAGACTAGATTGGCCCGCCACCGTCAAGTCCGACGAGTATAGGATCGTCTCCACGACCACGGGCCAAAGTTGGCCAGCCGCCGACATGTCCGTCGACTATAGGGTCGTCCCCACGACCCCGGGCCAAAGTTGGCAAGCCGCCGAAATGTCCGACGACTATAGGGTCGTCCCCACGACCGCGGGCCAAAGATGTCCAGCCGCCGTCTTGTCCGACGACTATAGGGTCGTACCCACGACCCCGGGACTAGATTGGCCCGCCACCGTCATGTCCAACGACTATAGGGTAGTCCCCACGACCCCGGGACTAGATTGGCCCGCCACCGTCATGTCCAACGACTATCGAATCGTCCCCACAACCCCGGGCCAATGTTGGCCAATCGCCGACATGTCCGACGACCATAGGGTCGTACCTACGACCCCGGGACTAGATCGGCCCGCCACCGTCATGTCCGACGACAATAGGGGCGTCCCCACGACCCTGGGTCTAGGTTGGCCAGCCGCCGACATGTCCGACGACTAAACAGTCGTCCCAACGACCACGGGCAAAAGTTGGCCAGCCGCCGACATGTCCGACGACTATAGGGTCGTCCCCACGACCCCGGGACTAGATTGGCCCGCCGCCGACTTGTCCGACGACTATAGGGTCGTCCCCACGACCCCGGGACTAGATTGGCCCGCCACCGTCTTGTCCGACGACTATAGGGTCGTCCCCACGACCCCGGGACTAGATTGGCCCGCCGCCGACATGTCCGACGACTATAGGGTCGTCCCCACGACCCCGGGAGTAGATTGGCCAGCCGCCGACATGTCCGACGACTAAACAGTCGTCCCAACGACCACGGGCAAAAGTTGGCCAGCCGCCGACATGTCCGACGACTATAGGGTCGTCCCCACGACACCGGGTCCAGGTTGGCCAGCCGCCGACATTTCCGACGACTATAGGGTCGTCCCCACGACCCGGGACTAGACTGGCCCGCCACCGTCATGTCCGACGACTATAGGGTCGTCCCCACGACCCCCGGACTAGGATGGCCGGCCGCCGACTTGTCCGACGACTGTAGGGTCGTCCCCACGACCCCGGGACTAGATTGGCCCGCCACCGTCATTTCCGACGACTATAGGGTCGTCCCCACGACCACGGGCCAAAGTTGTCCAGCCGCCGACATGTACGACGACTATAGGGTCGTCCCCACGACCCCGGGCCAAAGTTGGCAAGCCGCCGAAATGTCCGCCGACTGTAGGGTCGTCCCCACGACTCCGGGAATAGATTGGCCGGCCACCGTCAAGTCCGACGACTATAGGGTCGTCCCCACGACTTCGGGACTAGATTGGCCCGCCAACGTCAAGTCCGACGACTATAGGGTCGTCCCCACGACCCCGGGCCAAAGTTGGCAAGCCGCCGAAATGTCCGACGACTGTAGGGTCGTCCCCACAACCCCGGGACTAGATTGGCCCGCCACCGTCAAGTCCGACGACTATAGGGTCGTCCCCACGACCCCGGGCCAAAGTTGGCAAGCCGCCGAAATGTCCGACGACTGTAGGGTCGTCCCCACGACCCCCGGACTAGATTGGCCCGCCACCGACAATTCCGACGACTATAGGGTCGTCCCCACGACCCCGGGACTAGATTAGCCCGCCACCGTCATGTCACACGACTATAGGGTCGTCCCCACGACCCCGGGCCAAAGATGTCCAGCCGCCGTCTTGTCCGACGACTATAGGGACTTACCCACGACCCCGGGACTAGATTGGCCCGCCACCGTCATGTCCAACGACTATAGGGTCGTCCCCACAACCACGGGCCAAAGTTGGCCAGCCGCCGACATTTCCGACGACTATAGAGTCGTCCCCACGACCCCGGGCCAAAGTTGGCAAGCCGCCGAAATGTCCGACGACTGTAGGGTCGTCCCCACGACCCCGGGCCAAAGATGTCCAGCCGCCGTCTTGTCCGACGACTATAGGGTCGTCCCCACGACCCCGGGACTAGATTGGCCCGCCACCGTCATGTCCAACGACTATAGGGTCGTCCCCACAACAACGGGCCAAAGTTGGCCAGCCGCCGACATGTCCGACGATTATTGGATCGTCCCCACGACCACGGGCCAAAGTTGGCCAGCCGCCGACATGTCCGACGACTATAGGGTCGTCCCCACGACCCCGGGCCAAAGTTGGCCAGCCGCCGAAATGTCCGACGACTATAGGGTCGTCCCTACGACCCCGGGACTAGATTGGCCAGCCGCCGACATGTCCGACGACTATAGGGTCGTCCCCACGACCCCGGGACAAGGTTGGCCCGCCGCAGACTTGTCCGACGACTATAGGGCCGTACCCACGACCCCGGGACTAAGCTGACAAGCCGCCAACATGTCCGACGACTATAGGGTCGTCCCCACGACCCCGGGACTAGGCTGACAACCCGCCAACATGTCCGACGACTATAGGGTCGTCCCCACGACCCCGGGCCAAAGATGTCCAGCCGCCGTCTTGTCCGACGACTATAGGGTCTTACCCACGACCCCGGGACTAGATTGGCCCGCCACCGTCATGTCCAACGACTATAGGGTCGTCCCCACAACCACGGGCCAAAGTTGGCCAGCCGCCGACATTTCCGACGACTATAGAGTCGTCCCCACGACACCGGGCCAAAGTTGGCCAGCCGCCGACATGTCCGACGACTATAGGGTCGTCCCCACGACCCCGGGACAAGGTTGGCCCGCCGCCGACTTGTCCGACGACTATAGGGTCGTACCCACGACCCCGGGACTAGGCTGACAACCCGCCAACATGTCCGACGACTATAGGGTCGTCCCCACGACCCCGGGCCAAAGATGTCCATCCGCCATCTTGTCCGACGACTATAGGGTCTTACCCACGACCCCGGGACTAGATTGGCCCGCCACCGTCATGTCCAACGACTATAGGGTCGTCCCCACAACCACGGGCCAAAGGTGGCCAGCCGCCGACATTTCCGACGACTATAGAGTCGTCCCCACGACCCCGGGCCAAAGTTGGCAAGCCGCCGAAATGTCCGACGACTGTAGGGTCGTCCCCACGACCCCGGGCCAAAGATGTCCAGCCGCCGTCTTGTCCGACGACAATAGGGTCGTCTCCACGACCCCGGGTCCAGGTTGGCCAGCCGCCGACATTTCCGACGACTATAGAGTCGTCCCCACGACACCGGGACTAGATTGGTCCGCCACCGTCAAGTCCGACGACTATAGGGTCGTCCCCACGACCCCGGGACTAGATTAGCCCGCCACCGTCATGTCACACGACTATAGGGTCGTCCCCACGACCCCGGGCCAAAGATGTCCAGCCGCCGTCTTGTCCGACGACTATAGGGACTTACCCACGACCCCGGGACTAGATTGGCCCGCCACCGTCATGTCCAACGACTATAGGGTCGTCCCCACAACCACGGGCCAAAGTTGGCCAGCCGCCGAGATGTCCGACGACTATAGGGTCGTCCCCACGACCCCGGGCCAAAGTTGGCAAGCCGCCGAAATGTCCGACGACTGTAGGGTCGTCCCCACGACCCCGGGCCAAAGATGTCCAGCCGCCGTCTTGTCCGACGACTATAGGGTCGTCCCCACGACCCCGGGACTAGATTGGCCCGCCACCGTCATGTCCAACGACTATAGGGTCGTCCCCACAACCACGGGCCAAAGTTGGCCAGCCGCCGACATGTCCGACGATTATTGGATCGTCCCCACGACCACGGGCCAAAGTTGGCCAGCCGCCGACATGTCCGACGATTATTGGATCGTCCCCACGACCACGGGCCAAAGTTGGCCAGCCGCCGACATGTCCGACGACTATAGGGTCGTCCCCACGACCCCGGGACAAGGTTGGCCCGCCGCCGACTTGTCCGACGACTATAGGGTCGTACCCACGACCCCGGGACTAGGCTGACAACCCGCCAACATGTCCGACGACTATAGGGTCGTCCCCACGACCCCGGGCCAAAGTTGGCAAGCCGCCGAAAAGTCCGACGACTGTAGGGTCGTCCCCACGACCCCGGGACTAGATTGGCCCGCCACCGTCAAGTCCGACGACTATAGGGTCGTCCCCAGGACCTCGGGACAAGGTTGGCCCGCCGCCGACTTGTCCGACGACTATAGGGCCGTACCCACGACCCCGGGACTAGGCTGACAAGCCGCCAACATGTCAGACGACTATAGGGTCGTCCCCACGACCCCGGGCCAAAGTTGGCCAGCTGCCGAAATGTCCGACGACTATAGGGTCGTCCCTACGACCCCGGGACTAGATTGGCCAGCCGCCGACATGTCCGACGACTATAGGGTCGTCCCCACGACCCCGGGACAAGGTTGGCCCGCCGCCGACTTGTCCGACGACTATAGGGCCGTACCCACGACCCCGGGACTAAGCTGACAAGCCGCCAACATGTCCGACGACTATAGGGTCGTCCCCACGACCCCGGGCCAAAGTTGGCCAGCCGCCGAAATGTCCGACGACTATAGGGTCGTCCCCACGACCCCGGGACTAGATTGGCCCGCCACCGTCATATCCGACGACTATAGGGTTGTCCCCACGACCCCGGGCCAAAGTTGGCAAGCCGCCGAAATGTCCGACGACTGTAGGGTTGTACCCACGACCCCGGGACTAGGCTGACAAGCCGCCAACATGTCCGGCGACTATAGGGTCGTCCCTACGACCCCGGGCCAAAGATGGCACGCCGCCGAAATGTCCGACGACTGTAGGGTCGTCCCCACGACCCCGGGTCTAGGTTGGCCAGCCGCCGACATGTCCGACGACAATCGGATCGTCCCCACGCCCACGCGCCAAAGTTGGCCAGCCGCCGACATGTCCGACGACTATTGGATCGTCCCCACGACCACGGGCCAAAGTTGGCCAGCCGCCGACATGTCCGACGACTATAGGGTCGTCCCCACGACCCCGGGGCTAGATTGGCCCGCCACCGTCATGTCCGAAGACTATAGGGTCGTCCCCACGACCCCGGGACTAGGTTGGCCGGCCGCAGACATGTCCGACGACTATAGGGTCGTCCCGACGACCACGGGCCAATGTTGGCCAATCGCCAACATGTCCGACGACTATAGGGTCGTCCCTCCAACCCCGGGACTAGATTGGCCCGCCACCGTCATGTCCGACGACAATAGGGTGGTCCCCACGACCCCGGGTCCAGGTTGGCCAGCCGCCGACATTTCCGACGACTATAGAGTCGTCCCCACGACACCGGTCCAAAGTTGGCCAGCCGCCGACATGTCCGACGACTATAGGGTCGTCCCCACGACCCCGGGACTAGATTGGCCCGCCACCGTCATGTCCAACGACTATAGGGTCGTCCCCACAACCACGGGCCAAAGTTGGCCAGCCGCCGACATGTCCGACGACTATAGGGTCGTCCCCACGAACCCGGGCCAAAGTTGGCAAGCCGCCGAAATGTCCGACGACTATAGGGTCGTCCCCACGACCCCGGGACTAGGTTGGCCAGCCGCAGATATGTCCAACGACTATAGGGTCGTCCCGACGACCCCGGGCCAAAGTTGGCAAGCCGCCGAAATGTCCGACGACTGTAGGGTCGTCCCCACGACCCCGGGCCAAAAATGTCCAGCCGCCGTCTTGTCCGACGACTATAGGGTCGTCCCCACGACCCCGGGACTAGATTGGCCCGCCACCGTCATGTCCAACGACTATAGGGTCGTCCCCACAACCACGGGCCAAAGTTGGCCAGCCGCCGACATGTCCGACGATTATTGGATCGTCCCCACGACCACGGGCCAAAGTTGGCCAGCCGCCGACATGTGCGACGACTATACGGTCGTCCCCACGACCCCGGGACTAGATTGGTCCGCCACCGTCATGTCCGACGACTATAGGGTCGTCCCCACGACACCGGGCCAAAGTTGGCCAGCCGCCGACATGTCCGACGACTATAGGGTCGTCCCCACGACCCCGGGACAAGGTTGGCCCGCCGCCGACTTGTCCGACGACTATAGGGTCGTACCCACGACCCCGGGACTAGGCTGACAACCCGCCAACATGTCCGACGACTATGGGGTCGTCCCCACGACCCCGGGCCAAAGTTGGCAAGCCGCCGAAATGTCCGACGACTGTAGGGTCGTCCCCACGACCCCGGGACTAGATTGGCCCGCCACCGTCAAGTCCGACGACTATAGGGTCGTCCCCACGACCCCGGGACTAGATTGTCCCGCCACCGTCATGTCCGACGACTATAGGGTCGTCCCCACGACCCCGGGCCAAAGTTGGCCAGCCGCCGACATTTCCGACGACTATAGAGTCGTCTCCACGACACCGGGCCAAAGTTGGCCAGCCGCAGAAATGTCCGACGACTATAGGGTCGTCCCCACGACCCCGAGACTAGATTGGCCCGCCACCGTCATGTCCGACGACAATAGGGTCGTCCCCTCGACCCCGGGTCTAGGTTGGCCAGCCGCCGACTTGTCCGACGACTATAGGGTCGTACCCACGACCCCGGGACTAGGCTGACAAGCCGCCAACATGTCCGACGACTATAGGGTCGTCCCCACGACCCCGGGCCAAAGATGTCCAGCCGCCGTCTTGTCCGACGACTATAGGTCGTCCCCACGACCCCGGGACTAGATTGGCCCGCCACCGTCATGTCCAACGACTATAGGGTCGTCCCCACAACCACGGGCCAAAGTTGGCCAGCCGCCGACATGTCCAACGACTATAGGGTCGTCCCCACGACCACGGGCCAAAGTTGACCAGCCGCCGACATGTCCGACGACTATTGGATCGTCCCCACGACCCCGGGCCAAAGGGTGCAAGCCGCCGACATGTCCGACGACTATAGGGTCGTCCCCACGACCTCGGGACTAGGTTGGCCACCCGCCGACATGTCCGACGACTATAGGGTCGTCCCCACGACCCCGGGTCTAGGTTGGCCAGCCGCCGACATGTCCGACGAATATAGAGTCGTCCCCACGACACCGGGCCAAAGTTGGCCAGCCGCCGACATGTCCGACGACTATTGGGTCGTCCCCACGACACCGGGCCAAAGTTGGCCAGCCGCCGACATGTCCGACGACAATCGGATCGTCCCCACGACCACGCGCCAAAGTTGGCCAGCCGCCGACATGTCCGACGACTTTTGGATCGTCCCCACGACCACGGGCCAAAGTTGGCCAGCCGCCGACATGTCCGAAGACTATAGGGTCGTCCCCACGACCCCGGGACTAGATTGGCCAGCCGCCGACATGTCCGACGACTATAGAGTCGTCCCCACGACCTCGGGACTAGGTTGGCCAGCCGCCGACATGTCCGACGACTATAATGTCGTCCCCACGACCCCGGGCCAATGTTGGCAAATCGCCGACATGTCCGACGACTATAGGGTCGTCCCTACGACCCCGGGCCAAAGCTGGCCAGCCGCCGACATGTCCGACGACTATTGGATCGTCCCCACGACCACGGGCCAAAGTTGGCCAGCCGCCGACATGTCCGAAGACTATAGGGTCGTCCCCACGACCCCGGGACTAGATTGGCCAGCCGCCGACATGTCCGACGACTATAGATTCGTCCCCACGACACCGGGTCAAAGTTGGCCAGCCGCTGACATTTCCAACGACTATTGGGTCGTCCCCACGACCACGGGCCAATGTTGGCTAGCCGCCGACATGTCCGACGACTATAGGGTCGTCCCCACGACCACGGGCCAAAGCTGGCCAGCCGCCGACATGTCCGACGACTATTGGATCGTCCCCACGACCCCGGGCCAAAGTTGGCCAGCCGCCGACATTTCCGACGACTATAGAGTCGTCTCCACGACACCGGGCCAAAGTTGGCCAGCCGCAGAAATGTCCGACGACTATAGGGTCGTCCCCACGACCCCGGGACTAGATTGGTCCGCCACCGTCATGTCCGACGACTATAGGGTCGTCCCCACGACCCCGGGCCAAATTTGGCAAGCCGCCGAAATGTCCGACGACTGTAGGGTCGGCCCCACGACCCCGGGACTAGATTGGCCCGCCACCGTCAAGTCCGACGATCTCGGGACTAGGTTGGCCAGCCGCCGACACGTCCGACGACTATAGGGTCGCCCCCACGACCTCGGGCCAATTTTGGCCAGCCGCCGACATGTCCGACGACTATAGGGTCGTCCCCACGACCCCGGGCCAAAGTTGGCAAGCCGCCGAAATGTCCGACGACTGTAGGGTCGTCCCCACGACCCCGGGAATAGATTGGCCGGCCACCGTCAAGTCCGACGACTATAGGGTCGTCCCCACGACCCCGGGACTAGATTGGCCCGCCACCGTCATGTCCAACGACTATAGGGTCGTCCCCACAACCACGGGCCAAAGTTGGCCAGCCGCCGACATGTCCGACGATTATTGGATCGTCCCCACGACCACGGGCCAAAGTTGGCAAGCCGCCGACATGTGCGACGACTATACGGTCGTCCCCACGACCCCGGGACTAGATTGGTCCGCCACCGTCATGTCCGACGACTATAGGGTCGTCCCCACGACCCCGGGACTAGGCTGACAACCCGCCAACATGTCCGACGACTATAGGGTCGTCCCCACGACCCCGGGCCAAAGATGTCCAGCCGCCGTCTTGTCCGACGACTATAGGGTCTTACCCACGACCCCGGGACTAGATTGGCCCGCCACCGTCATGTCCAACGACTATAGGGTCGTCCCCACAACCACGGGCCAAAGTTGGCCAGCCGCCGACATGTCCGACGACTATAAGGTCGTCCCTACGACCCCGGGCCAAAGTTGGCAAGCCGCCGAAATGTCCGACGACTGTAGGGTCGTCCCCACGACCCCGGGCCAAAGATGTCCAGCCGCCGTCTTGTCCGACGACTATAGGGTCGTCCCCACGACCCCGGGACTAGGTTGGCCAGCCGCCGACATGTCCGACGACTATAGGGACGTCCCGACGACCCCGGGCCAATGTTGGCCAATCGCCAACATGTCCGACGACTATAGGGTCGTCCCTACGACCCCGGGACTAGATTGGCCCGCCACCGTCATGTCCAACGATTATAGGGTCGTCCCCACGACCCCGGGTCTAGGTTGGCCAGCCGCCGACATGTCCGACGACTATAGAGTCGTCCCCACGACACCGGGCCAAAGTTGGACAGCCGCCGACATGTCCGACTACTATAGGGTCGTCCCCACGACCTCGGGTCTAGATTGGCCCGCTACCGTCATGTCCGAAGACTATAGGGTCGTCCCCACGACCACGGGACTAGATTGGCCCGCCACCGCCATGTCCGACGACAATAGGGTCGTCCCCACGACCCCGGGTCTAGGTTGGCCAGCCGCCGACATGTCCGACGACAGTCGGATCGTCCCCACGACCACGCGCCAAAGATGGCCAGCCGCCGACATGTCCGACGACTATTGGATCGTCCCCACGACCACGGGCCAAAGTTGGCCAGCCGCCGACATGTCCGACGACAATCGGATCGTCCCCACGACCACGCGCCAAAGTTGGCCAGCCGCCGACATGTCCGACGACTATAGGGTCGTCCCCACGACCCCGGGCCAATGTTGGCCAATCGCCGACATGTCCAACGACTATAGGGTCGTCGCTACGACCCCGGGACTAGATTAGCCCGCCACCGTCATGTCCAACGACTATAGGGTCGTCCCCACGACCACGGGCCAAAGTTGGCATGCCGCCGAAATGTCCGACGACTATAGGGTCGTCCCCACGACCCCGGGCCAAAGTTGGCAAGCCGCCGAAATGTCCGACGACTATAGGGTCGTCCCCACGACCCCGGGCCAAAGTTGGCAAGCCGCCGAAATGTCCGACGACTGTAGGGTCGTCCCCACGACCCCGAGACTAGATTGGCCCGCCACCGTCAAGTCCGACGACTATAGGGTCGTCCCCAGGACCTTGGGACTAGATTGGCCCGCCACCGTCAAGTCCGACGACTATAGGGTCGTCCCCACGACCCCGGGCCAAAGTTGGCAAGCCGCCGCAATGTCCGACGACTGTATGGTCGTCCCCACGACCCCGGGACTAGATTGGTCCGCCACCGTCATGTCCGACGACTATAGGGTCGTCCGCACGACCCCGGGCCAAAGTTGGCCAGCCGCCGACATGTCCGACGACTATAGGGTCGTCCCCACGACCCCGAGGTTAGATTGGCCCGCCACCGTCATGTCCGACGACAATAGGGTCGTCTCCACGACCCCGGGTCCAGGTTGGCCAGCCGCCGACAATTCCGACGACTATAGAGTCGTCCCCATGACACCGGGCCAAAGTTGGCCAGCCGCCGACATGTCCGACGACTATAGGGTCGTCCCCACGACCCCGGGACTAGATTGGCCCGCCACCGTCATGTCCGACGATTATAGGGTCGTCCCCACGACCCCGGGACAAGCTTGGCCCGCCGCCGGCTTGTTCGACGACTATAGGGTCGTCCCCACGACCCCGGGACTAGATTGGCCCGCCACCGTCATGTCCGACGACAATAGGGTCGTCCCCACGACCCCGGGTCCAGGTTGGCCAGCCGCCGACATTTCCGACGACTATAGAGTCGTCCCCACGACACCGGGCCAAAGTTGGCAAGCCGCCGAAATGTCCGACGACTATAGGGTCGCTCCTACGACCCCGGGACTAGATTGGCCCGCCACCGTCATGTCCAACGACTATAGGGTCGTCCCCACAACCCCGGGACTAGGTTGACAAGCCGCCAACATGTCCGACGACTATAGGGTCGTCCCCACGACCCCGGGCCAAAGGTGGCATGCCGCCGAAATGTCCGACGACTATAGGGTCGTCCCCACGACCACGGGCCAAAGTTGGCAAGCCGCCGTAATGTCCAACGACTATTGGGTCGTCCCCTCGACCACGGGCCAAAGTTGGCCAGCCGCCGACATGCCCGACGACTGTAGGGTCGTCCCCACGACCCCGGGACTAGACTGGCCCGCCACCGTGAAGTCCGACGACTATAGGGTCGTCCCCACGACCTCGGGTCTAGATTGGCCCGCTACCGTCATGTCCGAAGACTATAGGGTCGTCCCCACGAACCCGGGCCAAAGTTGGCAAGCCGCCGAAATGTCCGACGACTATAGGGTCGTCCCCACGACCCCGGGACTAGGTTGGCCAGCCGCCGACATGTCCGACGACTATAGGGTCGTCCCGACGACCCCGGGCCAATGTTGGCCAATTGCCAACATGTCCGACGACTATAGGGTCGTCCCTACGACCCCGGGACTAGATTGTCCCGCCACCGTCATGTCCAACGATTATAGGGTCGTCCCCACGAACCCGGGTCTAGGTTGGCCAGCCGCCGACATGTCCGACGACTATAGAGTCGTCCCCACGACACCGGGCCAAAGTTGGACAGCCGCCGACATGTCCGACTACTATAGGGTCGTCCCCACGACCTCGGGTCTAGATTGGCCCGCTACCGTCATGTCCGAAGACTATAGGGTCGTCCCCACGACCACGGGACTAGATTGGCCCGCCACCGCCATGTCCGACGACAATAGGGTCGTCCCCATGACCCCGGGTCTAGGTTGGCCAGCCGCCGACATGTCCGACGACAATCGGATCGTCCCCACGACCACGCGCCAAAGATGACCAGCCGCCGACATGTCCGACGACTATTGGATCGTCCCCACGACCACGGGCCAAAGTTGGCCAGCCGCCGACATGTCCGACGACAATCGGATCGTCCCCACGACCACGCGCCAAAGTTGGCCAGCCGCCGACATGTCCGACGACTATAGGGTCGTCCCCACGACCCCGGGCCAATGTTGGCCAATCGCCGACATGTCCAACGACTATAGGGTCGTCGCTACGACCCCGGGACTAGATTAGCCCGCCACCGTCATGTCCAACGACTATAGGGTCGTCCCCACGACCACGGGCCAAAGTTGGCATGCCGCCGAAATGTCCGACGACTATAGGGTCGTCCCCACGACCCCGGGCCAAAGTTGGCAAGCCGCCGAAATGTCCGACGACTATAGGGTCGTCCCCACGACCCCGGGCCAAAGTTGGCAAGCCGCCGAAATGTCCGACGACTGTAGGGTCGTCCCCACGACCCCGAGACTAGATTGGCCCGCCACCGTCAAGTCCGACGACTATAGGGTCGTCCCCAGGACCTTGGGACTAGATTGGCCCGCCACCGTCAAGTCCGACGACTATAGGGTCGTCCCCACGACCCCGGGCCAAAGTTGGCAAGCCGCCGAAATGTCCGACGACTGTATGGTCGTCCCCACGACCCCGGGACTAGATTGGTCCGCCACCGTCATGTCCGACGACTATAGGGTCGTCCCCACGACCCCGGGCCAAAGTTGGCCAGCCGCCGACATGTCCGACGACTATAGGGTCGTCCCCACGACCCCGAGGTTAGATTGGCCCGCCACCGTCATGTCCGACGACAATAGGGTCGTCTCCACGACCCCGGGTCCAGGTTGGCCAGCCGCCGACATTTCCGACGACTATAGAGTCGTCCCCATGACACCGGGCCAAAGTTGGCCAGCCGCCGACATGTCCGACGACTATAGGGTCGTCCCCACGACCCCGAGACTAGATTGGCCCGCCACCGTCATGTCCGACGACAATAGGGTCGTCCCCACGACCCCGGGTCCAGGTTGGCCAGCCGCCGACATTTCCGACGACTATAGAGTCGTCCCCACGACACCGGGCCAAAGTTGGCAAGCCGCCGAAATGTCCGACGACTATAGGGTCGCTCCTACGACCCCGGGACTAGATTGGCCCGCCACCGTCATGTCCAACGACTATAGGGTCGTCCCCACAACCCCGGGACTAGGTTGACAAGCCGCCAACATGTCCGACGACTATAGGGTCGTCCCCACGACCCCGGGCCAAAGGTGGCATGCCGCCGAAATGTCCGACGACTATAGGGTCGTCCCCACGACCACGGGCCAAAGTTGGCAAGCCGCCGAAATGTCCGACGACTGTAGGGTCGTCCCCACGACCCCGGGACTAGACTGGCCCGCCACCGTGAAGTCCGACGACTATAGGGTCGTCCCCACGACCTCGGGACTAGGTTGGCCAGCCGCCGACATGTCCGACGACTATAGGGTCGTCCCCACGACCTTCGGGCCAAAGTTGGCCAGCCGCCGACATGTCCGACGACTATAGGGTCGTTCCTACGACCCCGGGACTAGATTGGCCCGCCACCGTCATGTCCGACGACTATAGGGTCGTCCCCACGACCATGGGCCAAAGTTGGCCAGCCGCCGTAATGTTCAACGACTATTGGGTCGTCCCCACGACCCCGGGACTAGATTGGCCCGCCACCGTCATGTCCAACGACTATAGGGTCGTCCCCACGACCATGGGCCAAAGTTGGCCAGCCGCCGTAATGTCCAACGACTATTGGGTCGTCCCCTCGACCACGGGCCAAAGTTGGCCAGCCGCCGACATGCCCGACGACTGTAGGGTCGTCCCCACGACCCCGGGACTAGACTGGCCCGCCACCGTGAAGTCCGACGACTATAGGGTCGTCCCCACGACCTCGGGACTAGGTTGGCCAGCCGCCGACATGTCCGACGACTATAGGGTCGTCCCCACGACCTTCGGGCCAAAGTTGGCCAGCCGCCGACATGTCCGACGACTATAGGGTCGTCCCCACGACCCCGGGACTAGATTGGTCCGCCACCGTCATGTTCGACGACTATATGGTCGTCCCCACGACCCCGGGCCAAAGTTGGCAAGGCGCCGAAATGTCCGACGACTATAGGGTCGTCCCTACGACCCCGGGACTAGATTGGCCCGCCACCGTCATGTCCAACGACTATAGGGTCGTCCCCATGACACCGGGCCAAAGTTGGCATGCCGCCGAAATGTCCGACGACTATAGGGTCGTCCCCACGACCCCGGGCCAAAGTTGGCAAGCCGCCGAAATGTCCGACGACTATAGGGTCGTCCCCACGACCGCGAGCCAAGAATATCCAGCCGCCGTCTTGTCCGACGACTATAGGGTCGTCCCCACGACCCCGGGACTAGATTGGCCCGCCACCGTCATGTCCGACGACTATAGGGTCGTCCCCACGACCCCGGGACAAGGTTGGCCCGCCGCCGACTTGTCCGACGACTATAGGGTCGTACCCACGACCCCGGGACTAGGCAGACAAGCCGCCAACATGTCCGACGACTATAGGGTCGTCCCGACGACTATAGGGTGGTCCCGACGACCCCGGGCCAATGTTGGCCAATCACCAACATGTCCGACGACTATAGGGTCGTCCCTACGACCCCGGCACTAGATTGGCCGGCCACCGTCATGTCCAACGACTATAGGGTCGTCCCCACGACCCCGGGACTAGGTTGACAAGCCGCCAACATATCCGACGACTATACGGTCGTCCCCACGACCTCGGGACTAGGTCGGCCAGCCGCCGACATATCCGACGAGTATAGGGTCGTCCCTACGACCCCGGGCCAAAGTTGGCAAGCCGCCGAAATGTCCGACGACTATAGGGTCGTCCCCACAACCCCGAGACTAGATTGGCCCGCCACCGTCAAGTCCGACGAGTATAGGATCGTCTCCACGACCACGGGCCAAAGTTGGCCAGCCGCCGACATGTCCGTCGACTATAGGGTCGTCCCCACGACCCCGGGCCAAAGTTGGCAAGCCGCCGAAATGTCCGACGGCTATAGGGTCGTCCCCACGACCGCGGGCCAAAGATGTCCAGCCGCCGTCTTGTCCGACGACTATAGGGTCGTACCCACGACCCCGGGACTAGATTGGCCCGCCACCGTCATGTCCAACGACTATAGGGTAGTCCCCACGACCCCGGGACTAGATTGGCCCGCCACCGTCATGTCCAACGACTATCGAATCGTCCCCACAACCCCGGGCCAATGTTGGCCAATCGCCGACATGTCCGACGACCATAGGGTCGTACCTACGACCCCGGGACTAGATCGGCCCGCCACCGTCATGTCCGACGACAATAGGGGCGTCCCCACGACCCTGGGTCTAGGTTGGCCAGCCGCCGACATGTCCGACGACTAAACAGTCGTCCCAACGACCACGGGCAAAAGTTGGCCAGCCGCCGACATGTCCGACGACTATAGGGTCGTCCCCACGACCCCGGGACTAGATTGGCCCGCCGCCGACTTGTCCGACGACTATAGGGTCGTCCCCACGACCCCGGGACTAGATTGGCCCGCCACCGTCTTGTCCGACGACTATAGGGTCGTCCCCACGACCCCGGGACTAGATTGGCCCGCCGCCGACATGTCCGACGACTATAAGGTCGTCCCCACGACCCCGGGAGTAGATTGGCCAGCCGCCGACATGTCCGACGACTAAACAGTCGTCCCAACGACCACGGGCAAAAGTTGGCCAGCCGCCGACATGTCCGACGACTATAGGGTCGTCCCCACGACACCGGGTCCAGGTTGGCCAGCCGCCGACATTTCCGACGACTATAGGGTCGTCCCCACGACCCGGGACTAGACTGGCCCGCCACCGTCATGTCCGACGACTATAGGGTCGTCCCCACGACCCCCGGACTAGGATGGCCGGCCGCCGACTTGTCCGACGACTGTAGGGTCGTCCCCACGACCCCGGGACTAGATTGGCCCGCCACCGTCATTTCCGACGACTATAGGGTCGTCCCCACGACCACGGGCCAAAGTTGTCCAGCCGCCGACATGTCCGACGACTATAGGGTCGTCCCCACGACCCCGGGCCAAAGTTGGCAAGCCGCCGAAATGTCCGCCGACTGTAGGGTCGTCCCCACGACCCCGGGAATAGATTGGCCGGCCACCGTCAAGTCCGACGACTATAGGGTCGTCCCCACGACTTCGGGACTAGATTGGCCCGCCAACGTCAAGTCCGACGACTATAGGGTCGTCCCCACGACCCCGGGCCAAAGTTGGCAAGCCGCCGAAATGTCCGACGACTGTAGGGTCGTCCCCACAACCCCGGGACTAGATTGGCCCGCCACCGTCAAGTCCGACGACTATAGGGTCGTCCCCACGACCCCGGGCCAAAGTTGGCAAGCCGCCGAAATGTCCGACGACTGTAGGGTCGTCCCCACGACCCCCGGACTAGATTGGCCCGCCACCGACAATTCCGACGACTATAGGGTCGTCCCCACGACCCCGGGACTAGATTAGCCCGCCACCGTCATGTCACACGACTATAGGGTCGTCCCCACGACCCCGGGCCAAAGATGTCCAGCCGCCGTCTTGTCCGACGACTATAGGGACTTACCCACGACCCCGGGACTAGATTGGCCCGCCACCGTCATGTCCAACGACTATAGGGTCGTCCCCACAACCACGGGCCAAAGTTGGCCAGCCGCCGACATTTCCGACGACTATAGAGTCGTCCCCACGACCCCGGGCCAAAGTTGGCAAGCCGCCGAAATGTCCGACGACTGTAGGGTCGTCCCCACGACCCCGGGCCAAAGATGTCCAGCCGCCGTCTTGTCCGACGACTATAGGGTCGTCCCCACGACCCCGGGACTAGATTGGCCCGCCACCGTCATGTCCAACGACTATAGGGTCGTCCCCACAACAACGGGCCAAAGTTGGCCAGCCGCCGACATGTCCGACGATTATTGGATCGTCCCCACGACCACGGGCCAAAGTTGGCCAGCCGCCGACATGTCCGACGACTATAGGGTCGTCCCCACGACCCCGGGCCAAAGTTGGCCAGCCGCCGAAATGTCCGACGACTATAGGGTCGTCCCCACGACCGCGAGCCAAGGATGTCCAGCCGCCGTCTTGTCCGACGACTATAGGGTCGTACCCACGACCCCGGGACTAGATTGGCCCGCCACCGTCATGTCCAACGACTATAGGGTCGTCCCCACAACCACGGGTCAAAGTTGGCCAGCCGCCGACATTTCCGACGACTATAGAGTCGTCCCCACGACACCGGGCCAAAGTTGGCCAGCCGCCGACATGTCCGACGACTATAGGGTCGTCCCCACGACCCCGGGACAAGGTTGGCCCGCCGCAGACTTGTCCGACGACTATAGGGCCGTACCCACGACCCCGGGACTAAGCTGACAAGCCGCCAACATGTCCGACGACTATAGGGTCGTCCCCACGACCCCGGGACTAGGCTGACAACCCGCCAACATGTCCGACGACTATAGGGTCGTCCCCACGACCCCGGGCCAAAGATGTCCAGCCGCCGTCTTGTCCGACGACTATAGGGTCTTACCCACGACCCCGGGACTAGATTGGCCCGCCACCGTCATGTCCAACGACTATAGGGTCGTCCCCACAACCACGGGTCAAAGTTGGCCAGCCGCCGACATTTCCGACGACTATAGAGTCGTCCCCACGACACCGGGCCAAAGTTGGCCAGCCGCCGACATGTCCGACGACTATAGGGTCGTCCCCACGACCCCGGGACAAGGTTGGCCCGCCGCCGACTTGTCCGACGACTATAGGGTCGTACCCACGACCCCGGGACTAGGCTGACAACCCGCCAACATGTCCGACGACTATAGGGTCGTCCCCACGACCCCGGGCCAAAGATGTCCATCCGCCATCTTGTCCGACGACTATAGGGTCTTACCCACGACCCCGGGACTAGATTGGCCCGCCACCGTCATGTCCAACGACTATAGGGTCGTCCCCACAACCACGGGCCAAAGGTGGCCAGCCGCCGACATTTCCGACGACTATAGAGTCGTCCCCACGACCCCGGGCCAAAGTTGGCAAGCCGCCGAAATGTCCGACGACTGTAGGGTCGTCCCCACGACCCCGGGCCAAAGATGTCCAGCCGCCGTCTTGTCCGACGACAATAGGGTCGTCTCCACGACCCCGGGTCCAGGTTGGCCAGCCGCCGACATTTCCGACGACTATAGAGTCGTCCCCACGACACCGGGACTAGATTGGTCCGCCACCGTCAAGTCCGACGACTATAGGGTCGTCCCCACGACCCCGGGACTAGATTAGCCCGCCACCGTCATGTCACACGACTATAGGGTCGTCCCCACGACCCCGGGCCAAAGATGTCCAGCCGCCGTCTTGTCCGACGACTATAGGGACTTACCCACGACCCCGGGACTAGATTGGCCCGCCACCGTCATGTCCAACGACTATAGGGTCGTCCCCACAACCACGGGCCAAAGTTGGCCAGCCGCCGAGATGTCCGACGACTATAGGGTCGTCCCCACGACCCCGGGCCAAAGTTGGCAAGCCGCCGAAATGTCCGACGACTGTAGGGTCGTCCCCACGACCCCGGGCCAAAGATGTCCAGCCGCCGTCTTGTCCGACGACTATAGGGTCGTCCCCACGACCCCGGGCCAAAGCTGGCCAGCCGCCGACATGTCCGACGACTATTGGATCGTCCCCACGACCACGGGCCAAAGTTGGCCAGCCGCCGACATGTCCGAAGACTATAGGGTCGTCCCCACGACCCCGGGACTAGATTGGCCAGCCGCCGACATGTCCGACGACTATAGATTCGTCCCCACGACACCGGGTCAAAGTTGGCCAGCCGCTGACATTTCCAACGACTATTGGGTCGTCCCCACGACCACGGGCCAATGTTGGCTAGCCGCCGACATGTCCGACGACTATAGGGTCGTCCCCACGACCCCGAGACTAGATTGGCCCGCCACCGTCATGTCCGACGACAATAGGGTCGTCCCCACGACCCCGGGTCCAGGTTGGCCAGCCGCCGAAATGTCCGACGACTATAGGGTCGCTCCTACGACCCCGGGACTAGATTGGCCCGCCACCGTCATGTCCAACGACTATAGGGTCGTCCCCACAACCCCGGGACTAGGTTGACAAGCCGCCAACATGTCCGACGACTATAGGGTCGTCCCCACGACCCCGGGCCAAAGGTGGCATGCCGCCGAAATGTCCGACGACTATAGGGTCGTCCCCACGACCACGGGCCAAAGTTGGCAAGCCGCCGAAATGTCCGACGACTGTAGGGTCGTCCCCACGACCCCGGGACTAGACTGGCCCGCCACCGTGAAGTCCGACGACTATAGGGTCGTCCCCACGACCTCGGGACTAGGTTGGCCAGCCGCCGACATGTCCGACGACTATAGGGTCGTCCCCACGACCTTCGGGCCAAAGTTGGCCAGCCGCCGACATGTCCGACGACTATAGGGTCGTTCCTACGACCCCGGGACTAGATTGGCCCGCCACCGTCATGTCCAACGACTATAGGGTCGTCCCCACGACCATGGGCCAAAGTTGGCCAGCCGCCGTAATGTTCAACGACTATTGGGTCGTCCCCACGATCCCGGGACTAGATTGGCCCGCCACCGTCAAGTCCGACGACTATAGGGTCGTCCCCACGACCCCGGGCAAATTTGGCAAGCCGCCGACATGACCGACGACTGTAGGGTCGTCCCCACGACCCCGGGACTAGATTGGCCCGCCACCGTCATGTCCAACGACTATAGGGTCGTCCCCACGACCATGGGCCAAAGTTGGCCAGCCGCCGTAATGTCCAACGACTATTGGGTCGTCCCCTCGACCACTGGCCAAAGTTGGCCAGCCGCCGACATGCCCGACGACTGTAGGGTCGTCCCCACGACCCCGGGACTAGACTGGCCCGCCACCGTGAAGTCCGACGACTATAGGGTCGTCCCCACGACCTCGGGACTAGGTTGGCCAGCCGCCGACATGTCCGACGACTATAGGGTCGTCCCCACGACCTTCGGGCCAAAGTTGGCCAGCCGCCGACATGTCCGACGACTATAGGGTCGTTCCTACGACCCCGGGACTAGATTGGCCCGCCACCGTCATGTCCAACGACTATAGGGTCGTCCCCACGACCATGGGCCAAAGTTGGCCAGCCGCCGTAATGTTCAACGACTATTGGGTCGTCCCCACGACCCCGGGACTAGATTGGTCCGCCACCGTCATGTTCGACGACTATATGGTCGTCCCCACGACCCCGGGCCAAAGTTGGCAAGGCGCCGAAATGTCCGACGACTATAGGGTCGTCCCTACGACCCCGGGACTAGATTGGCCCGCCACCGTCATGTCCAACGACTATAGGGTCGTCCCCATGACACCGGGCCAAAGTTGGCATGCCGCCGAAATGTCCGACGACTATAGGGTCGTCCCCACGACCCCGGGCCAAAGTTGGCAAGCCGCCGAAATGTCCGACGACTATAGGGTCGTCCCCACGACCGCGAGCCAAGAATATCCAGCCGCCGTCTTGTCCGACGACTATAGGGTCGTCCCCACGACCCCGGGACTAGATTGGCCCGCCACCGTCATGTCCGACGACTATAGGGTCGTCCCCACGACCCCGGGACAAGGTTGGCCCGCCGCCGACTTGTCCGACGACTATAGGGTCGTACCCACGACCCCGGGACTAGGCAGACAAGCCGCCAACATGTCCGACGACTATAGGGTCGTCCCGACGACCCCGGGCCAATGTTGGCCAATCACCAACATGTCCGACGACTATAGGGTCGTCCCTACGACCCCGGCACTAGATTGGCCGGCCACCGTCATGTCCAACGACTATAGGGTCGTCCCCACGACCCCGGGACTAGGTTGACAAGCCGCCAACATATCCGACGACTATACGGTCGTCCCCACGACCTCGGGACTAGGTCGGCCAGCCGCCGACATATCCGACGACTATAGGGTCGTCCCTACGACCCCGGGCCAAAGTTGGCAAGCCGCCGAAATGTCCGACGACTATAGGGTCGTCCCCACAACCCCGAGACTAGATTGGCCCGCCACCGTCAAGTCCGACGAGTATAGGATCGTCTCCACGTCCACGGGCCAAAGTTGGCCAGCCGCCGACATGTCCTTCGACTATAGGGTCGTCCCCACGACCCCGGGCCAAAGTTGGCAAGCCGCCGAAATGTCCGACGACTATAGGGTCGTCCCCACGACCGCGGGCCAAAGATGTCCAGCCGCCGTCTTGTCCGACGACTATAGGGTCGCACCCACGACCCCGGGACTAGATTGGCCCGCCACCGTCATGTCCAACGACTATCGAATCGTCCCCACAACCCCGGGCCAATGTTGGCCAATCGCCGACATGTCCGACGACCATAGGGTCGTACCTACGACCCCGGGACTAGATCGGCCCGCCACCGTCATGTCCGACGACAATAGGGGCGTCCCCACGACCCTGGGTCTAGGTTGGCCAGCCGCCGACATGTCCGACGACTAAACAGTCGTCCCAACGACCACGGGCAAAAGTTGGCCAGCCGCCGACATGTCCGACGACTATAGGGTCGTCCCCACGACCCCGGGACTAGATTGGCCCGCCGCCGACTTGTCCGACGACTATAGGGTCGTCCCCACGACCCCGGGACTAGATTGGCCCGCCACCGTCTTGTCCGACGACTATAGGGTCGTCCCCACGACCCCGGGACTAGATTGGCCCGCCGCCGACATGTCCGACGACTATAGGGTCGTCCCCACGACCCCGGGACTAGATTGGCCAGCCGCCGACATGTCCGACGACTAAACAGTCGTCCCAACGACCACGGGCAAAAGTTGGCCAGCCGCCGACATGTCCGACGACTATAGGGTCGTCCCCACGACACCGGGTCCAGGTTGGCCAGCCGCCGACATTTCCGACGACTATAGGGTCGTCCCCACGACCCGGGACTAGACTGGCCCGCCACCGTCATGTCCGACGACTATAGGGTCGTCCCCACGACCCCCGGACTAGGATGGCCGGCCGCCGACTTGTCCGACGACTGTAGGGTCGTCCCCACGACCCCGGGACTAGATTGGCCCGCCACCGTCATTTCCGACGACTATAGGGTCGTCCCCACGACCACGGGCCAAAGTTGGCCAGCCGCCGACTTGCCCGACGACTATAGGGTCGTCCCCATGACCCGGGACTAGACTGGCCCGCCACCGTCATGTCCGACCCACTATAGGGTCGTCCCCACGACCCCCGGACTTGGTTGGTATGCCGCCGACTTGTCCGACGAGTATAGGGTCCTCCCCACGACCACGGGCCAAAGTTGGCTGGCCGCCGACATGTCCGACGACTATAGGGTCGTCCCCACGACCCGGGACTAGACTGGCCCGCCACCGACATGTCCGACGACTATAGAGTCGTCCCCACGACCCCGGGTCAATGTTGGCTCGCCGCCGACATGTCCGACGACTATAGGGTCGTCACCACGACCCCCGGGCCAAAGTTGGACAGCCACCGACATTTCCGACGACTATAGGGTCGTCCCCACCACCACGGTCCAAAGTTGGCCAGCCGCCGACATGTCCGACGACTATAGGGTCGTCCCCACGACCCGGGACTAGACTGGCCCGCCACCGTCATGTCCGAAGACTATAGGGTCGTCCCCACGACCCCCGGACTAGGTTGGCCGGCCGCCGACTTGTCCGACGACTATAGGGTCGTCCCCACGACCCCCCGACTAGGTGGGCTCGCCGCCGACTTGTCCGACGACTATAGGGTCGTCCCCACGACTCCGGGACTAGGTTGGCTCGCCACCGTCATGTCTGACGACTATAGGGTCGTCCCCACGACCACGGGCCAAAGTTGGCCAGCCGCCGACATGTCCGACGACTATAGGGTCGTCCCCACGACCACGGGCCAAAGTTGGCCAGCCGCCGACATGTCCGACGACTATAGGGTCGTCCCCACGACCCGGGACTAGACTGGCCCGCCACCGTCATGTCCGACGACTATAGGGTCGTCCCCACGACCCCCGGACTAGGTTGGCCGGCCGCCGACTTGTCCGACGACTATAGGGTCGTCCCCACGACCCCCCGACTAGGTGGGCTCGCCGCCGACTTGTCCGACGACTATAGGGTCATCCCCACGACCCCGGGACTAGGTTGGCCCGCCGCCGACTTGTCCGACGACTATAGGGTCGTCCTCACGACCCCGGGACTAGATTGGCCCGCCACCGTCAAGTCCGACAACTATAGGGTCGTCCCCACGACCCCGGGCCAAAGTTGGACAGCCGCCGACTTGTCCGACGACTATAGGGTCGTCCCCACGACCACGGGCCAAAGTTGGCCAGCCGCCGGCTTGTCCGACGAATATAGGGTCGTCCCCACGACCCCGGGACTAGGTTCGCCCGCCGCCGACTTGTCCGACGACTATAGGGTCGTCCCCACGACCACGGGCCAAAGTTGGCCTGCCGCCGACATATCCGACGACTATAGGGTCGTCCCCAGGACCCCGGGCCAAAGTTGGCCAGCCGCCGACATGTCCGACGACTATAGGGTCGTCCCCACGACGCGGGACTAGAGTGGCCCGCCACCGTCATGTCCGACGATTATATGGTCGTCCCCACGACCACGGGCCAATGTTGGCCAGCCGCTGACTTGTCCGACGACTATAGGGTCGTCCCCACGACCCCCCGACTAGGTGGGTTCGCCGCCGACTTGTCCGACGAGTATAGGGTCATCCCCACGACCCCGGGACTAGGTTGGCCCGCCGCCGACTTGTCCGACGACTATAGGGTCGTCCCCACGACCTCGGGACTAGGTTGGCCAGCCGCCGACATGTCCGACGACTATAGGGTCGTCCCCACGACCCCGGGCCAAAGTTGGCAAGCCGCCGACATGTCCGACGACTATAGGGTCGTTCCTACGACCCCGGGACTAGATTGGCCCGCCACCGTCATGTCCAACGACTATAGGGTCGTCCCCACAACCCCGGGACTAGGTTGACAAGCCGCGAACATGTCCGACGACTATAGGGTCGTCCCCACGACCCCGGGCCAAAGGTGGCATGCCGCCGAAATGTCCGACGACTATAGGGTCGTCCCCACGACCACGGGCCAAAGTTGGCAAGCCGCTGAAATGTCCGACGACTGTAGGGTCGTCCCCACGACCCCGGGACTAGATTGGCCCGCCACCGTGAAGTCCGACGACAATAGGGTCGTCCCCACGACCTCGGGACTAGGTTGGCCAGCCGCCGACATGTCCGACGACTATAGGGTCGTCCCCACGACCCCGGGCAAAAGTTGGCCAGCCGCCGACATGTCCGACGACTGTAGGGTCGTCCCCACGACCCCGGGACTAGATTGGTCCGCCACCGTCATGTCCGACGACTATAGGGTCGTCCCCACGACCCCGGGCCAAAGTTGGCAAGCCGCCGAAATGTCCGACGACTGTAGGGCCGTCCCCACGACCCCGGGCCAATGTTGGCCAATCGCCGACATGTTCGACGACTATAGGGTCGTCCCTACGACCCCGGGACTAGATTGGCCCGCCACCGTCATGTCCAACGACTATAGGGTCGTCCCCACGACCCCGGGCCAAAGTTGGCCAGCCGCCGTAATGTCCAACGACTATTGGGTCGTCCCCACGACCCCGGGACTAGATTGGCCCGCCACCGTCAAGTCCGACGACTATAGGGTCGTCCCCACGACCCCGGGCAAATTTGGCAAGCCGCCGACATGTCCGACGACTGTAGGGTCGTCCCCACGACCCCGGGACTAGATTGGCCCGTCACCGTCATGTCCAACGACTATAGGGTCGTCCCCACGACCATGGGCCAAAGTTGGCCAGCCGCCGTAATGTCCAACGACTATTGGGTCGTCCCCACGACCACGGGCCAAAGTTGGCCAGCCGCCGACATGCCCGACGACTATAGGGTCGTCCCCACGACCCCGGGACTAGATTGGTCCGCCACCGTCATGTTCGACGACTATATGGTCGTCCCCACGACCCCGGGCCAAAGTTGGCAAGGCGCCGAAATGTCCGACGACTATAGGGTCGTCCCTACGACCCCGGGAATAGATTGGCCCGCGACCGTCATGTCCAACGCCTATAGGGTCGTCCCCATGACCCCGGGCCAAAGTTGGCATGCCGCCGAAATGTCCGACGACTATAGGGTCGTCCCCACGACCCCGGGCCAAAGTTGGCAAGCCGCCGAAATGTCCGACGACTATAGGGTCGTCCCCACGACCCCGGGACTAGATTGGCCCGCCGCCGACTTGTCCGACGACTATAGGGTCGTCCCCACGACCCCGGGAATAGATTGGCCCGCCACCGTCTTGTCCGACGACTATAGGGTCGTCCCCACGACCCCGGGACTAGATTGGCCCGCCGCCGACATGTCCGACGACTATAGGGTCGTCCCCACGACCCCGGGACTAGATTGGCCAGCCGCCGACATGTCCGACGACTAAACAGTCGTCCCAACGACCACGGGCAAAAGTTGGCCAGCCGCCGACATGTCCGACGACTATAGGGTCGTCCCCACGACACCGGGTCCAGGTTGGCCAGCCGCCGACATTTCCGACGACTATAGGGTCGTCCCCACGACCCGGGACTAGACTGGCCCGCCACCGTCATGTCCGAAGACTATACGGTCGTCCCCACGACCCCCGGACTAGGTTGGCCGGCCGCCGACTTGTCCGACGACTGTAGGGTCGTCCCCACGACCCCGGGACTAGATTGGCCCGCCACCGTCATTTCCGACGACTATAGGGTCGTCCCCACGACCACGGGCCAAAGTTGGCCAGCCGCCGACTTGCCCGACGACTATAGGGTCGTCCCCACGACCACGGGCTAAAGTTGGCCAGCCGCCGACATGTCCGACGACTATAGGGTCGTCCCCACGACCCGGGACTAGACTGGCCCGCCACCGTCATGTCCGACGACTATAGGGTCGTCCCCACGACCCGCGGACTAGGTTGGCCGGCCGCCGACTTGTCCGACGACTATAGGGTCGTCCCCACGACCCCCCGACTAGGTGGGCTCGCCGCCGACTTGTCCGACGACTATAGGGTCATCCCCACGACCCCGGGACTAGGTTGGCCCGCCGCCGACTTGTCCGACGACTATAGGGTCGTCCTCACGACCCCGGGACTAGGTTGGCTCGCCACCGACATGTTTGACGACTATAGGGTCGTCCCCACGACCCCCGGACTAGGTTGGCCGGCCGCCGACTTGTCCGACGACTGTAGGGTCGTCCCCACGACCCCGGGACTAGATTGGCCCGCCACCGTCATTTCCGACGACTATCGGGTCGTCCCCACGACCACGGGCCAAAGTTGGCCAGCCGCCGACTTGCCCGACGACTATAGGGTCGTCCCCACGACCACGGGCCAAAGTTGGCCAGCCGCCGACATGTCCGACGACTATAGGGTCGTCCCCACGACCCGGGACTAGACTGGCCCGCCACCGTCATGTCCGACGACTATAGGGTCGTCCCCACGACCCCCGGACTAGGTTGGCTGGCCGCCGACTTGTCCGACGACTATAGGGTCGTCCCCACGACCCCCCGACTAGGTGGGCTCGCCGCCGACTTGTCCGACGACTATAGGGTCATCCCCACGACCCCGGGACTAGGTTGGCCCGCCGCCGACTTGTCCGACGACTATAGGGTCGTCCTCACGACCCCGGGACTAGGTTGGCTCGCCACCGACATGTTTGACGACTATAGGGTCGTCCCCACGACCCCGGGACTAGATTGGCCCGCCACCGTCAAGTCCGACAACTATAGGGTCGTCCCCACGACCCCGGGCCAAAGTTGGACAGCCGCCGACTTGTCCGACGACTATAGGGTCGTCCCCACGACCACGGGCCAAAGTTGGCCAGCCGCCGGCTTGTCCGACGAATATAGGGTCGTCCCCACGACCCCGGGACTAGGTTCGCCCGCCGCCGACTTGTCCGACGACTATAGGGTCGTCCCCACGACCACGGGCCAAAGTTGGCCTGCCGCCGACATATCCGACGACTATAGGGTCGTCCCCAGGACCCCGGGCCAAAGTTGGCCAGCCGCCGACATGTCCGACGACTATAGGGTCGTCCCCACGACCCGGGACTAGAGTGGCCCGCCACCGTCATGTCCGACGATTATATGGTCGTCCCCACGACCACGGGCCAATGTTGGCCAGCCGCTGACTTGTCCTACGACTATAGGGTCGTCCCCACGACCCCCCGACTAGGTGGGTTCGCCGCCGACTTGTCCGACGAGTATAGGGTCATCCCCACGACCCCGGGACTAGGTTGGCCCGCCGCCGACTTGTCCGACGACTATAGGGTCGTCCCCACGACCTCGGGACTAGGTTGGCCAGCCGCCGACATGTCCGACGACTATAGGGTCGTCCCCACGACCCCGGGCCAAAGTTGGCAAGCCGCCGACATGTCCGACGACTATAGGGTCGTTCCTACGACCCCGGGACTAGATTGGCCCGCCGCCGTCATGTCCAACGATTATAGGGTCGTCCCCACAACCCCGGGACTAGGTTGACAAGCCGCGAACATGTCCGACGACTATAGGGTCGTCCCCACGACCCCGGGCCAAAGGTGGCATGCCGCCGAAATGTCCGACGACTATAGGGTCGTCCCCACGACCACGGGCCAAAGTTGGCAAGCCGCCGAAATGTCCGACGACTGTAGGGTCGTCCCCACGACCCCGGGACTAGATTGGCCCGCCACCGTGAAGTCCGACGACAATAGGGTCGTCCCCACGACCTCGGGACTAGGTTGGCCAGCCGCCGACATGTCCGACGACTATAGGGTCGTCCCCACGACCCCGGGCTAAAGATGGCATGCCGCCGAAATGTCCGACGACTATAGGGTCGTCCCCACGACCGCGGGACTAGGCTGACAAGCCGCCAACATGTTCGACGACTATAGGGTCGTCCCCACGACCCCGGGCCAAAGTTGGCCAGCCGCCGAGATGTCCGACGACTATAGGGTCGTCCCCACGACCCCGAGACTAGATTGGCCCGCCACCGTCATGTCCGACGACAATAGGGTCGTCCCCACGACCCCGGGTCCAGGTTGGCCAGCCGCCGACATTTCCGACGACTATAGAGTCGTCCCCACGACCCCGGGTCCAGGTTGGCCAGCCGCCGACATTTCCGATGACTATAGAGTCGTCCCCACGACACCGGGCCAAAGTTGGCCAGCCGCCGACATGTCCGACGACTATGGGGTCGTCCCCACGACACCGGGTCCAGGTTGGCCAGGCGCCGACATTTCCGACGACTATAGAGTCGTCCCCACGACACCGGGCCAAAGTTGGCAAGCCGCCGAAATGTCCGACGACTGTAGGGTCGTCCCCAAGACCCCGGGACTAGATTGGCCCGCCACCGTCAAGTCCGACGACTATAGGGTCGTCCCCACGACCCCGGGCCAAAGTTGGCAAGCCGCCGAAATGTCCGACGACTGTAGGGTCGTCCCCACGACCCCGGGACTAGATTGGCCCGCCACCGTCAAGTCCGACGACTATAGGGTCGTCCCAACGTCCTCGGGACTAGGTTGGCCAGCCGCCGACATGTCCGACGACTATAGGGTCGTCCCCACGACCCCGGGCCAAAGATGTCCAGCCGCCGTCTTGTCCGACGACTATAGGGTCGTCCCCACGACCACGGGCCAAAGTTGGCCAGCCGCCGACATGTCCGACGACTATTGTGTCGTCCCCACGACCCCGGGCCAAAGTTGGCAAGCCGCCGAAATGTCCGACGACTGTAGGGTCGTCCCCACGACCCCGGGACTAGATTGGCCCGCCACCGTCAAGTCCGACGACTATAGGGTCGTCCCCACGACCCCGGGCCAAAGTTGGCAAGCCGCCGAAATGTCCGACGACTGTAGGGTCGTCCCCAAGACCCCAGGACTAGATTGGCCCGCCACCGTCATGTCCGACGACTATAGGGTCGTCCCAACGACCTCGGGACTAGGTTGGCCAGCCGCCGACATGTCCGACGACTATAGGGTCGTCCCCACGACCCCGGGCCAAAGATGTCCAGCCGCCGTCTTGTCCGACGACTATAGGGTCGTCCCCACGACCACGGGCCAAAGTTGGCCAGCCGCCGACATGTCCGACGACTATTGTGTCGTCCCCACGACCCCGGGCCAAAGTTGGCAAGCCGCCGAAATGTCCGACGACTGTAGGGTCGTCCCCACGACCCCGGGACTAGATTGGCCCGCCACCGTCAAGTCCGACGACTATAGGGTCGTCCCAACGACCTCGGGACTAGGTTGGCCAGCCGCCGACATGTCCGACGACTATAGGGTCGTCCCCACGACCCCGGGCCAAAGATGTCCAGCCGCCGTCTTGTCCGACGACTATAGGGTCGTCCCCACGACCACGGGCCAAAGTTGGCCAGCCGCCGACATGTCCGACGACTATTGTGTCGTCCCCACGACCCCGGGCCAAAGTTGGCAAGCCGCCGAAATGTCCGACGACTGTAGGGTCGTCCCCACGACCCCGGGACTAGATTGGCCCGCCACCGTCAAGTCCGACGACTATAGGGTCGTCCCCACGACCCCGGGCCAAAGTTGGCAAGCCGCCGAAATGTCCGACGACTGTAGGGTCGTCCCCAAGACCCCAGGACTAGATTGGCCCGCCACCGTCATGTCCGACGACAATAGGGTCGTCCCCACGACCCCGGGGCTAGGATGGCCCGCCGCCGACATGTTCAACGACTATTGGGCCGTCCCCACGACCCCGGGCCAATGTTGGTCCAGCCGCCGACATGTCCGACGACTATAGGGTCGTCCATACGACCCCGGGACTAAATTGGCCCGCCACCGTCATGTCCAACGACTATAGGGTCTAGGTTGACAAGACGCCAAAATGTTCGACGAATATAGGGTCGTCCCCACGACCCCGGGCCAAAGATGGCATGCCGCCGAAATGTCCGACGACAATCGGATCGTCCCCACGACCACGGGCCAAAGTTGGCCAGCCGCCGACATGTCCGACGACTATAGGGTCGTCCCCACGACCTCGGGACTAGCTTGGCCAGCCGCCGACATGTCCGACGACTATAGGGTCGTCCCCACGACCCCGGGCCAAAGTTGGCCAGCCGCCGACATGTCCGACGACTATAGGGTCGTTCCTACGACCCCGGGACTAGATTGGCCCGCCGCCGTCATGTCCAACGATTATAGGGTCGTCCCCACAACCCCGGGACTAGGTTGACAAGCCGCGAACATGTCCGACGACTATAGGGTCGTCCCCACGACCCCGGGCCAAAGGTGGCATGCCGCCGAAATGTCCGACGACTATAGGGTCGTCCCCACGACCACGGGCCAAAGTTGGCAAGCCGCCGAAATGTCCGACGACTGTAGGGTCGTCCCCACGACCCCGGGACTAGATTGGCCCGCCACCGTGAAGTCCGACGACAATAGGGTCGTCCCCACGACCTCGGGACTAGGTTGGCCAGCCGCCGACATGTCCGACGACTATAGGGTCGTCCCCACGACCCCGGGCTAAAGATGGCATGCCGCCGAAATGTCCGACGACTATAGGGTCGTCCCCACGACCGCGGGACTAGGCTGACAAGCCGCCAACATGTTCGACGACTATAGGGTCGTCCCCACGACCCCGGGCCAAAGTTGGCCAGCCGCCGAGATGTCCGACGACTATAGGGTCGTCCCCACGACCCCGAGACTAGATTGGCCCGCCACCGTCATGTCCGACGACAATAGGGTCGTCCCCACGACCCCGGGTCCAGGTTGGCCAGCCGCCGACATTTCCGACGACTATAGAGTCGTCCCCACGACCCCGGGTCCAGGTTGGCCAGCCGCCGACATTTCCGATGACTATAGAGTCGTCCCCACGACACCGGGCCAAAGTTGGCCAGCCGCCGACATGTCCGACGACTATGGGGTCGTCCCCACGACACCGGGTCCAGGTTGGCCAGGCGCCGACATTTCCGACGACTATAGAGTCGTCCCCACGACACCGGGCCAAAGTTGGCAAGCCGCCGAAATGTCCGACGACTGTAGGGTCGTCCCCAAGACCCCGGGACTAGATTGGCCCGCCACCGTCAAGTCCGACGACTATAGGGTCGTCCCCACGACCCCGGGCCAAAGTTGGCAAGCCGCCGAAATGTCCGACGACTGTAGGGTCGTCCCCACGACCCCGGGACTAGATTGGCCCGCCACCGTCAAGTCCGACGACTATAGGGTCGTCCCAACGACCTCGGGACTAGGTTGGCCAGCCGCCGACATGTCCGACGACTATAGGGTCGTCCCCACGACCCCGGGCCAAAGATGTCCAGCCGCCGTCTTGTCCGACGACTATAGGGTCGTCCCCACGACCACGGGCCAAAGTTGGCCAGCCGCCGAAATGTCCGACGACAATCGGATCGTCCCCACGACCACGGGCCAAAGTTGGCCAGCCGCCGACATGTCCGACGACTATAGGGTCGTCCCCACGACCTCGGGACTAGCTTGGCCAGCCGCCGACATGTCCGACGACTATAGGGTCGTCCCCACGACCCCGGGCCAAAGTTGGCCAGCCGCCGACATGTCCGACGACTATAGGGTCGTTCCTACGACCCCGGGACTAGATTGGCCCGCCGCCGTCATGTCCAACGATTATAGGGTCGTCCCCACAACCCCGGGACTAGGTTGACAAGCCGCGAACATGTCCGACGACTATAGGGTCGTCCCCACGACCCCGGGCCAAAGGTGGCATGCCGCCGAAATGTCCGACGACTATAGGGTCGTCCCCACGACCACGGGCCAAAGTTGGCAAGCCGCCGAAATGTCCGACGACTGTAGGGTCGTCCCCACGACCCCGGGACTAGATTGGCCCGCCACCGTGAAGTCCGACGACAATAGGGTCGTCCCCACGACCTCGGGACTAGGTTGGCCAGCCGCCGACATGTCCGACGACTATAGGGTCGTCCCCACGACCCCGGGCTAAAGATGGCATGCCGCCGAAATGTCCGACGACTATAGGGTCGTCCCCACGACCGCGGGACTAGGCTGACAAGCCGCCAACATGTTCGACGACTATAGGGTCGTCCCCACGACCCCGGGCCAAAGTTGGCCAGCCGCCGAGATGTCCGACGACTATAGGGTCGTCCCCACGACCCCGAGACTAGATTGGCCCGCCACCGTCATGTCCGACGACAATAGGGTCGTCCCCACGACCCCGGGTCCAGGTTGGCCAGCCGCCGACATTTCCGACGACTATAGAGTCGTCCCCACGACCCCGGGTCCAGGTTGGCCAGCCGCCGACATTTCCGATGACTATAGAGTCGTCCCCACGACACCGGGCCAAAGTTGGCCAGCCGCCGACATGTCCGACGACTATGGGGTCGTCCCCACGACACCGGGTCCAGGTTGGCCAGGCGCCGACATTTCCGACGACTATAGAGTCGTCCCCACGACACCGGGCCAAAGTTGGCAAGCCGCCGAAATGTCCGACGACTGTAGGGTCGTCCCCAAGACCCCGGGACTAGATTGGCCCGCCACCGTCAAGTCCGACGACTATAGGGTCGTCCCCACGACCCCGGGCCAAAGTTGGCAAGCCGCCGAAATGTCCGACGACTGTAGGGTCGTCCCCACGACCCCGGGACTAGATTGGCCCGCCACCGTCAAGTCCGACGACTATAGGGTCGTCCCAACGACCTCGGGACTAGGTTGGCCAGCCGCCGACATGTCCGACGACTATAGGGTCGTCCCCACGACCCCGGGCCAAAGATGTCCAGCCGCCGTCTTGTCCGACGACTATAGGGTCGTCCCCACGACCACGGGCCAAAGTTGGCCAGCCGCCGACATGTCCGACGACTATTGTGTCGTCCCCACGACCCCGGGCCAAAGTTGGCAAGCCGCCGAAATGTCCGACGACTGTAGGGTCGTCCCCACGACCCCGGGACTAGATTGGCCCGCCACCGTCAAGTCCGACGACTATAGGGTCGTCCCCACGACCCCGGGCCAAAGTTGGCAAGCCGCCGAAATGTCCGACGACTGTAGGGTCGTCCCCAAGACCCCAGGACTAGATTGGCCCGCCACCGTCATGTCCGACGACAATAGGGTCGTCCCCACGACCCCGGGGCTAGGATGGCCCGCCGCCGACATGTTCAACGACTATTGGGCCGTCCCCACGACCCCGGGCCAATGTTGGTCCAGCCGCCGACATGTCCGACGACTATAGGGTCGTCCATACGACCCCGGGACTAAATTGGCCCGCCACCGTCATGTCCAACGACTATAGGGTCTAGGTTGACAAGACGCCAAAATGTTCGACGAATATAGGGTCGTCCCCACGACCCCGGGCCAAAGATGGCATGCCGCCGAAATGTCCGACGACAATCGGATCGTCCCCACGACCACGGGCCAAAGTTGGCCAGCCGCCGACATGTCCGACGACTATAGGGTCGTCCCCACGACCTCGGGACTAGCTTGGCCAGCCGCCGACATGTCCGACGACTATAGGGTCGTCCCCACGACCCCGGGCCAATGTTGGCCAATCGCCGACATGTCCGACGACTATAGGGTCGTCCCTACGACCCCGGGACTAGATTGGCCCGCCACCGTCATGTCCAACGACTATAGGGTCGTCCCCACGACCCCGGGACTAGGCTGACAAGCCGCCAACATGTCCGACGACTATAGGGTCGTCCCCACGACCCCGGGCTAAAGATGGCATGCCGCCGAAATGTCCGACGACTATAGGGTCGTCCCCACGACACCGGGTCCAGGTTGGCCAGCCGCCGACATTTCCGACGACTATAGAGTCGTCCCCACGACACCGGGCCAAAGTTGGCAAGCCGCCGAAATGTCCGACGACTGTAGGGTCGTCCCCAAGACCCCGGGACTAGATTGGCCCGCCACCGCCAAGTCCGACGACTATAGGGTCGTCCCCACGACCCCGGGCCAAAGTTGGCAAGCCGCCGAAATGTCCGACGACTGTAGGGTCGTCCCCACGACCCCGGGACTAGATTGGCCCGCCACCGTCAAGTCCGACGACTATAGGGTCGTCCCAACGACCTCGGGATTAGGTTGGCCAGCCGCCGACATGTGCGACGACTATAGGGTCGTCCCCACGACCCCGGGCCAAAGATGTCCAGCCGCCGTCTTGTCCGACGACTATAGGGTCGTCCCCACGACCACGGGCCAAAGTTGGCCAGCCGCCGACATGTCCGACGACTATTGTGTCGTCCCCACGACCCCGGGCCAAAGTTGGCCAGCCGCCGACATGTCCGACGACTATAGGGTCGTCCCCAAGACCCCGGGACTAGATTGGCCCGCCACCGTCAAGTCCGACGACTATAGGGTCGTCCCCACGACCCCGGGCCAAAGTTGGCAAGCCGCCGAAATGTCCGACGACTGTAGGGTCGTCCCCACGACCCCGGGACTAGATTGGCCCGCCACCGTCAAGTCCGACGACTATAGGGTCGTCCCAACGACCTCGGGACTAGGTTGGCCAGCCGCCGACATGTCCGACGACTATAGGGTCGTCCCCACGACCCCGGGCCAAAGATGTCCAGCCGCCGTCTTTTCCGACGACTATAGGGTCGTCCCCACGACCACGGGCCAAAGTTGGCCAGCCGCCGACATGTCCGACGACTATTGGGTCGTCCCCACAACCCGGGGCCAAAGTTGGCCAGCCGCCGACATGTCCGACGACTATAGGGTCGTCCCCAAGACCCCGGGACTTGATTGGCCCGCCACCGTCAAGTCCGACGACTATAGGGTCGTCCCCACGACCCCGGGCCAAAGTTGGCAAGCCGCCGAAATGTCCGACGACTGTAGGGTCGTCCCCACGACCCCGGGACTAGATTGGCCCGCCACCGTCAAGTCCGACGACTATAGGGCCGTCCCAACGACCTCGGGACTAGGTTGGCCAGCCGCCGACATGTCCGACGACTATAGGGTCGTCCCCACGACCCCGGGCCAAAGATGTCCAGCCGCCGTCTAGTCCGACGACTATAGGGTCGTCCCCACGACCACGGGCCAAAGTTGGCCAGCCGCCGACATGTCCGACGACTATTGGGCTGTCCCCACGACCACGGGCCAAAGTTGGCAAGCCGCCGAAATGTCCGACGACTGTATGGTCGTCCCCACGACCCCGGGACTAGATTGGCCCGCCACCGTCAAGTCCGACGACTATAGGGTCGTACCCACGACCCCGGGCCAAAGTTGGCAAGCCGCCGAAATGTCCGACGACTGTAGGGTCGTCCCCAAGACCCCAGGACTAGATTGGCCCGCCACCGTCATGTCCGACGACAATAGGGTCGTCCCCACGACCCCGGGGCTAGGATGGCCCGCCGCCGACATGTTCAACGACTATTGGGCCGTCCCCACGACCCCGGGCCAATGATGGCCAGCCGCCGACATGTCCGACGACTATAGGGTCGTCCATACGACCCCGGGACTAAATCGGCCCGCCACCGTCATGTCCAACGACTATAGGGTCTAGGTTGACAAGACGCCAAAATGTTCGACGAATATAGGGTCGTCCCCACGACCCCGGGCTAAAGATGGCATGCCGCCGAAATGTCCGACGACAATCGGGTCGTCCCCACGACCACGGGCCAAAGTTGGCCAGCCGCCGACATGTCCGACGACTATAGGGTCGTCCCCACCACCCCGGGCCAAAGTTGGCAAGCCGCCGAAATGTCCGACGACTGTAGGGTCGTCCCCAAGACCCCGGGACTAGATTGGCCCGCCACCGTCATTTCCGACGACAATAGGGTCGTCCCCACGACCCCGGGTCCAGGTTGGCCAGGCTCCGACATTTCCGATGACTATAGAGTCGTCCCCACGACACCGGGCCAAAGTTGGCCAGCCGCCGACATGTCCGACGACTATAGGGTCGTCCCCACCACCCCGGGCCAAAGTTGGCAAGCCGCCGAAATATCCGACGACTGTAGGGTCGTCCCCAAGACCCCGGGACTAGATTGGCCCGCCACCGTCATGTCCGACGACTATAGGGTCGTCCCCACGACCCCGGGCCAAAGTTGGCAAGCCGCCGAAATGTCCGACGACTGTAGGGTCGTCCCCAAGACCCCGGGACTAGATTGGCCCGCCACCGTCATGTCCGACGATTATAGTGTCGTCCCCACGACCCCGGGACAAGCTTGGCCCGCCGCCGACTTGTTCGACGACTATAGGGTCGTCCCAACGACCCCGGGACTAGGTTGGCCAGCCGCCGATATGTCCGACGACTATAGGGTCGTCCCCACGACCCCGGGCCAAAGATGTCCAGCCGCCGTCCTGTCCGTCGACTATAGGGTCGTCCACACGACCCCGGGACTAGATTGGCCCGCCACCGTCATGTCCAACGACTATAGGGTCGTGCCCACAACCACGGGCCAAAGTTGGCCAGCCGCCAACTTGTCCGACGACTATGGGGTCGTCCCCACGACACCGGGCCAAAGTTGGCCAGCCGCCGACATGTCCGACGACTATAGGGTCGTCCCCACGACCCCGGGCCAAAGTTGGCAAGCCGCCGAAATGTCCAACGACTGTAGGGTCGTCCCCAAGACCCCGGGACTAGATTGGCCCGCCACCGTCATGTCCGACGACTGTAGGGTTATCGCCACGACCCTGGGCCTATGTTGGCCTGCCGTCGACTTGCCCGACGACTATAGGGTCGTCCCCACGACCACGGGCCAAAGTTGGCCAGCCGCCGACTTGTCCGAGGACTATAGGGTCGTCCCCACGACCCCCGGACTAGGTTGGCCCGCCACCGTCAAGTCCGACGACTATAGGGTCGTCCCCACGACCCCGGGCCAAAGTTGGCAAGCCGCCGACATGTCCGATGACTATAGGGTCGTCCCCACGACCCCGGGCCAATGTTGGCCAATCGCCGACATGTCCGACGACTATGGGGTCGTCCCCACGACACCGGGCCAAAGTTGGCCAGCCGCCGACATGTCCGACGACTATAGGGTCGTCCCCACGACCCCGGGCCAAAGTTGGCAAGCCGCCGAAATGTCCGACGACTGTAGGGTCGTCCCCAAGACCCCGGGACTAGATTGGCCCGCCACCGTCATGTCCGACGACTGTAGGGTTATCGCCACGACCCTGGGCCTATGTTGGCCTGCCGTCGACTTGCCCGACGACTATAGGGTCGTCCCCACGACCACGTGCCAAAGTTGGCCAGCCGCCGACTTGTCCGAGGACTATAGGGTCGTCCCCACGACCCCCGGACTAGGTTGGCCCGCCACCGTCAAGTCCGACGACTATACGGTCGTCCCCACGACCCCGGGCCAAAGTTGGCAAGCCGCCGACATGTCCGACGACTATAGGGTCGTCCACTCGACCCCGGGCCAATAATGGCCAATCGCCGACATGTCCGACGACTATAGGGTCGTACCTACTACCCCGGGACTCGATTGCCCCGGCACCGTCATGTCCAACGACTATCGGATCGTCCCCACGACCACGGGCCAAAGTTGACCAGCCGCCGACATGTCCGACGACTATTGGATCGTCCCCACGACCCCGGGTCTAGGTTGGCCAGCCGCCGACATGTCCGACGACTATTGGGTCGTCCCCACGACACCGGGCCAAAGTTGGCCAGCCGCCGACATGTCCGACGACTATAGGGTCGTCCCCACGACCCCGGGACAAGCTTGGCCCGCCGCCGACTTGTCCGACGACTATAGGGTCGTCCCCACGACACCGGGACTAGATTGGCCCGCCACCGTCATGTCCGACGACTATAGGGTCGTCCCCACGAACCCGGGCCAAAGTTGGCAAGCCGCCGAAATGTCCGACGACTATAGGGTCGTCCCCACGACCCCGGGACTAGGTTGGCCAGCCGCCGACATGTCCGACGACTATAGGGTCGTCCCGACGACCCCGGCCAATGTTGGCCAATCGCCAACATGTCCGACGACTATAGGGTCGTCCCTACGACCCCGGGACTAGATTGGCCCGCCACCGTCATGTCCAACGATTATAGGGTCGTCCCCACGAACCCGGGCCAAAGTTGGCAAGCCGCCGAAATGTCCGACGACTGTGGGGTCGTCCCCACGACCCCGGGACTAGGTTGGCCAGCCGCCGACATGTCCGACGACTATAGGGTCGTCCCGACGACCCCGGCCAATGTTGGCCAATCGCCAACATGTCCGACGACAATAGGGTCGTCCCCACGACCCCGGGTCCAGGTTGGCAAGCCGCCGACATTTCCGACGACTATAGAGTCGTCCCCACGACACCGGGCCAAAGTTGGCCAGCCGCCGACATATCCGACGACTATAGGGTCGTCCCCACGACCCCGGGACTAGATTGGCCCGCCACCGTCATGTCCGACGATTATAGGGTCGTCCCCACGACCCCGGGACAAGCTTGGCCCGCCGCCGACTTGTTCGACGACTATAGGGTCGTCCCCACGACCCCGGGACAAGGTTGGCCCGCCGCCGACATGTCCGACGACTATAGGGTCGTCCCCACGACACCGGGCCAAAGTTGGCAAGCCGCCGAAATGTCCGACGACTATAGGGACGTCCCCACGACCTCGGGTCTAGATTGGCCCGCTACCGTCATGTCCGAAGACTATAGGGTCGTCCCCACGACCACGGGACTAGATTGGCCCGCCACCGCCAAGTCCGACGACAATAGGGTCGTCCCCACGACCCCGGGTCTAGGTTGGCCAGCCGCCGACATGTCCGACGACAATCGGATCGTCCCCACGACCACGCGCCAAAGTTGGCCAGCCGCCGACATGTCCGACGACTATTGGATCGTCCCCACGACCACGGGCCAAAGCTGGCCAGTCGCCGACATGTCCGACGACAATCGGATCGTCCCCACGACCACGCGCCAAAGTTGGCCAGCCGCCGACATGTCCGACGACTATAGGGTCGTCCCCACGACCCCTAGACTAGATTGGCCCGCCACCGTCATGTCCAACGACAATAGGGTCGTCCCCACGACCCCGGGTCCAGGTTGGCCAGCCGCCGACATTTCCGACGACTATAGAGTCGTCCCCACGACACCGGGCCAAAGTTGGCCAGCCGCCGACATGTCCGACGACTATAGGGTCGTCCCCACGACCCCGGGACTAGATTGGCCCGCCACCGTCATGTCCGACGATTATAGGGTCGTCCCCACGACCCCGGGACAAGCTTGGCCCGCCGCCGACTTGTTCGACGACTATAGGGTCGTCCCCACGACCCCGGGACAAGGTTGGCCCGCCGCCGACATGTCCGACGACTATAGGGTCGTCCCCACGACCCCGGGCCAAAGATATCCAGCCGCCGTCTTGTCCGACGACTATGGGGTCGTCCCCACGACCCCGAGTCCAGGTTGGCCAGCCGCCGACATTTCCGACGACTATAGAGTCGTCCCCACGACCCCGGGCCAAAGTTGGCCAGCCGCCGACATGTCCGACGACTATAGGGTCGTCCCCACGACCCCGAGACTAGATTGGCCCGCCACCGTCATGTCCGACGACAATAGGTCGTCCCCACGACCCCGGGTCCAGGTTGGCCAGCCGCCGACATTTCCGACGACTATAGAGTGGTCCCCACGACACCGGGCCAAAGTTGGCCAGCCGCCGACATGTCCGACGACTATAGGGTCGTCCCCACAACCACGGGCCAAAGTTGGCCAGCCGCCGACATGACCGACGACTATAGGGTCGTCCCCACGACCTCGGGACTAGGTTGGCCAGCCGCCGACATGTCCGACGACTATAGGGTCGTCCCCTCGACCCCGGGCCAATGTTGGCCAATCGCCGACATGTCCGACGACTATAGGGTCGTCCCTACGACCCCGGGACTAGATTGGCCCGCCACCGTCATGTCCAACGACTATAGGGTCGTCCCCACGACCACGGGCCAAAGTTGGCATGCCGCCGACATGTCCGACGACTATAGGGTCGTCCCCACGACCCCGGGACTAGATTGGCCCGCCACCGTCATGTCCAACGACTATAGGGTCGTTCCCACAACCACGGGCCAAAGTTGGCCAGCCGCCGACATGTCCGACGACTATAGGGTCGTCCCCACGACCACGCGCCAAAGTTGGCCAGCCGCCGACATGTCCGACGACTATAGGGTCGTCCCCACGACCCCGGGACTCGATTGGCCCGCCACCGTCATGTCCGACGATTATAGGGTCGTCCCCACGACCCCGGGACAAGCTTGGCCCGCCGCCGACTTGTCCGACGACTATAGGGTCGTCCCCACGACACCGGGACTAGATTGGCCCGCCACCGTCATGTCCGACGACTATAGGGTCGTCCCCACGACCCCGGGATTCGATTGGCCCGCCACCGTCATGTCCGACGATTATAGGGTCGTCCCCACGACCCCGGGACAAGCTTGGCCCGCCGCCGACTTGTCCGACGACTATAGGGTCGTCCCCACGACACCGGGACTAGATTGGCCCGCCACCGTCAGGTCCAACGATTATAGGGTCGTCCCCACGACCCCGGGTCTAGGTTGGCCAGCCGCCGACATGTCCGACGACTATAGAGTCGTCCCCACGACACCGGGCCAAAGTTGGACCGCCGCCGACATGTCCGACTACTATAGGGTCGTCCCCACGACACCGGGCCAAAGTTGTCCAGCCGCCGACATGTCCGACGACTATAGGGTCGTCCCCACGACCCCGGGACTAGATTGGCCCGCCACCGTCATGTCCGACGATTATAGGGTCGTCCCCACGACCGCGAGACTAGATTGGCCCGCCACCGACATTTCCGACGACTATAGAGTCGTCCCCACGACACCGGGCCAAAGTTGGCCAGCCGCCGACATGTCCGACGACTATAGGGTCGTCCCCACAACCACGGGCCAAAGTTGGCCAGCCGCCGACATGTCCGACGACTATAGGGTCGTCCCCACGACCTCGGGACTAGGTTGGCCAGCCGCCGACATGTCCGACGACTATAGGGTCGTCCCCTCGACCCCGGGCCAATGTTGGCCAATCGCCGACATGTCCGACGACTATAGGGTCGTCCCTACGACCCCGGGACTAGATTGGCCCGCCACCGTCATGTCCAACGACTATAGGGTCGTCCCCACGACCACGGGCCAAAGTTGGCATGCCGCCGACATGTCCGACGACTATAGGGTCGTCCCCACGACCCCGGGACTAGATTGGCCCGCCACCGTCATGTCCGACGACTATAGGGTCGTACCCACGACCCTGGGACTAGGCTGACAAGCCGCCAACATGTCCGACGACTATAGGGTCGTCCCCACGGCCCCGGGCCAACGATGTCCAGCCGCCGTCTTGTCCGACGACTATAGGGTCGTCCCCACGACCCCGGGACAAGCTTGGCCCGCCACCGAATTGTTCGACGACTATAGGGTCGTCCCCACGACCCCGGGACTAGATTGGCCCGCCACCGTCAAGTCCGACGACTATAGGGTCGTCCCCACGACCCCGGGTCCAGGTTGGCCAGCCGCCGACATTTTCGACGACTATAGAGTCGTCCCCACGACACCGCGCCAAAGTTGGACAGCCGCCGACATGTCCGACTACTATAGGGTCGTCCCCACGATCTCGGGTCTAGATTGGCCCGCTACCGTCATGTCCGAAGACTATAGGGTCGTACCCACGACCCCGGGACTAGATTGGCCCGCCACCGTCAAGTCCGACGACTATAGGGTCGTCCCCACGACCTCGGGACTAGGTTGGCCAGCCGCCGACATGTCCGACGACTATAGGGTCGTCCCCACGACCCCGGGCCAATGTTGGCCAATCGCCGACATGTCCGACGACTATAGGGTCGTCCCTACGACCCCGGGACTAGATTGGCCCGCCACCGTCATGTCCGACGATTATAGGGTCGTCCCCACGACCGCGCGACTAGATTGGCCCGCCACCGTCATGTCCGACGACAATAGGGTCGTCCCCACGACCCCGGGTCCAGGTTGGCCAGCCGCCGACATTTCCGACGACTATAGAGTCGTCCCCACGACCCCGAGACTAGATTGGCCCGCCACCGTCATGTCCGACGACAATAGGGTCGTCCCCACGACCCCGGGACTAGATTGGCCAGCCGCCGACATTTCCGACGACTATAGAGTCGTCCCCACGACACCGGGCCAAAGTTGACCAGCCGCCGACATGTCCGACGACTATAGGGTCGTCCCCACGACCCCGGGACTAGATTGGCCCGCCACCGTCATGTCCAACGACTATAGGGTCGTTCCCACAACCACGGGCCAAAGTTGGCCAGCCGCCGACATGTCCGACGACTATTGGATCGTCCCCACGACCACGGGCCAAAGTTGGCCAGCCGCCGACATGTCCGACGACTATAGGGTCGTCCCCACGACCCCGGGACTAGATTGGTCCGCCACCGTCTTGTCCGACGACTATAGGGTCGTCCCCACGACCCCGAGTCCAGGTTGGCCAGCCGCCGACATTTCCGACGACTATAGAGTCGTCCCCACGACACCGGGCCAAAGTTGGCCAGCCGCCGACATGTCCGACGACTATAGGGTCGTCCCCACGACCCCGGGACTAGATTGGCTCGTCACCGTCATGTCCGACGACAATAGGGTCGTCCCCACGACCCCGGGTCCAGGTTGGCCAGCCGCCGACATTTCCGACGACTATAGAGTCGTCCCCACGACACCGGGCCAAAGTTGGCCAGCCGCCGACATGTCCGACGACTATAGGGTCGTCCCCACGACCCCGGGACTAGATTGGCCCGCCACCGTCATGTCCGACGATTATAGGGTCGTCCCCACGACCGCGCGACTAGATTGGTCCGCCACCGTCTTGTCCGACGACTATAGGGTCGTCCCCACGACCCCGAGTCCAGGTTGGCCAGCCGCCGACATTTCCGACGACTATAGAGTCGTCCCCACGACACCGGGCCAAAGTTGGCCAGCCGCCGACATGTCCGACGACTATAGGGTCGTCCCCACGACCCCGGGACTAGATTGGTCCGCCACCGTCTTGTCCGACGACTATAGGGTCGTCCCCACGACCCCGAGTCCAGGTTGGCCAGCCGCCGACATTTCCGACGACTATAGAGTCGTCCCCACGACCCCGGGCCAAAGTTGGCCAGCCGCCGACATGTCCGACGACTATAGGGTCGTCCCCACGACCCCGAGACTAGATTGGCCCGCCACCGTCACGTCCGACGATTATAGGGTCGTCCCCACGACCCCGGGACAAGCTTGGCCCGCCGCCGAATTGTTCGACGACTATAGGGTCGTCCCCACGACCACGGGCCAAAGTTGGCATGCCGCCGACATGTCCGACGACTATAGGGTCGTCCCCACGACCCCGGGACTAGATTGGCCCGCCACCGTCATGTCCGACGACTATAGGGTCGTACCCACGACCCTGGGACTAGGCTGAGGAGCCGCCAACATGTCCGACGACTATAGGGTCGTCCCCACGGCCCCGGGCCAACGATGTCCAGCCGCCGTCTTGTCCGACGACTATAGGGTCGTCCCCACGACCCCGGGACAAGCTTGGCCCGCCACCGAATTGTTCGACGACTATAGGGTCGTCCCCACGACCCCGGGACTAGACTGGCCCGCCACCGTCAAGTCCGACGACTATAGGGTCGTCCCCACGACCCCGGGTCCAGGTTGGCCAGCCGCCGACATTTCCGACGACTATAGAGTCGTCCCCACGACACCGCGCCAAAGTTGGACAGCCGCCGACATGACCGACTACTATAGGGTCGTCCCCACGATCTCGGGTCTAGAGTGGCCCGCTACCGTCATGTCCGAAGACTATAGGGTCGTACCCACGACCCCGGGACTAGATTGGCCCGCCACCGTCATGTCCGACGACTATAGGGTCGTCCCCACGACCCCGGGTCCAGGTTGGCCAGCCGCCGACATTTCCGACGACTGTAGGGTCGTCCCCACGACCCCGGGACTAGATTGGCCCGCCACCGTCATGTGCAACGACTATAGGGTCGTTCCCACAACCACGGGCCAAAGTTGGCCAGCCGCCGACATGTCCGACGACTATTGGATCGTCCCCACGACCACGGGCCAAAGTTGGCCAGCCGCCGACATGTCCGACGACTATAGGGTCGTCCCCACGACCCCGAGCCCAGGTTGGCCAGCCGCCGACATTTCCGACGACTATAGAGTCGTCCCCACGACACCGGGCCAAAGTTGGCCAGCCGCCGACATGTCCGACGACTATAGGGTCGTCCCCACGACCCCGGGACTAGATTGGTCCGCCACCGTCTTGTCCGACGACTATAGGGTCGTCCCCACGGCCCCGAGTCCAGGTTGGCCAGCCGCCGACATTTCCGACGACTATAGAGTCGTCCCCACGACCCCGGGCCAAAGTTGGCCAGCCGCCGACATGTCCGACGACTATAGGGTCGTCCCCACGACCCCGAGACTAGATTGGCCCGCCACCGTCACGTCCGACGATTATAGGGTCGTCCCCACGACCCCGGGACAAGCTTGGCCCGCCGCCGAATTGTTCGACGACTATAGGGTCGTCCCCACGACCCCGAGTCCAGGTTGGCCAGCCGCCGACATGTCCGACGACTATAGGGTCGTCCCCACGACCCCGGGCCAAAGATGTCCAGCCGCCGTCTTGTCCGACGACTATAGGGTCGTCCCCACGACCCCGAGTCCAGGTTGGCCAGCCGCCGACATTTCCGACGACTATAGAGTCGTCCCCACGACCCCGGGCCAAAGTTGGCCAGCCGCCGACATGTCCGACGACTATAGGGTCGTCCCCACGACCCCGAGTCCAGGTTGGCCAGCCGCCGACATTTCCGACGACTATAGAGTCGTCCCCACGACACCGGGCCAAAGTTGGCCAGCCGCCGACATGTCCGACGACTATAGGGTCGTCCCCACGACCCCGGGACTAGATTGGCCCGCCACCGTCATGTCCGACGATTATAGGGTCGTCCCCACGACCGCGCGACTAGATTGGCCCGCCACCGTCATGTCCGACGACAATAGGGTCGTCCCCACGACCCCGGGTCCAGGTTGGCCAGCCGCCGACATTTCCGACGACTATAGAGTCGTCCCCACGACCCCGAGACTAGATTGGCCCGCCACCGTCATGTCCGACGACAATAGGGTCGTCCCCACGACCCCGGGTCCAGGTTGGCCAGCCGCCGACATTTCCGACGACTATAGAGTGGTCCCCACGACACCGGGCCAAAGTTGGCCAGCCGCCGACATGTCCGACGACTATAGGGTCGTCCCCACAACCACGGGCCAAAGTTGGCCAGCCGCCGACATGACCGACGACTATAGGGTCGTCCCCACGACCTCGGGACTAGGTTGGCCAGCCGCCGACATGTCCGACGACTATAGGGTCGTCCCCTCGACCCCGGGCCAATGTTGGCCAATCGCCGACATGTCCGACGACTATAGGGTCGTCCCTACGACCCCGGGACTAGATTGGCCCGCCACCGTCATGTCCAACGACTATAGGGTCGTCCCCACGACCACGGGCCAAAGTTGGCATGCCGCCGACATGTCCGACGACTATAGGGTCGTCCCCACGACCCCGGGACTAGATTGGCCCGCCACCGTCATGTCCAACGACTATAGGGTCGTTCCCACAACCACGGGCCAAAGTTGGCCAGCCGCCGACATGTCCGACGACTATGGGGTCGTCCCCACGACCACGCGCCAAAGTTGGCCAGCCGCCGACATGTCCGACGACTATAGGGTCGTCCCCACGACCCCGGGATTCGATTGGCCCGCCACCGTCATGTCCGACGATTATAGGGTCGTCCCCACGACCCCGGGACAAGCTTGGCCCGCCGCCGACTTGTCCGACGACTATAGGGTCGTCCCCTCGACCCCGGGCCAATGTTGGCCAATCGCCGACATGTCCGACGACTATAGGGTCGTCCCTACGACCCCGGGACTAGATTGGCCCGCCACCGTCATGTCCAACGACTATAGGGTCGTCCCCACGACCACGGGCCAAAGTTGGCATGCCGCCGACATGTCCGACGACTATTGGATCGTCCCCACGACCACGGGCCAAAGTTGGCCAGCCGCCGACATGTCCGACGACTATAGGGTCGTCCCCACGACCCCGGGACTAGATTGGTCCGCCACCGTCTTGTCCGACGACTATAGGGTCGTCCCCACGACCCCGAGTCCAGGTTGGCCAGCCGCCGACATTTCCGACGACTATAGAGTCGCCCCACGACACCGGGCCAAAGTTGGCCAGCCGCCGACATGTCCGACGACTATAGGGTCGTCCCCACGACCCCGAGACTAGATTGGCCCGCCACCGTCATATCCGACGACAATAGGGTCGTCCCCACGACCCCGGGTCCAGGTTGGCCAGCCGCCGACATTTCCGACGACTATAGAGTCGTCCCCACGACACCGGGCCAAAGTTGGCCAGCCGCCGACATGTCCGACGACTATAGGGTCGTCCCCACGACCCCGGGACTAGATTGGCCCGTCACCGTCATGTCCGACGACAATAGGGTCGTCCCCACGACCCCGGGTCTAGGTTGGCCAGCCGCTGACTTGTCCGACGACAATAGGGTCGTCCCCACGACCCCGGGTCTAGGTTGGCCAGCCGCTGACTTGTCCGACGACTATAGGGTCGTCCCCACGACCCCGGGCCAAAGATGTCCAGCCGCCGTCTTGTCCGACGACTATAGGGTCGTCCCCACGACCCCGGGACTAGATTGGCCCGCCACCGTCATGTCCAACGACTATAGGGTCGTCCCCACAACCACGGGCCAAAGTTGGCATGCCGCCGACATGTCCGACGACAATAGGGTCGTCCCCACGACCCCGGGTCTAGGTTGGCCAGCCGCCGACATGTCCGACGACAATCGGATCGTCCCCACGACCACGCGCCACAGTTGGCCAGCCGCCGACATGTCCGACGACTATAGGGTCGTCCCCACGACCCCGGGCCAAAGTTGGCCAGCCGCCGACATGTCCGACGACTATAGGGTCGTCCCCACGACCCCGAGACTAGATTGGCCCGCCACCGTCATGTCCGACGACAATAGGGTCGTACCCATGACCCTGGGACTAGGCTGACAAGCCGCCAACATGTCCGACGACTATAGGGTCGTCCCCACGACCCCGGGTCAAAGATGTCCAGCCGCCGTCTTGTCCTACGACTATAGGGTAGTCCCCACGACCCCGGGACTAGATTGGCCCGCCAGCGTCATGTCCAACGACTATAGGGTCGTCCCCACAACCACGGGCCAAAGTTCGCCAGCCGCCGACATGTCCGACGACTATAGGGTCGTACCCACGACCCCGGGCCAAAGTTGGCCAGCTGCCGACATGTCCGACGACTATAGGGTCGTCCCCACGACCCCGGGACTAGATTGGTCCGCCACCGTCTTGTCCGACGACTATAGGGTCGTCCCCACGACCCCGAGTCCAGGTTGGCCAGCCGCCGACATTTCCGACGACTATAGAGTCGTCCCCACGACCCCGGGCCAAAGTTGGCCAGCCGCCGACATGTCCGACGACTATAGGGTCGTCCCCACGACCCCGAGACTAGATTGGCCCGCCACCGTCACGTCCGACGATTATAGGGTCGTCCCCACGACCCCGGGACAAGCTTGGCCCGCCGCCGAATTGTTCGACGACTATAGGGTCGTCCCCACGACCCCGAGTCCAGGTTGGCCAGCCGCCGACATGTCCGACGACTATAGGGTCGTCCCCACGACCCCTGGCCAAAGATGTCCAGCCGCCGTCTTGTCCGACGACTATAGGGTCGTCCCCACGACCCGGAGTCCAGGTTGGCCAGCCGCCGACATTTCCGACGACTATAGAGTCGTCCCCACGACCCCGGGCCAAAGTTGGCCAGCCGCCGACATGTCCGACGACTATAGGGTCGTCCCCACGACCCCGAGACTAGATTGGCCCGCCACCGTCATGTCCGACGACAATAGGGTCGTCCCCACGACCCCGGGTCCAGGTTGGCCAGCCGCCGACATTTCCGACGACTATAGAGTCGTCCCCACGACCCCGAGACTAGATTGGCCCGCCACCGTCATGTCCGACGACAATAGGGTCGTCCCCACGACCCCGGGACTAGATTGGTCCGCCACCGTCTTGTCCGACGACTATAGGGTCGTCCCCACGACCCCGGGCCAAAGTTGACCAGCCGCCGACATTTCCGACGACCATAGAGTCGTCCCCACGACACCGGGCCAAAGTTGGCCAGCCGCCGACATGTCCGACGACTATAGGGTCGTCCCCACGACCCCGGGACAAGGTTGGCCCGCCGCCGACTTGTCCGACGACTATAGGGTCGTACCCACGACCCTGGGACTAGGCTGACAAGCCGCCAACATGTCCGACGACTATAGGGTCGTCCCCACGACCCCGGGCCAAAGATGTCCAGCCGCCGTCTTGTCCTACGACTATAGGGTAGTCCCCACGACCCCGGGACTAGATTGGCCCGCCAGCGTCATGTCCAACGACTATAGGGTCGTCCCCACGACCCCGGGCCAAAGTTGGCAAGCCGCCGAAATGTCCGACGACTGTAGGGTCGTCCCCACGACCCCGGGACTAGATTGGTCCGCCACCGTCATGTCCGACGACTATAGGGTCGTCCCCACGACCCCGGGCCAAAGTTGGCCAGCCGCCGACATGTCCGACGACTATAGGGTCGTCCCCACGACCCCGAGACTAGATTGGCCCGCCACCGTCATGTCCGACGACAATAGGGTCGTCCCCACGAGCCCGGGCCAAAGTTGGCCAGCCGCCGACATGTCCGACGACTATAGGGTCGTCCCAACGACCCCGAGACTAGATTGGCCCGCCACCGTCATGTCCGACGACAATAGGGTCGTCCCCACGACCCCGGGACTAGATTGGTCCGCCACCGTCTTGTCCGACGACTATAGGGTCGACCCCACGACCCCGGGCCAAAGTTGACCAGCCGCCGACATGTCCGACGACTATAGGGTCGTCCCCACGACCCCGGGACTAGATTGGCCCGCCACCGTCATGTCCAACGACTATAGGGTCGTTCCCACAACCACGGGCCAAAGTTGGCCAGCCGCCGACATGTCCGTCGACTATAGGGTCGTCCTCACGACCCCGGGCCAATGTTGGCCAATCGCCGACATGTCCGACGACTATAGGGTCGTCCCTACGACCCCGGGACTAGATTGGCCCGCCACCGTCATGTCCAACGACTATAGGGTCGTCCCCACGACCATGGGCCAAAGTTGGCCAGCCGCCGATATGTCCAACGAGTTTTGGGTCGTCCCCACGACCCCGGGATAAGATTGGCCCGCCACCGTCAAGTCCGACGACTATAGGGTCGTCCCCACGACCCCGGGCAAATTTGGCAAGCCGCCGACATATCCGACGACTATAGGGTCGTCCCCAAAACCCCGGGACTAGATTGGCCCGCCACCGTCATGTCCGACGATTATAGGGTCGTCCCCACGACCTCGGGACTAGGTTGACAAGCCGCCAACATGTCCGACGACTATAGGGTCGTCCCCACGACCCCGGGCCAAAGTCGGCATGCCGCCGCAATGTCCGACGACTATAGGGTCGTCCCCACGACCCCGGGCCAATGTTGGCCAATCGCCGACATGTCCGACGACTATAGGGTCGTTACTACGACCCCGGGACTAGATTGGCCCGCCACCGTCATGTCCGGCGACTATTGGATCGTCCCCACGACTACGGGCCAAAGGTGGCCAGCCGCCGACATGTCCGACGACTATCGGATCGTCCCCACGACCACGGGACTAGATTGGTCCGCCACCGTCATGTCCGACGACTATAGGGTCTTCCCCACGACCCCGGGCAAATTTGGCAAGCCGCCGACATATCCGACGACTATAGGGTCGTCCCCAAAACCCCGGGACTAGATTGGCCCGCCGCCGACTTGTCCGACGACTATAGGGTTGTCGCCACGACCCCGGGTCTAGGTTGGCCAGCCGCCGACATGTCCGACGACTATAGGGTTGCCCCCACGACCCCGGGCCAAAGTTGGCAAGCCGCCGAAATGTCCGACGACTGTAGGGTCGTCCCCACGACCCCGGGACTAGATTGGCCCGCCACCGTCAAGTCCGACGACTATAGGGTCGTCCCCACGACCTCGGGACTATGTTGGCCAGCCGCCGACATGTGCGACGACTATAGGGTCGTCCCCACGACCCCGGGCCAATGTTGGCCAATCGCCGACATGTCCGACGACTATAGGGTCGTCCCCACGACCCCGGGCCAATGTTGGCCAATCGCCGACATGTCCGACGACTGTAGGGTCGTCCCCACGACCCCGGGACTAGATTGGCCCGCCACCGTCAAGCCCGACGACTATAGGGTCGTCCCCACGACCTCGGGACTAGGTTGGCCAGCCGCCGACATGTCCGACGACTATAGGGTCGTCCCCACGACCCCGGGCCAATGTTGGCATGCCGCTGAAATGTCCGACGCCTATAGGGTCGTCCCCACGACCCCGGCCCAAAGTTGGCAAGCCGCCGAAATGTCCGACGACTATTGGGTCGTCCCCACGACCGCGGGCCAAAGATGTTCAGCCGCCGTCTTGTCCGACGACTATAGGGTCGTCCCCACGACCCCGGGACTAGATTGGCCCGCCATCGTCATGTCCGACGACTATAGGGTCGTCCCCACGACCCCGGGGCAAGGTTGGCCCGCCGCCGACTTGTCCGACGACTATAGGGTCGTACCCACGACCCCGGGACTAGGCTGACAAGCCGCCAACATGTCCGACGACTATAGGGTCGTCCCCACGACCGCGGGCCAAAGTTGGCAAGCCGCCGAAATGTCCGACGACTGTAGGGTCGTCCCCACGACCCCGGGACTAGATTGGCCCGCCACCGTGAAGTCCGACGACTATAGGGTCGTCCCCACGACCTCGGGACTAGGTTGGCCAGCCGCCGACATGTCCGACGACTATAGGGTCGTCCCTACGACCCCGGGCCAATGTTGACCAATCGCCGACATGTCCGACGACTATAGGGTCGTCCCTACGACCCCGGGACTAGGTTGGCCCGCCACCGTCATGTCCGACGACTATAGGGTCGTCCCCACGACCTCGGGACTAGGTTGGCCTGCCGCCGACATATCCGACGACTATAGGGTCGTCCCCACGACCACGGGCCAAGGTTGGACAGCCGTCGACATATCCGACGACTATAGGGTCGTCCCCACGACCCCGGGCCAATGTTGGCCAATCGCCGACATGTCCGACGACTACAGGGTCGCCCTACGACCCCGGGACTAGATAGGCCCGCCACCGTCATGTCCGACGACTATCGGATCGCCCCCACGACCACGGGCCAGCCGCCGCACAGTGGGACAAACTGGTCCGTTTTGTGTCAAAATCGTAGAACTTTTGATAGGAATAAGATAGAGGGGTGAATCTTTTTCGAGGTTAAAGCTAAGGTGTTGCAGAATAAGGGAAAAATGTTAAGAATGTATGACAAACAAGTTTTGACCTTGAAAATCTACGTCAAAGTAGACACTTTCGAAGAAAATTTCGGGTTTTCCGTTATAACGTGTGGTTGAAATTCTTCTTTGACTTGTTATACACTTCCTATAGACATTTCCTATAGATTTTGAAGCGCTGAATTCAAATCTACTCGCAGAATTTCTCTAGCCCTTCAGGAGTCGAAGAAAATGCGATTTAAGGGGTTACGCTCACAAGTGACACTCGGGAAGTCGCAAATTCAGAAAATTATAATGCAGATTTCGGGGGTTAAATCATCCCTTGAAAAAATGCAGAATTTTCTTTTCCGTGGAATATCTCGAGAACGGTGAGGGATGTCGAAAAAAAGTTTAAACAGAAGTTACATCGTTTTTCTATATCTACAAAACCCCGTAAAATAATTTTCGAAAAATCCATATTTTTCAAGATACCCCCGCCACCAACCCTTAAAATTAAGTTTTCATATTTTGTAAATATATGCTGAAATACCTCTGGATAATATTTTTCCATACATATATATATAGTTTATGTTTTATATTTTTTTTCCAAACAAATAAAACCTCTATTACCAAATTTGAAGTCCATTTTAGCAGTTTCCATTAATAAAATGGTTTCTTAAAGCCATATTTAAATGATTATTTATATAAAGTTTAGACACCTTTCAATTATTTCAGCATGGTGTGGCAAGTATTTTTGTTTTTATCATTTCTATGAATATCATTATTTTACCAATTACAAACCATCATTTTCAAAGTATCTATCGTTTTCTATTAGTATAATTCCTCCAATGTATAATCCAACAACACAGCGTATACAAAAAGAGATGAGTCTTGCTTAAATAATTGAAAGCTCCAACAGCATAACACCAACAAAAAAAAAGGGTTGCGTTATGGATGAACTACTCTACTTGCACATCGAGTTTCATAATTTTCTGAATTTGCGACTTCCCGAGTGTCCCTTGTGAGCGTAACCCCTTATATCGCATTTTTCTTCGACTCCTGAAGGGCTAGAGAAATTCTGCGAACAGATTTGAATTCAGCGCTTCAAAATCTGTAGGAAATGATGTATAACAAGTCAAAGAAGAATTTCAACCACACGTTATAACGGAAAACCCGAAATTTTCTTCGAAAGTGTCTACTTTGACGTAGATTTTCAAGGTCAAAACTTGTTTGTCATACATTCTTAACATTTTTCCCTTATTCTGCAACACCTTAGCTTTAACCTCGAAAAAGATTCACCCCTCTATCTTATTCCTATCAAAAGTTCTACGATTTTGACACAAAACGGACCAGTTTGTCCCACTGTGCGCCGACATGTCCGACGACTATTGGGTCGTCCCCACGACCCCGGGCCAAAGTTGGCCAGCCGCCGACTTGTCCGACGACTATGGGGTCGTCCCCACGACCCCAGGACTAGATTGGCCCGCCACCGTCAAGTCCGACGACTATAGGATCGTCTCCACGACCACGGGCCAAGGTTGGCCAGCCGCCGACATGTCCGTCGACTATAGGGTCGTCCCCACGACCCCGGGCCAATGTTGGCCAATCGCCGACATGTCCGGCGACTATAGGGTCGTCCCTACGACCCCGGGACTAGATTGGCCCGCCACCGTCATGTCCGACGACTATAGGGTCGTCCCCACGACCCCGGGACTAGGTTGACAAGCCGCCGAAATGTCCGACGACTATAGGGTCGTCCCCACGACCGCGAGCCAAGGATGTCCAGCCGCCGTCTTGTTCGACGACTATAGGGTCGTACCCACGACCCCGGGACTAGATTGGCCCGCCACCGTCATGTCCAACGACTATAGGGTCGTCCCCACGACCATGGGCCAAAGTTGGCCAGCCGCCGATATGTCCAACGACTATTGGGTCGTCCCCACGACCCCGGGACTAGATTGGCCCGCCATCGTCAAGTCCGACGACTATAGGGTCGTCCCCACGACCCCGGGCAAATTTGGCAAGCCGCCGACATATCCGACGACTATAGGGTCGTCCCCACAACCCCGGGACTAGATTGGCCCGCCACCCTCAAGTCCGACGACTATAGGATCGTCTCCACGACCACGGCCCAAAGTTGGCCAGCCGCCAACATGTCAAACGACTATTGGGTCGTCCCCACGACCACGGGCCAAAGTTATCCAGCCGCCGACATGTCCGACGACTATAGGGTCGTCCCCACGACCCCGGGCCAAAGTTGGCAAGCCGCCGAAATGTCCGACGACTATAGGGTCGTCCCCACGACCGCGGGCCAAAGATGTCCAGCCGCCGTCTTGTCCGACGACTATAGGGTCGTCCCTACGACCCCGGGACTAGATTGGTCCGCCACCGTCATGTCCGACGACTATAGGGTCGTCCCCACGACCGCGGGCCAAAGTTGGCAAGCCGCCGAAATGTCCGACGACTGTAGGGTCGTCCCCACGACCCCGGGACTAGATTGGCCCGCCACCGAGAAGTCCGACGACTATAGGGTCGTCCCCACGACCTCGGGACTAGGTTGGCCAGCCGCCGACATTTCCGACGAATATAGGGTCGTCCACACGACCCCGGGCCAATGTTGACCAATCGCCGACATGTCCGACGACTATAGGGTCGTCCCTACGACCCCGGGACTAGGTTGGCCCGCCACCGTCATGTCCGACGACTATAGGGTCGTCCCCACGACCTCGGGACTAGGTTGGCCTGCCGCCGACATATCCGACGACTATAGGGGCGTACCCACGACCACGGGCCAAGGTTGGACAGCCGCCGACATATCCGACGACTATAGGGTCGTCCCCACGACCCCGGGCCAATGTTGGCCAATCGCCGACATGTCCGACGACTACAGGGTCGTCCCTACGACCCCGGGACTAGATAGGCCCGCCACCGTCATGTCCGACGACTATCGGATCGTCCCCACGACCACGGACCAAAGTTGGCCAGCCGCCGACATGTCCGACGACTATTGGGTCGTCCCCACGACCCCGGGCCAAAGTTGGCCAGCCGCCGACTTGTCCGACGTCTATGGGGTCGTCCCCACGACCCCACGACTAGATTGGCCCGCCACCGTCATGTCCGACGACAATAGGGTCGTCCCCACGACCACGGGCCAAAGTTGGCAAGCTGCCGACTTGTCCGATGACTATATGGTCGTCCCCACGACCCCGGGACTAGGTAGACCCGCCGCCGACGTGTCCGACAACTATAGGGTCGTCCCCACGACCCCGGGCCAAAGTTGGCAAGCCGCCGAAATGTCCGACGACTATAGGGTGGTCCCCACAACCCCGGGACTAGATTGGCCCGCCACCGTCAAGTCCGACGACTATAGGATCGTCTCCACGACCACGGGCCAAAGTTTACCAGCCGCCGACATGTCCGACGACTATATAATCGTCGCCACGACCCCGGGCAAATTTGGCAAGCCGCCGACATATCCGACGACTATAGGGTCGTCCCCACAACCCCGGGACTAGATTGGCCCGCCACCCTCAAGTCCGACGACTATAGGATCGTCTCCACGACCACGGCCCAAAGTTGGCCAGCCGCCGACATGTTCAACGACTATTGGGTCGTCCCCACGACCACGGGCCAAAGTTATCCAGCCGCCGACATGTCCGACGACTATAGGGTCGTCCCCACGACCCCGGGCCAAAGTTGGCAAGCCGCCGAAATGTCCGACGACTATAGGGTCGTCCCCACGACCGCGGGCCAAAGATGTCCAGCCGCCGTCTTGTCCGACGACTATAGGGTCGTCCCCACGACCCCGGGACTAGATTGGCCCGCCACCGTCATGTCCGACGACAATAGGGTCGTCCCCACGACGCCGGGTCTAGGTTGGCCAGCCGCCGACTTGTCCGACGACTATAGGGTCGTCCCCACGACCACGGGCCAAAGTTGGCATGCCGCCGAAATGTCCGACGATTATAGGGTCGTCCCCACGACCCCGGGCCAAAGTTGGCAAGCCGCCGAAATGTCCGAAGACTGTAGGGTCGTCCCCACGACCCCGGGACTAGATTGGCCCGCCACCGTCATGTCCAACGACTATAGGGTCGTTCCCACAACCACGGGCCAAAGCTGGCCAGCCGCCGACATGTCCGACGACTATTGGATCGTCCCCACGACCACGGGCCAAAGTTGGCCAGCCGCCGACATGTCCGACGACTATAGGGTCGGCCCCACGACCCCGAGACTAGATTGGCCCGCCACCGTCATGTCCGACGACAATAGGGTCGTCCCCACGACCCCGGGTCCAGGTTGGCCAGCCGCCGACATTTCCGACGACTATAGAGTCGTCCCCACGACACCGGGCCAAAGTTGGCCAGCCGCCGACATGTCCGACGACTATAGGGTCGTCCCCACAACCACGGGCCAAAGTTGGCCAGCCGCCGACATGTCCGACGACTATAGGGTCGTCCCCACGACCTCGGGACTAGGTTGGCCAGCCGCCGACATGTCCGACGACTATAGGGTCGTCCCCACGACCCCGGGCCAATGTTGGCCAATCGCCGACATGTCCGACGACTATAGGGTCGTCCCTACGACCCCGGACTAGATTGGCCCGCCACCGTCATGTCCAACGACTATAGGGTCGTCCCCACGACCACGGGCCAAAGTTGGCATGCCGCCGACATGTCCGACGACTATAGGGTCGTCCCCACGACCCCGGGCCAAAGTTGGCCAGCCGCCGACATGTCCGACGACTATAGGGTCGTCCCCACGACCCCGAGACTAAATTGGCCCGCCACCGTCATGTCCGACGACAATAGGGTCGTCCCCACGACCCCGGGTCCAGGTTGGCCAGCCGCCGACATTTCCGACGACTATAGAGTCGTCCCCACGACACCGGGCCAAAGTTGGCCAGCCGCCGACATGTCCGACGACTATAGGGTCGTCCCCACGACCCCGGGACAAGGTTGGCCCGCCGCCGACTTGTCCGACGACTATAGGGTCGTACCCACGACCCTGGGACTAGGCTGACAAGCCGCCAACATGTCCGACGACTATAGGGTCGTCCCCACGACCTCGGGCCAACGATGTCCAGCCGCCGTCTTGTCCGACGACTATAAGGTCGTCCCCACGACCCCCGGACTAGATTGGCCCGCCACCGTCATGTCCAACGACTATAGGGTCGTCCCCACAACCACGGGCCAAAGTTGGCCAGCCGCCGACATGTCCGACGACTATAGGGTCGTCCCCACGACCCCGGGCCAAAGTTGGCCAGCTGCCGACATGTCCGACGACTATAGGGTCGTCCCCACGACCCCGGGACAAGGTTGGCCCGCCGCCGACTTGTCCGACGACTATAGGGTCGTACCCACCACCCCGGGACTAGGCTGACAAGCCGCCAACATGTCCGACGACTATAGGGTCGTCCCCACGACCCCGGGCCAAAGATGTCCAGCCGCCGTCTTGTCCGACGACTATAGGGTCGTCCCCACGACCCCGGGTCCAGGTTGGCCAGCCGCCGACATTTCCGACGACTATAGTGTCGTCCCCACGACCCCGGGCCAAAATTTGACCAGCCGCCGACATGTCCGACGACTATAGGGTCGTCCCCACGACCCCGGGACTAGATTGGCCCGCCACCGTCATGTCCGACGACAATAGGGTCGTCCCCACGACCCCGGGTCCAGGTTGGCCAGCCGCCGACATTTCCGACGACTATAGAGTCGTCCCCACGACACCGGGCCAAAGTTGGCAAGCCGCCGAAATGTCCGACGACTATAGGGTCGCCCCCACGACCCCGGGACTAGATTGGCCCGCCACCGTGAAGTCCGACGACTATAGGGTCGTCCCCACGACCTCGGGACTAGGTTGGCCAGCCGCCGACATGTCCGCCGACTATAGGGTCGTCCCTACGACCCCGGGACTAGATTGGCCCGCCACCGTCATGTTCAACGACTATAGGGTCGTCCCCACGACCCCGGGCCAAAGTTGGCATGCCGCCGAAATGTCCAACGACTATAGGGTCGCCCCCACGACCCCGGGCCAAAGTTGGCAAGCCGCCGAAATGTCCGACGACTATAGGGTCGTCCCCACGACCGCGAGCCAAGAATATCCAGCCGCCGTCTTGTCCGACGACTATAGGGTCGTCCCCACGACCCCGCGACTAGATTGGCCCGCCACCGTCATGTCCGACGACTATAAGGTCGTCCCCACGACCCCGGGACAAGGTTGGCCCGCCGCCGACTTGTCCGACGACTATAGGGTCGTACCCACGACCCCGGGACTAGGCTGACAAGCCGCCAACATGTCCGACGACTATAGAGTCGTCCCCACGACCCCGGGCCAATGTTGGCCAATCGCCAACATGTCCGACGACTATAGGGTCGTCCGTACGACCCCGGGAATAGATTGGCCCGCCACCGTCAAGTCCGACGAGTATATGATCGTCTCCACGACCACGGGCCAAAGTTGGCCAGCCGCCGACATGTCCGTCGACTATAGGGTCGTCCCCACGACCCCGGACCAAAGTTGGCAAGCCGCCGAAATGTCCGACGACTATAGGGTCGTCCCCACGACCGCGGGCCAAAGATGTCCAGCCGCCGTCTTGTCCGACGACTATAGGGTCGTACCCACGACCCCGGGACTAGATTGGCCCGCCGCCGACTTGTCCGACGACTATAGGGTCGTACCCACGACCCCGGGACTAGGCTGACAAGCCGCCAACATGTCCGACGACTATAGAGTCGTCCCCACGACCCCGGGCCAATGTTGGCCAATCGCCAACATGTCCGACGACTATAGGGTCGTCCGTACGACCCCGGGAATAGATTGGCCCGCCACCGTCATGTCCGAAGACAATAGGGTCGTCCCCACGACCCCGGGTCTAGGTTGGCCAGCCGCCGACATATCCGACGACTATAGAGTCGTCCCCACGACACCGGGCCAAAGTTGGCCAGCCGCTGACATGTCCAACGACTATAGGGTCGTCCCCACGACCACGGGCCAAAGTTGGCCAGCCGTCGACATGTCCGACGACTATTGGATCGTCCCCACGACCACGGGCCAAAGTTGGCCAGCCGCCGACATGTCCGACGACTATAGGGTCGCCCCCACGACCCCGGGACTAGATTGGCCCGCCACCGTCATGTCCAACGACTATAGGGTCGTCCCCACGACCCCGGGCCAAAGTTGGCATGCCGCCGAAATGTCCAACGACTATAGGGTCGTCCCCACGACCCCGGGCCAAAGTTGGCAAGCCGCCGAAATGTCCGACGACTGTAGGGTCGTCCCCACGACCCCGGGACTAGATTGGCCCGCCACCGTGAAGTCCGACGACTATAGGGTCGTCCCCACGACCTCGGGACTAGGTTGGCCAGCCGCCGACATGTCCGACGACTATAGGGTCGTCCCCACGACCCCGGGCCAATGTTGGCCAATCGCCGACATGTCCGACGACTATAGGGTCGTCCCTACGACCCCGGGACTAGATTGGCCCGCCACCGTCATGTCCAACGACTATAGGGTCGTCCCCACGACCCCGGGCCAAAGTTGGCATGCCGCCGAAATGTCCGACGACTATAGGGTCGTCCCCACGACCCCGGGCCAAAGTTGGCAAGCCGCCGAAATGTCCGACGACTATAGGGTCGTCCCCACGACCGCGAGCCAAGAATATCCAGCCGCCGTCTTGTCCGACGACTATAGGGTCGTCCCCACGACCCCGGGCCAAAGTTGGCAAGCCGCCGTCTTCTCCGACGACTATAGGGTCGTCGTCACGACCCCGGGTCCAGGTTGGCCAGCCGCCGACATGTCCGACGACTATAGGGTCGTCCCCACGACCCCGGGCCAAAGTTGGCAAGCCGCCGAAATGTCCGACGACTATAGGGTCGTCCCCACGACCGCGAGCCAAGAATATCCAGCCGCCGTCTTGTCCGACGACTATAGGGTCGTCCCCACGACCCCGGGACAAGGTTGGCCCGCCGCCGTCATGTCCGACGACTATAGGGTCGTCCCGACGACCCCGGGCCAATGTTGGCCAATCACCAACATGGCCGACGACTATAGGGTCGTCCCGACGACCCCGGGCCAATGTTGGCCAATCACCAACATGGCCGACGACTATAGGGTCGTCCCTACGACCCCGGCACTTGATTGGCCGGCCACCGTCATGTCCAACGACGATAGGGTCGTCCCCACGACCCCGGGACTAGGTTGACAAGCCGCCAACATATCCGACGACTATACGGTCGTCCCCACGACCTCGGGACTAGGTCGGCCAGCCGCCGACATGTCCGACGACTATAGGGTCGTCCCCACGACCCCGGGCCAAAGTTGGCAAGCCGCCGTCTTCTCCGACGACTATAGGGTCGTCGTCACGACCCCGGGTCCAGGTTGGCCAGCCGCCGACATGTCCGACGACTATAGGGTCGTCCCCACGACCCCGGGCCAAAGTTGGCAAGCCGCCGAAATGTCCGACGACTATAGGGTCGTCCCCACGACCGCGAGCCAAGAATATCCAGCCGCCGTCTTGTCCGACGACTATAGGGTCGTCCCCACGACCCCGGGACTAGATTGGCCCGCCACCGTCATGTCCGACGACTATAGGGTCGTCCCCACGACCCCGGGACAAGGTTGGCCCGCCGCCGTCATGTCCGACGACTATAGGGTCGTCCCGACGACCCCGGGCCAATGTTGGCCAATCACCAACATGGCCGACGACTATAGGGTCGTCCGTACGACCCCGGGACTAGATTGGCCCGCCACCGTGAAGTCCGACGACTATAGGGTCGTCCCCACGACCTCGGGACTAGGTTGGCCAGCCGCCGACATGTCCGACGACTATAGGGTCGTCCCCACGACCCCGGGCCAATGTTGGCCAATCGCCGACATGTCCGACGACTATAGGGTCGTCCCTACGACCCCGGGACTAGATTGGCCCGCCACCGTCATGTCCAACGACTATAGGGTCGTCCCCACGACCCCGGGCCAAAGTTGGCATGCCGCCGAAATGTCCGACGACTATAGGGTCGTCCCCACGACCCCGGGCCAAAGTTGGCAAGCCGCCGAAATGTCCGACGACTATAGGGTCGTCCCCACGACCGCGAGCCAAGAATATCCAGCCGCCGTCTTGTCCGACGACTATAGGGTCGTCCCCACGACCCCGGGCCAAAGTTGGCAAGCCGCTGTCTTCTCCGACGACTATAGGGTCGTCGTCACGACCCCGGGTCCAGGTTGGCCAGCCGCCGACATGTCCGACGACTATAGGGTCGTCCCCACGACCCCGGGCCAAAGTTGGCAAGCCGCCGAAATGTCCGACGACTATAGGGTCGTCCCCACGACCGCGAGCCAAGAATATCCAGCCGCCGTCTTGTCCGACGACTATAGGGTCGTCCCCACGACCCCGGGACAAGGTTGGCCCGCCGCCGTCATGTCCGACGACTATAGGGTCGTCCCGACGACCCCGGGCCAATGTTGGCCAATCACCAACATGGCCGACGACTATAGGGTCGTCCCGACGACCCCGGGCCAATGTTGGCCAATCACCAACATGGCCGACGACTATAGGGTCGTCCCTACGACCCCGGGACTAGATAGGCCCGCCACCGTCATGTCCGACGACTATCGGATCGTCCCCACGACCACGGACCAAAGTTGGCCAGCCGCCGACATGTCCGACGACTATTGGGTCGTCCCCACGACCCCGGGCCAAAGTTGGCCAGCCGCCGACTTGTCCGACGTCTATGGGGTCGTCCCCACGACCCCACGACTAGATTGGCCCGCCACCGTCATGTCCGACGACAATAGGGTCGTCCCCACGACCACGGGCCAAAGTTGGCAAGCTGCCGACTTGTCCGATGACTATATGGTCGTCCCCACGACCCCGGGACTAGGTAGACCCGCCGCCGACGTGTCCGACAACTATAGGGTCGTCCCCACGACCCCGGGCCAAAGTTGGCAAGCCGCCGAAATGTCCGACGACTATAGGGTGGTCCCCACAACCCCGGGACTAGATTGGCCCGCCACCGTCAAGTCCGACGACTATAGGATCGTCTCCACGACCACGGGCCAAAGTTTACCAGCCGCCGACATGTCCGACGACTATATAATCGTCGCCACGACCCCGGGCAAATTTGGCAAGCCGCCGACATATCCGACGACTATAGGGTCGTCCCCACAACCCCGGGACTAGATTGGCCCGCCACCCTCAAGTCCGACGACTATAGGATCGTCTCCACGACCACGGCCCAAAGTTGGCCAGCCGCCGACATGTTCAACGACTATTGGGTCGTCCCCACGACCACGGGCCAAAGTTATCCAGCCGCCGACATGTCCGACGACTATAGGGTCGTCCCCACGACCCCGGGCCAAAGTTGGCAAGCCGCCGAAATGTCCGACGACTATAGGGTCGTCCCCACGACCGCGGGCCAAAGATGTCCAGCCGCCGTCTTGTCCGACGACTATAGGGTCGTCCCCACGACCCCGGGACTAGATTGGCCCGCCACCGTCATGTCCGACGACAATAGGGTCGTCCCCACGACGCCGGGTCTAGGTTGGCCAGCCGCCGACTTGTCCGACGACTATAGGGTCGTCCCCACGACCACGGGCCAAAGTTGGCATGCCGCCGAAATGTCCGACGATTATAGGGTCGTCCCCACGACCCCGGGCCAAAGTTGGCAAGCCGCCGAAATGTCCGAAGACTGTAGGGTCGTCCCCACGACCCCGGGACTAGATTGGCCCGCCACCGTCATGTCCAACGACTATAGGGTCGTTCCCACAACCACGGGCCAAAGCTGGCCAGCCGCCGACATGTCCGACGACTATTGGATCGTCCCCACGACCACGGGCCAAAGTTGGCCAGCCGCCGACATGTCCGACGACTATAGGGTCGGCCCCACGACCCCGAGACTAGATTGGCCCGCCACCGTCATGTCCGACGACAATAGGGTCGTCCCCACGACCCCGGGTCCAGGTTGGCCAGCCGCCGACATTTCCGACGACTATAGAGTCGTCCCCACGACACCGGGCCAAAGTTGGCCAGCCGCCGACATGTCCGACGACTATAGGGTCGTCCCCACAACCACGGGCCAAAGTTGGCCAGCCGCCGACATGTCCGACGACTATAGGGTCGTCCCCACGACCTCGGGACTAGGTTGGCCAGCCGCCGACATGTCCGACGACTATAGGGTCGTCCCCACGACCCCGGGCCAATGTTGGCCAATCGCCGACATGTCCGACGACTATAGGGTCGTCCCTACGACCCCGGACTAGATTGGCCCGCCACCGTCATGTCCAACGACTATAGGGTCGTCCCCACGACCACGGGCCAAAGTTGGCATGCCGCCGACATGTCCGACGACTATAGGGTCGTCCCCACGACCCCGGGCCAAAGTTGGCCAGCCGCCGACATGTCCGACGACTATAGGGTCGTCCCCACGACCCCGAGACTAAATTGGCCCGCCACCGTCATGTCCGACGACAATAGGGTCGTCCCCACGACCCCGGGTCCAGGTTGGCCAGCCGCCGACATTTCCGACGACTATAGAGTCGTCCCCACGACACCGGGCCAAAGTTGGCCAGCCGCCGACATGTCCGACGACTATAGGGTCGTCCCCACGACCCCGGGACAAGGTTGGCCCGCCGCCGACTTGTCCGACGACTATAGGGTCGTACCCACGACCCTGGGACTAGGCTGACAAGCCGCCAACATGTCCGACGACTATAGGGTCGTCCCCACGACCTCGGGCCAACGATGTCCAGCCGCCGTCTTGTCCGACGACTATAAGGTCGTCCCCACGACCCCCGGACTAGATTGGCCCGCCACCGTCATGTCCAACGACTATAGGGTCGTCCCCACAACCACGGGCCAAAGTTGGCCAGCCGCCGACATGTCCGACGACTATAGGGTCGTCCCCACGACCCCGGGCCAAAGTTGGCCAGCTGCCGACATGTCCGACGACTATAGGGTCGTCCCCACGACCCCGGGACAAGGTTGGCCCGCCGCCGACTTGTCCGACGACTATAGGGTCGTACCCACCACCCCGGGACTAGGCTGACAAGCCGCCAACATGTCCGACGACTATAGGGTCGTCCCCACGACCCCGGGCCAAAGATGTCCAGCCGCCGTCTTGTCCGACGACTATAGGGTCGTCCCCACGACCCCGGGTCCAGGTTGGCCAGCCGCCGACATTTCCGACGACTATAGTGTCGTCCCCACGACCCCGGGCCAAAATTTGACCAGCCGCCGACATGTCCGACGACTATAGGGTCGTCCCCACGACCCCGGGACTAGATTGGCCCGCCACCGTCATGTCCGACGACAATAGGGTCGTCCCCACGACCCCGGGTCCAGGTTGGCCAGCCGCCGACATTTCCGACGACTATAGAGTCGTCCCCACGACACCGGGCCAAAGTTGGCAAGCCGCCGAAATGTCCGACGACTATAGGGTCGCCCCCACGACCCCGGGACTAGATTGGCCCGCCACCGTGAAGTCCGACGACTATAGGGTCGTCCCCACGACCTCGGGACTAGGTTGGCCAGCCGCCGACATGTCCGCCGACTATAGGGTCGTCCCTACGACCCCGGGACTAGATTGGCCCGCCACCGTCATGTTCAACGACTATAGGGTCGTCCCCACGACCCCGGGCCAAAGTTGGCATGCCGCCGAAATGTCCAACGACTATAGGGTCGCCCCCACGACCCCGGGCCAAAGTTGGCAAGCCGCCGAAATGTCCGACGACTATAGGGTCGTCCCCACGACCGCGAGCCAAGAATATCCAGCCGCCGTCTTGTCCGACGACTATAGGGTCGTCCCCACGACCCCGCGACTAGATTGGCCCGCCACCGTCATGTCCGACGACTATAAGGTCGTCCCCACGACCCCGGGACAAGGTTGGCCCGCCGCCGACTTGTCCGACGACTATAGGGTCGTACCCACGACCCCGGGACTAGGCTGACAAGCCGCCAACATGTCCGACGACTATAGAGTCGTCCCCACGACCCCGGGCCAATGTTGGCCAATCGCCAACATGTCCGACGACTATAGGGTCGTCCGTACGACCCCGGGAATAGATTGGCCCGCCACCGTCAAGTCCGACGAGTATATGATCGTCTCCACGACCACGGGCCAAAGTTGGCCAGCCGCCGACATGTCCGTCGACTATAGGGTCGTCCCCACGACCCCGGACCAAAGTTGGCAAGCCGCCGAAATGTCCGACGACTATAGGGTCGTCCCCACGACCGCGGGCCAAAGATGTCCAGCCGCCGTCTTGTCCGACGACTATAGGGTCGTACCCACGACCCCGGGACTAGATTGGCCCGCCGCCGACTTGTCCGACGACTATAGGGTCGTACCCACGACCCCGGGACTAGGCTGACAAGCCGCCAACATGTCCGACGACTATAGAGTCGTCCCCACGACCCCGGGCCAATGTTGGCCAATCGCCAACATGTCCGACGACTATAGGGTCGTCCGTACGACCCCGGGAATAGATTGGCCCGCCACCGTCATGTCCGAAGACAATAGGGTCGTCCCCACGACCCCGGGTCTAGGTTGGCCAGCCGCCGACATATCCGACGACTATAGAGTCGTCCCCACGACACCGGGCCAAAGTTGGCCAGCCGCTGACATGTCCAACGACTATAGGGTCGTCCCCACGACCACGGGCCAAAGTTGGCCAGCCGTCGACATGTCCGACGACTATTGGATCGTCCCCACGACCACGGGCCAAAGTTGGCCAGCCGCCGACATGTCCGACGACTATAGGGTCGCCCCCACGACCCCGGGACTAGATTGGCCCGCCACCGTCATGTCCAACGACTATAGGGTCGTCCCCACGACCCCGGGCCAAAGTTGGCATGCCGCCGAAATGTCCAACGACTATAGGGTCGTCCCCACGACCCCGGGCCAAAGTTGGCAAGCCGCCGAAATGTCCGACGACTGTAGGGTCGTCCCCACGACCCCGGGACTAGATTGGCCCGCCACCGTGAAGTCCGACGACTATAGGGTCGTCCCCACGACCTCGGGACTAGGTTGGCCAGCCGCCGACATGTCCGACGACTATAGGGTCGTCCCCACGACCCCGGGCCAATGTTGGCCAATCGCCGACATGTCCGACGACTATAGGGTCGTCCCTACGACCCCGGGACTAGATTGGCCCGCCACCGTCATGTCCAACGACTATAGGGTCGTCCCCACGACCCCGGGCCAAAGTTGGCATGCCGCCGAAATGTCCGACGACTATAGGGTCGTCCCCACGACCCCGGGCCAAAGTTGGCAAGCCGCCGAAATGTCCGACGACTATAGGGTCGTCCCCACGACCGCGAGCCAAGAATATCCAGCCGCCGTCTTGTCCGACGACTATAGGGTCGTCCCCACGACCCCGGGCCAAAGTTGGCAAGCCGCCGTCTTCTCCGACGACTATAGGGTCGTCGTCACGACCCCGGGTCCAGGTTGGCCAGCCGCCGACATGTCCGACGACTATAGGGTCGTCCCCACGACCCCGGGCCAAAGTTGGCAAGCCGCCGAAATGTCCGACGACTATAGGGTCGTCCCCACGACCGCGAGCCAAGAATATCCAGCCGCCGTCTTGTCCGACGACTATAGGGTCGTCCCCACGACCCCGGGACAAGGTTGGCCCGCCGCCGTCATGTCCGACGACTATAGGGTCGTCCCGACGACCCCGGGCCAATGTTGGCCAATCACCAACATGGCCGACGACTATAGGGTCGTCCCGACGACCCCGGGCCAATGTTGGCCAATCACCAACATGGCCGACGACTATAGGGTCGTCCCTACGACCCCGGCACTTGATTGGCCGGCCACCGTCATGTCCAACGACGATAGGGTCGTCCCCACGACCCCGGGACTAGGTTGACAAGCCGCCAACATATCCGACGACTATACGGTCGTCCCCACGACCTCGGGACTAGGTCGGCCAGCCGCCGACATGTCCGACGACTATAGGGTCGTCCCCACGACCCCGGGCCAAAGTTGGCAAGCCGCCGTCTTCTCCGACGACTATAGGGTCGTCGTCACGACCCCGGGTCCAGGTTGGCCAGCCGCCGACATGTCCGACGACTATAGGGTCGTCCCCACGACCCCGGGCCAAAGTTGGCAAGCCGCCGAAATGTCCGACGACTATAGGGTCGTCCCCACGACCGCGAGCCAAGAATATCCAGCCGCCGTCTTGTCCGACGACTATAGGGTCGTCCCCACGACCCCGGGACTAGATTGGCCCGCCACCGTCATGTCCGACGACTATAGGGTCGTCCCCACGACCCCGGGACAAGGTTGGCCCGCCGCCGTCATGTCCGACGACTATAGGGTCGTCCCGACGACCCCGGGCCAATGTTGGCCAATCACCAACATGGCCGACGACTATAGGGTCGTCCGTACGACCCCGGGACTAGATTGGCCCGCCACCGTGAAGTCCGACGACTATAGGGTCGTCCCCACGACCTCGGGACTAGGTTGGCCAGCCGCCGACATGTCCGACGACTATAGGGTCGTCCCCACGACCCCGGGCCAATGTTGGCCAATCGCCGACATGTCCGACGACTATAGGGTCGTCCCTACGACCCCGGGACTAGATTGGCCCGCCACCGTCATGTCCAACGACTATAGGGTCGTCCCCACGACCCCGGGCCAAAGTTGGCATGCCGCCGAAATGTCCGACGACTATAGGGTCGTCCCCACGACCCCGGGCCAAAGTTGGCAAGCCGCCGAAATGTCCGACGACTATAGGGTCGTCCCCACGACCGCGAGCCAAGAATATCCAGCCGCCGTCTTGTCCGACGACTATAGGGTCGTCCCCACGACCCCGGGCCAAAGTTGGCAAGCCGCTGTCTTCTCCGACGACTATAGGGTCGTCGTCACGACCCCGGGTCCAGGTTGGCCAGCCGCCGACATGTCCGACGACTATAGGGTCGTCCCCACGACCCCGGGCCAAAGTTGGCAAGCCGCCGAAATGTCCGACGACTATAGGGTCGTCCCCACGACCGCGAGCCAAGAATATCCAGCCGCCGTCTTGTCCGACGACTATAGGGTCGTCCCCACGACCCCGGGACAAGGTTGGCCCGCCGCCGTCATGTCCGACGACTATAGGGTCGTCCCGACGACCCCGGGCCAATGTTGGCCAATCACCAACATGGCCGACGACTATAGGGTCGTCCCGACGACCCCGGGCCAATGTTGGCCAATCACCAACATGGCCGACGACTATAGGGTCGTCCCTACGACCCCGGCACTTGATTGGCCGGCCACCGTCATGTCCAACGACGATAGGGTCGTCCCCACGACCCCGGGACTAGGTTGACAAGCCGCCAACATATCCGACGACTATACGGTCGTCCCCACGACCTCGGGACTAGGTCGGCCAGCCGCCGACATGTCCGACGACTATAGGGTCGTCCCCACGACCCCGGGCCAAAGTTGGCAAGCCGCCGTCTTCTCCGACGACTATAGGGTCGTCGTCACGACCCCGGGTCCAGGTTGGCCAGCCGCCGACATGTCCGACGACTATAGGGTCGTCCCCACGACCCCGGGCCAAAGTTGGCAAGCCGCCGAAATGTCCGACGACTATAGGGTCGTCCCCACGACCGCGAGCCAAGAATATCCAGCCGCCGTCTTGTCCGACGACTATAGGGTCGTCCCCACGACCCCGGGACTAGATTGGCCCGCCACCGTCATGTCCGACGACTATAGGGTCGTCCCCACGACCCCGGGACAAGGTTGGCCCGCCGCCGTCATGTCCGACGACTATAGGGTCGTCCCGACGACCCCGGGCCAATGTTGGCCAATCACCAACATGGCCGACGACTATAGGGTCGTCCGTACGACCCCGGGAATAGATTGGCCCGCCACCGTCATGTCCGGAGACAATAGGGTCGTCCCCACGACCCCGGGTCTAGGTTGGCCAGCCGCCGACATATCCGACGACTATAGAGTCGTCCCCACGACACCGGGCCAAAGTTGGCCAGCCGCTGACATGTCCAACGACTATAGGGTCGTCCCCACAACCACGGGCCAAAGTTGGCCAGCCGTCGACATGTCCGACGACTATTGGATCGTCCCCATGACCACGGGCCAAAGTTGGCGGCCGCCGACATGTCCGACGACTATAGGGTCGCCCCCACGACCCCGGGACTAGATTGGCCCGCCACCGTCATGTGCAACGACTATAGGGTCGTCCCCACGACCCCGGGCCAAAGTTGGCATGCCGCCGAAATGTCCAACGACTATAGGGTCGTCCCCACGACCCCGGGCCAAAGTTGGCAAGCCGCCGAAATGTCCGACGATTGTAGGGTCCTCCCCACGACCCCGGGACTAGAGTGGCCCGCCACCGTGAAGTCCGACGACTATAGGGTCGTCCCCACGACCTCGGGACTAGGTTGGCCAGCCGCCGACATGTCCGACGACTATAGGGTCGTCCCCACGACCCCGGGCCAATGTTGGCCAATCGCCGACATGTCCGACGACTATAGGGTCGTCCCTACGACCCCGGGACTAGATTGGCCCGCCGCCGTCATGTCCGACGACTATAGGGTCGTCCCGACGACCCCGGGCCGATGTTGGCCAATCACCAACATGGCCGACGACTATAGGGTCGTCCCTACGAACCCGGCACTTGATTGGCCGGCCACCGTCATGTCCAACGACTATAGGGTCGTCCCCACGACCCCGGGACTAGGTTGACAAGCCGCCAACATATCCGACGACTATAGGGTCGTCCCCCCGACCTCGGGACTAGGTCGGCCAGCCGCCGACATGTCCGACGACTATAGGGTCGTCCCCACGACCCCGGGCCAAAGTTGGCAAGCCGCCGTCTTCTCCGACGACTATAGGGTCGTCGTCACGACCCCGGGTCCAGGTTGGCCAGCCGCCGACATGTCCGACGACTATAGGGTCGTCCCCACGACCCCGGGCCAATGATGTCCAGCCGCCGTCTTGTCCGACGACTATAGGGTCGTCCCCACGACCCCGAGTCCAGGTTGGCCAGCCGCCGACATTTCGGACGACTATAGAGTCGTCCCCACGACCCCGGGACAAGCTTGGCCCGCCGCCGAATTGTTCGACGACTATAGGGTCGTCCCCACGACCCCGGGACTAGATTGGCCCGCCACCGTCATGTCCGACGATTATAGGGTCGTCCCCACGACCGCGAGACTAGATTGGCCCGCCACCGTCATGTCCGACGACAATAGGGTCGTCCCCACGACCCCGGGTCCAGGTTGGCCAGCCGCCGACATTTCCGACGACTATAGAGTCGTCCCCAAGACACCGGGCCAAAGTTGGCCAGCCGCCGACATGTCCGACGACTATAGGGTCGTCCCCACGACCCCGGGACAAGGTTGGCCCGCCGCCGACTTGTCCGACGACTATAGGGTCGTACCCACGACCCTGGGACTAGGCTGACAAGCCGCCAACATGTCCGACGACTATAGGGTCGTCCCCACGACCCCGGGCCAACGATGTCCAGCCACCGTCTTGTCCGACGACTATAAGGTCGTCCCCACGACCCCGGGACTAGATTGGCCCGCCACCGTCATGTCCAACGACTATAGGGTCGTCCCCACAACCACGGGCCAAAGTTGGCCAGCCGCCGACATGTCCGACGACTATAGGGTCGTCCCCACGACCCCGGGCCAAAGTTGGCCAGCTGCCGACATGTCCGACGACTATAGGGTCGTCCCCACGACCCCGGGACAAGGTTGGCCCGCCGCCGACTTGTCCGACGACTATAGGGTCGTACCCACCACCCCGGGACTAGGCTGACAAGCCGCCAACATGTCCGACGACTATAGGGTCGTCCCCACGACCCCGGGCCAAAGATGTCCAGCCGCCGTCTTGTCCGACGACTATAGGGTCGTCCCCACGACCCCGGGTCCAGGTTGGCCAGCCGCCGACATTTCCGACGACTATAGTGTCGTCCCCACGACCCCGGGCCAAAGTTTGACCAGCCGCCGACATGTCCGACGACTATAGGGTCGTCCCCACGACCCCGGGACTAGATTGGCCCGCCACCGTCATGTCCGACGACAATAGGGTCGTCCCCACGACCCCGGGTCCAGGTTGGCCAGCCGCCGACATTTCCGACGACTATAGAGTCGTCCCCACGTACACCGGGCCAAAGTTGGCAAGCCGCCGAAATGTCCGACGACTATAGGGTCGCCCCCACGACCCCGGTTCTAGATTGGCCCGCCACCGTGAAGTCCGACGACTATAGGGTCGTCCCCACGACCTCGGGACTAGGTTGGCCAGCCGCCGACATGTCCGACGACTATAGGGTCGTCCCTACGACCCCGGGACTAGATTGGCCCGCCACCGTCATGTCCAACGACTATAGGGTCGTCCCCACGACCCCGGGCCAAAGTTGGCATGCCGCCGAAATGTCCAACGACTATAGGGTCGTCCCCACGACCCCGGGCCAAAGTTGGCAAGCCGCCAAAATGTCCGACGACTATAGGGTCGTCCCCACGACCGCGAGCCAAGAATATCCAGCCGCCGTCTTGTCCGACGACTATAGGGTCGTCCCCACGACCCCGCGACTAGATTGGCCCGCCACCGTCATGTCCGACGACTATAAGGTCGTCCCCACGACCCCGGGACAAGGTTGGCCCGCCGCCGACTTGTCCGACGACTATAGGGTCGTACCCACGACCCCGGGACTAGACTGGCCCGCCACCGTGAAGTCCGACGACTATAGGGTCGTCCCCACGACCTCGGGACTAGGTTGACAAGCCGCCAACATATCCGACGACTATACGGTCGTCCCCACGACCTCGGGACTAGGTCGGCCAGCCGCCGACATGTCCGACGACTATAGGGTCGTCCCCACGACCCCGGGCCAAAGTTGGCAAGCCGCCGAAATGTCCGACGACTATAGGGTCGTCCCCACAACCCCGGACTAGATTGGCCCGCCACCGTCAAGTCCGACGAGTATATGATCGTCTCCACGACCACGGGCCAAAGTTGGCCAGCCGCCGACATGTCCGTCGACTATAGGGTCGTCCCCACGACCCCGGACCAAAGTTGGCAAGCCGCCGAAATGTCCGATGACTATAGGGTCGTCCCCACGACCGCGGGCCAAAGATGTCCAGCCGCCGTCTTGTCCGACGACTATAGGGTCGTACCCACGACCCCGGGACTAGATTGGCCCGCCACCGTCATGTCCAACGACTATAGGGTCGTCCCCACGACCCCGGGACTAGGTTGACAAGCCGCCGAAATGTCCGACGACTATAGGGTCATCCCCACGACCGCGAGCCAAGGATGTCCAGCCGCCGTCTTGTCCGACGACTATAGGGTCGTCCCCACGACCCCGGAACTAGATTGGCCCGCCACCGTCATGTCCGACGACTATAGGGTCGTCCCCATGACCCCGGGACAAGGTTGGCCCGCCGCCGACTTGTCCGACGACTATAGGGTCGTACCCACGACCCCGGGACTAGGCTGACAAGCCGCCAACATGTCCGACGACTATAGAGTCGTCCCCACGACCCCGGGCCAATGTTGGCCAATCGCCAACATGTCCGACGACTATAGGGTCGTCCGTACGACCCCGAGAATAGATTGGCCCGCCACCGTCATGTCCGAAGACAATAGGGTCGTCCCCACGACCCCGGGTCTAGGTTGGCCAGCCGCCGACATATCCGACGACTATAGAGTCGTCCCCACGACACCGGGCCAAAGTTGGCCAGCCGCTGACATGTCCAACGACTATAGGGTCGTCCCCACGACCACGGGCCAAAGTTGGCCAGCCGTCGACATGTCCGACGACTATTGGATCGTCCCCACAACCACGGGCCAAAGTTGGCCAGCCGCCGACATGTCCGACGACTATAGGGTCGCCCCCACGACCCCGGGACTAGATTGGCCCGCCACCGTCATGTCCAACGACTATAGGGTCGTCTCCACGACCCCGGGCCAAAGTTGGCATGCCGCCGAAATGTCCAACGACTATAGGGTCGTCCCCACGACCCCGGGCCAAAGTTGGCAAGCCGCCGAAATGTCCGACGACTGTAGGGTCGTCCCCACGACCCCGGGACTAGATTGGCCCGCCACCGTGAAGTCCGACGACTATAGGGTCGTCCCCACGACCTCGGGACTAGGTTGGCCAGCCGCCGACATGTCCGACGACTATAGGGTCGTCCCTACGACCCCGGGACTAGATTGGCCCGCCACCGTCATGTCCAACGACTATAGGGTCGTCCCCACGACCCCGGGCCAAAGTTGGCAAGCCGCCGAAATGTCCGACGACTATAGGGTCGTCCCCACAACCCCCGGACTAGATTGGCCCGCCACCGTCAAGTCCGACGAGTATAGGATCGTCTCCACGACCACGGGCCAAAGTTGGCCAGCCGCCGACATGTCCGTCGACTATAGGGTCGTCCCCACGACCCCGGACCAAAGTTGGCAAGCCGCCGAAATGTCCGACGACTATAGGGTCGTCCCCACGACCGCGGGCCAAAGATGTCCAGCCGCCGTCTTGTCCGACGACTATAGGGTCGTACCCACGACCCCGGGACTAGATTGGCCCGCCACCGTCATGTCCAACGACTATAGGGTCGTCCCCACGACCCCGGGCCAAAGTTGGCATGCCGCCGAAATGTCCAACGACTATAGGGTCGTCCCCACGACCCCGGGCCAAAGTTGGCAAGCCGCCGAAATGTCCGACGACTATAGGGTCGTCCCCACAACCCCCGGACTAGATTGGCCCTCCACCGTCAAGTCCGACGAGTATAGGATCGTCTTCACGACCACGGGCCAAAGTTGGCCAGCCGCCGACATGTCCGTCGAATATAGGGTCGTCCCCACGACCCCGGACCAAAGTTGGCAAGCCGCCGAAATGTCCGACGACTATAGGGTCGTCCCCACGACCGCGGGCCAAAGATGTCCAGCCGCCGTCTTGTCCGACGACTATAGGGTCGTACCCACGACCCCGGGACTAGATTGGCCCGCCACCGTCATGTCCAACGACTATAGGGTCGTCCTCACGACCCCGGGACTAGGTTGACAAGCCGCCGAAATGTCCGACGACTATAGGGTCTTCCCCACGACCGCGAGCCAAGGATGTCCAGCCGCCGTCTTGTCCGACGACTATAGGGTCGTCCCCACGACCCCGGAACTAGATTGGCCCGCCACCGTCATGTCCGACGACTATAGGGTCGTCCCCATGACCCCGGGACAAGGTTGGCCCGCCGCCGACTTGTCCGACGACTATAGGGTCGTACCCACGACCCCGGGACTAGGCTGACAAGCCGCCAACATGTCCGACGACTATAGAGTCGTCCCCACGACCCCGGGCCAATGTTGGCCAATCGCCAACATGTCCGACGACTATAGGGTCGTCCGTACGACCCCGGAACTAGATTGGCCCGCCACCGTCATGTCCGACGACTATAGGGTTGTCCCCATGACCCCAGGACAAGGTTGGCCCGCCGCCGACTTGTCCGACGACTATAGGGTCGTACCCACGACCCCGGGACTAGGCTGACAAGCCGCCAACATGTCCGACGACTATAGAGTCGTCCCCACGACCCCGGGCCAATGTTGGCCAGCCGCCGACATGTCCGACGACTATAGGGTCGCCCCCACGACCCCGGGACTAGATTGGCCCGCCACCGTCATGTCCAACGACTATAGGGTCGTCCCCACGACCCCGGGCCAAAGTTGGCATGCCGCCGAAATTTCCAACGACTATAGGGTCGTCCCCACGACCCCGGGCCAAAGTTGGCAAGCCGCCGAAATGTCCGACGACTGTAGGGTCGTCCCCACGACCCCGAAACTAGATTGGCCCGCCACCGTGAAGTCCGACGACTATAGGGTCGTCCCCACGACCTCGGGACTAGGTTGGCCAGCCGCCAACATGTCCGACGACTATAGAGTCGTCCCCACGACCCCGGGAATAGATTGGCCCGCCACCGTCATGTCCGAAGACAATAGGGTCGTCCCCACGACCCCGGGTCTAGGTTGGCCAGCCGCCGACATATCCGACGACTATAGAGTCGTCCTCACGACACCGGGCCAAAGTTGGCCCGCCACCGTCAAGTCCGACGACTATAGGGTCGTCCCCACGACCCCGGGCCAAAGTTGGACAGCCGCCGACTTGTCCGACGACTATAGGGTCGTCCCCACGACCACGGGCCAAAGTTGGCCAGCCGCCGGCTTGTCCGACGATTATAGGGTCGTCCCCACGGCCCCGGGACTAGGTTGGCCCGCCGCCGACTTGTCCGACGACTATAGGGTCGTCCCCACGACCACGGGCCAAAGTTGGCCTGCCGCCGACATATCCGACGACTATAGGGTCGTCCCCACGACCCCGGGCCAAAGTTGGCCAGCCGCCGAAATGTCCGACGACTATAGGGTCGTCCCCACGACCGCGGGCGAAAGATGTCCAGCCGCCGTCTTGTCCGACGACTATAGGGTCGTCCCCACGACCCCGGGACTAGATTGGCCCGCCACCGTCATGTCCGACGACTATAGGGTCGTCCCCACGACCCGGGACTAGAGTGGCCCGCCACCGTCATATCCGACGACTATAGGGTCGTCCCCACGACCCCGGGCCAAAGTTGGCCAGCCGCCGACTTGTCCGACGACTATAGGGTCGTCCCCATGACCCGGGACTAGACTGGCCTGCCACCGTCATGTCCGACGACTATAGGGTCGTCCCCACGAACCCGCGACTAGATTGGCCCGCCACCGTCAAGTCCGACGACTATAGGATCGTCTCCACGACCACGGCCCAAAGTTGGCCAGCCGCCGAAATGTCCGACGACTGTAGGGTCGTCCCCACGACCCCGGGACTAGATTGGCCCGCCACCGTGAAGTCCGACGACTATAGGGTCGTCCCCACGACCTCAGGACTAGTCTGGCCAGCCGCCGACATGTCCGACGACTATAGGGTCGTCCCCACGACCGCGGGCCAAAGATGTCCAGCCGCCGTCTTGTCCGACGACTATAGGGTCGTCCCCACGACCCCGGGACTAGATTGGCCCGCCACCGTCATGTCCGACGACTATACGGTCGTCCCCACGACCCCGGGCCAAAGTTGGCAAGCCGCCGAAATGTCCGACGACTGTAGGGTCGTCCCCACGACCCCGGGACTAGATTGGCCCGCCACCGTGAAGTCCGACGACTATAGGGTCGTCCCCACGACCTCAGGACTAGTCTGGCCAGCCGCCGACATGTCCGACGACTATAGGGTCGTCCCCACGACCCCGGGCCAATGTTGGCCAATCGCCGACATGTCCAACGACTATAGGGTCGTCCCCACGACCCCGGGACTAGGTTGGCTCGCCACCGACATGTCTGACGACTATAGGGTCGTCCCCACGACCCCGGGACTAGATTGGCCCGCCACCGTCAAGTCCGACGACTATAGGGTCGTCCCCACGACCCCGGGCCAAAGTTGGACAGCCGCCGACTTGTCCGACGACTATAGGGTCGTCCCCACGACCACGGGCCAAAGTTGGCCAGCCGCCGGCTTGTCCGACGATTATAGGGTCGTCCCCACGGCCCCGGGACTAGGTTGGCCCGCCGCCGACTTGTCCGACGACTATAGGGTCGTCCCCACGACCACGGGCCAAAGTTGGCCTGCCGCCGACATATCCGACGACTATAGGGTCGTCCCCACGACCCCGGGCCAAAGTTGGCCAGCCGCCGACATGTCCGACGACTATAGAGTCGTCCCCACGACACCGGGCCAAAGTTGGCCAGCCGCTGACATGTCCAACGACTATAGGGTCGTCCCCACGACCGCGGGCCAAAGTTGGCCAGCCGCCGACATGTCCGACGACTATTGGATCGTCCCCACGACCACGGGCCAAAGTTGGCGAGCCGCCGACATGTCCGACGACTATAGGGTCGTCCCCACGACCCCGGGACTAGATTGGTCCGCCACCGTCATGTCCGACGACTATAGGGTCGTCCCCACGACCCCGGGCCAAAGTTGGCAAGCCGCCGAAATGTCCGACGACTGTAGGGTCGTCCCCACGACCCCGGGACTAGATTGGCCCGCCACCGTGAAGTCCGACGACTATAGGGTCGTCCCCACGACCTCGGGACTAGTTTGGCCAGCCGCCGACATGTCCGACGACTATAGGGTCGTCCCCACGACCCCGGGCCAAAGTTGGCCAGCCGCTGACATGTCCAACGACTATAGGGTCGTCCCCACGACCACGGGCCAAAGTTGGCCAGCCGCCGACATGGCCGACGACTATTGGATCGTCCCCACGACCACGAGCCAAAGTTGGCCAGCCGCCGACATGTCCGACGACTATAGGGTCGTCCCCACGACCCCGGGACTAGATTGCTCCGCCACCGTCATGTCCGACGACTATAGGGTCGTCCCCACGACCCCGGGCCAAAGTTGGCAAGCCGCCGAAATGTCCGACGACTGTAGGGTCGTCCCCACGACCCCGGGACTAGATTGGCCCGCCACCGTGAAGTCCGTCGACTATAGGGTCGTCCCCACGACCTCGGGACTAGTTTGGCCAGCCGCCGACATGTCCGACGACTATAGGGTCGTCCCCACGACCCCGGGCCAATGTTGGCCAATCGCCGACATGTCCGACGACTATAGGGTCGTCCCTACGACCCCGGGACTAGATTGGCCCGCCACCGTCATGTCCAACGACTATAGGGTCGTCCCCACGACCCCGAGCCAAAGTTGGCATGCCGCCGAAATGTCCGACGACTATAGGGTCGTCCCCACGACCCCGGGCCAAAGTTGGCACGCCGCCGAAATGTCCGACGACTATAGGGTCGTCCCCACGACCCCGGGCCAAAGTTGGCCAATCGCCAACATGTCCGACGACTATAGGGTCGTCCGTACGACCCCGGGAATAGATTGGCCCGCCACCGTCATGTCCGACGACAATAGGGTCGTCCCCACGACCCCGGGTCTAGGTTGGCCAGCCGCCGACATGTCCGACGACTATAGAGTCGTCCCCACGACACCGGGCCAAAGTTGGCTAGCCGCTGACATGTCCAACGACTATAGGGTCGTCCCCACGACCACGGGCCAAAGTTGGCCAGCCGCCGACATGTCCGACGACTATTAGATCGTCCCCACGACCACGGGCCAAAGTTGGCCAGCCGCCGACATGTCCGACGACTATAGGGTCGTCCCCACGACCCCGGGATTAGATTGGTCCGCCACCGTCATGTCCGACGACTATAGGGTCGTCCCCACGACCCCGGGCCAAAGTTGGCAAGCCGCCGAAATGTCCAACGACTGTAGGGTCGTCCCCACGACCCCGGGACTAGATTGGCCCGCCACCGTGAAGTCCGACGACTATAGGTTCGTACCCACGACCCCGGGACTAGATTGGCCCGCCACCGTCATGTCCAACGACTATAGGGTCGTCCCCACGACCCCGGGACTAGGTTGACAAGCCGCCGAAATGTCCGACGACTATAGGGTCGTCCCCACGACCGCGAGCCAAGGATGTCCAGCCGCCGTCTTGTCCGACGACTATAGGGTCGTACCCACGACCCCGGGACTAGATTGGCCCGCCACCGTCATGTCCAACGACTATAGGGTCGTCCCCACGACCCCGGGACTAGGTTGACAAGCCGCCGAAATGTCCGACGACTATAGGGTCGTCCCCACGACCGCGAGCCAAGGATGTCCAGCCGCCGTCTTGTCCGACGACTATAGGGTCGTCCCCACGACCCCGGGACTAGATTGGCCCGCCACCGTCATGTCCGACGATTATAGGGTCGTCCCCACGACCCCGGGACAAGGTTGGCCCGCCGCCGACTTGTCCGACGACTATAGGGTCGTACCCACGACCCCGGGCCAAAGCTGGCAAGCCGCCGAAATGTCCGACGACTATAGGGTCGTCCCCACGACCCCGGGACTAGATTGGCCCGCCACCATCATGTCCGACGACTATAAGGTCGTCCCCACGACCCCGGGACAAGGTTGGCCCGCCGCCGACTTGTCCGACGACTATAGGGTCGTACCCACGACCCCGGGACTAGGCTGACAAGCCGCCGAAATGTCCGACGACTATAGGGTCGTCCCCACGAACCCGCGACTAGATTGGCCCGCCACCGTCAAGTCCGACGACTATAGGATCGTCTCCACGACCACGGCCCAAAGTTGGCCAGCCGCCGACATGTCCAACGACTATTGGGTCGTCCCCACGACCACGGGCCAAAGTTAGCCAGCCGCCGACATGTCCGACGACTATAGGGTCGTCCCTACGACCCCGGGACTAGATTGGCCCGCCACCGTCATGTCCAACGACTATAGGGTCGTCCCCACGACCCCGAGCCAAAGTTGGCATGCCGCCGAAATGTCCGACGACTATAGGGTCGTCCCCACGACCCCGGGCCAAAGTTGGCACGCCGCCGAAATGTCCGACGACAATAGGGTTCGACCCCGGGCCAAAGTTGGCCAATCGCCAACATGTCCGACGACTATAGGGTCGTCCGTACGACCCCGGGAATAGATTGGCCCGCCACCGTCATGTCCGACGACAATAGGGTTCGTCCCCACGACCCCGGGTCTAGGTTGGCCAGCCGCCGACATGTCCGACGACTATAGGGTCGTCCCCACGACCGCGGGCCAAAGTTGGCCAGCCGCCGACATGTCCGACGACTATTGGATCGTCCCCACGACCACGGGCCAAAGTTGGCGAGCCGCCGACATGTCCGACGACTATAGGGTCGTCCCCACGACCCCGGGACTAGATTGGTCCGCCACCGTCATGTCCGACGACTATAGGGTCGTCCCCACGACCCCGGGCCAAAGTTGGCAAGCCGCCGAAATGTCCGACGACTGTAGGGTCGTCCCCACGACCCCGGGACTAGATTGGCCCGCCACCGTGAAGTCCGACGACTATAGGGTCGTCCCCACGACCTCGGGACTAGTTTGGCCAGCCGCCGACATGTCCGACGACTATAGGGTCGTCCCCACGACCCCGGGCCAAAGTTGGCCAGCCGCTGACATGTCCAACGACTATAGGGTCGTCCCCACGACCACGGGCCAAAGTTGGCCAGCCGCCGACATGGCCGACGACTATTGGATCGTCCCCACGACCACGAGCCAAAGTTGGCCAGCCGCCGACATGTCCGACGACTATAGGGTCGTCCCCACGACCCCGGGACTAGATTGCTCCGCCACCGTCATGTCCGACGACTATAGGGTCGTCCCCACGACCCCGGGCCAAAGTTGGCAAGCCGCCGAAATGTCCGACGACTGTAGGGTCGTCCCCACGACCCCGGGACTAGATTGGCCCCCCACCGTGAAGTCCGTCGACTATAGGGTCGTCCCCACGACCTCGGGACTAGTTTGGCCAGCCGCCGACATGTCCGACGACTATAGGGTCGTCCCCACGACCCCGGGCCAATGTTGGCCAATCGCCGACATGTCCGACGACTATAGGGTCGTCCCTACGACCCCGGGACTAGATTGGCCCGCCACCGTCATGTCCAACGACTATAGGGTCGTCCCCACGACCCCGAGCCAAAGTTGGCATGCCGCCGAAATGTCCGACGACTATAGGGTCGTCCCCACGACCCCGGGCCAAAGTTGGCACGCCGCCGAAATGTCCGACGACTATAGGGTCGTCCCCACGACCCCGGGCCAAAGTTGGCCAATCGCCAACATGTCCGACGACTATAGGGTCGTCCGTACGACCCCGGGAATAGATTGGCCCGCCACCGTCATGTCCGACGACAATAGGGTCGTCCCCACGACCCCGGGTCTAGGTTGGCCAGCCGCCGACATGTCCGACGACTATAGAGTCGTCCCCACGACACCGGGCCAAAGTTGGCTAGCCGCTGACATGTCCAACGACTATAGGGTCGTCCCCACGACCACGGGCCAAAGTTGGCCAGCCGCCGACATGTCCGACGACTATTAGATCGTCCCCACGACCACGGGCCAAAGTTGGCCAGCCGCCGACATGTCCGACGACTATAGGGTCGTCCCCACGACCCCGGGATTAGATTGGTCCGCCACCGTCATGTCCGACGACTATAGGGTCGTCCCCACGACCCCGGGCCAAAGTTGGCAAGCCGCCGAAATGTCCAACGACTGTAGGGTCGTCCCCACGACCCCGGGACTAGATTGGCCCGCCACCGTGAAGTCCGACGACTATAGGTTCGTACCCACGACCCCGGGACTAGATTGGCCCGCCACCGTCATGTCCAACGACTATAGGGTCGTCCCCACGACCCCGGGACTAGGTTGACAAGCCGCCGAAATGTCCGACGACTATAGGGTCGTCCCCACGACCGCGAGCCAAGGATGTCCAGCCGCCGTCTTGTCCGACGACTATAGGGTCGTACCCACGACCCCGGGACTAGATTGGCCCGCCACCGTCATGTCCAACGACTATAGGGTCGTCCCCACGACCCCGGGACTAGGTTGACAAGCCGCCGAAATGTCCGACGACTATAGGGTCGTCCCCACGACCGCGAGCCAAGGATGTCCAGCCGCCGTCTTGTCCGACGACTATAGGGTCGTCCCCACGACCCCGGGACTAGATTGGCCCGCCACCGTCATGTCCGACGATTATAGGGTCGTCCCCACGACCCCGGGACAAGGTTGGCCCGCCGCCGACTTGTCCGACGACTATAGGGTCGTACCCACGACCCCGGGCCAAAGCTGGCAAGCCGCCGAAATGTCCGACGACTATAGGGTCGTCCCCACGACCCCGGGACTAGATTGGCCCGCCACCATCATGTCCGACGACTATAAGGTCGTCCCCACGACCCCGGGACAAGGTTGGCCCGCCGCCGACTTGTCCGACGACTATAGGGTCGTACCCACGACCCCGGGACTAGGCTGACAAGCCGCCGAAATGTCCGGCGACTATAGGGTCGTCCCCACGAACCCGCGACTAGATTGGCCCGCCACCGTCAAGTCCGACGACTATAGGATCGTCTCCACGACCACGGCCCAAAGTTGGCCAGCCGCCGACATGTCCAACGACTATTGGGTCGTCCCCACGACCACGGGCCAAAGTTAGCCAGCCGCCGACATGTCCGACGACTATAGGGTCGTCCCTACGACCCCGGGACTAGATTGGCCCGCCACCGTCATGTCCAACGACTATAGGGTCGTCCCCACGACCCCGAGCCAAAGTTGGCATGCCGCCGAAATGTCCGACGACTATAGGGTCGTCCCCACGACCCCGGGCCAAAGTTGGCACGCCGCCGAAATGTCCGACGACAATAGGGTTCGACCCCGGGCCAAAGTTGGCCAATCGCCAACATGTCCGACGACTATAGGGTCGTCCGTACGACCCCGGGAATAGATTGGCCCGCCACCGTCATGTCCGACGACAATAGGGTTCGTCCCCACGACCCCGGGTCTAGGTTGGCCAGCCGCCGACATGTCCGACGACTATAGAGTCGTCCCCACGACCCCGGGACAAGGTTGGCCCGCCGCCGACTTGTCCGACGACTATAGGTTCGTTCCCACGACCCCGGGACTAGGCTGACAAGCCGCCAACATGTCCGACGTCTATAGGGTCGTCCCGACGACCCCGGGCCAATGTTGGCCAATCGCCAACATGTCCGACGACTATAGGGTCGTCCCTACGACCCTGGGACTAGATTGGCCAGCCGCTGACATGTCCAACGACTATAGGGTCGTCCCCACGACCCCGGGCCAAAGTTGGCAAGCCGCCGAAATGTCCGACGACTATAGGGTCGTCCCCACGACCCCGGGCCAATGTTGGCCAATCGCCGACATGTCCGACGACTATAGGGTCGTCCCTACGACCCCGGGACTAGATTGGCCCGCCACCGTCATGTCCAACGACTATAGGGTCGTCCCCACGACCCCGAGCCAAAGTTGGCATGCCGCCGAAATGTCCGACGACTATAGGGTCGTCCCCACGACCCCGGGCCAAAGTTGGCACGCCGCCGAAATGTCCGACGACTATAGGGTCGTCCCCACGACCCCGGGCCAAAGTTGGCCAATCGCCAACATGTCCGACGACTATAGGGTCGTCCGTACGATCCCGGGAATAGATTGGCCCGCCACCGTCATGTCCGACGACAATAGGGTCGTCCCCACGACCCCGGGTCTAGGTTGGCCAGCCGCCGACATGTCCGACGACTATAGAGTCGTCCCCACGACACCGGGCCAAAGTTGGCTAGCCGCTGACATGTCCAACGACTATAGGGTCGTCCCCACGACCACGGGCCAAAGTTGGCCAGCCGCCGACATGTCCGACGACTATTGGATCGTCCCCACGACCACGGGCCAAAGTTGGCCAGCCGCCGACATGTCCGACGACTATAGGGTCGTCCCCACGACCCCGGGATTAGATTGGTCCGCCACCGTCATGTCCGACGACTATAGGGTCGTCCCCACGACCCCGGGCCAAAGTTGGCAAGCCGCCGAAATGTCCGACGACTGTAGGGTCGTCCCCACGACCCCGGGACTAGATTGGCCCGCCACCGTGAAGTCCGACGACTATAGGGTCGTCCCCACGACCTCAGGACTAGTCTGGCCAGCCGCCGACATGTCCGACGACTATAGGGTCGTCCCCACGACCCCGGGCCAATGTTGGCCAATCGCCGACATGTCCGACGACTATAGGGTCGTCCCTACGACCCCGGGACTAGATTGGCCCGCCACCGACATGTCCAACGACTATAGGGTCGTCCCCACGACCCCGAGCCAAAGTTGGCATGCCGCCGAAATGTCCGACGACTATAGGGTCGTCCCCACGACCCCGGGCTAAAGTTGGCACGCCGCCGAAATGTCCGACGACTATAGGGTCGTCCCCACGACCCCGGGCCAAAGTTGGCAAGCCGCCGAAATGTCCGACGACTGTAGGGTCGTCCCCACGACCCCGGGACTAGATTGGCCCGCCACCGTGAAGTCCGACGACTATAGGGTCGTCCCCACGACCTCGGGACTAGTTTGGCCAGCCGCCGACATGTCCGACGACTATAGGGTCGTCCCCACGACCCCGGGCCAAAGTTGGCCAGCCGCTGACATGTCCAACGACTATAGGGTCGTCCCCACGACCACGGGCCAAAGTTGGCCAGCCGCCGACATGGCCGACGACTATTGGATCGTCCCCACGACCACGAGCCAAAGTTGGCCAGCCGCCGACATGTCCGACGACTATTGGGTCGTCCCCACGACCCCGGGACTAGATTGGTCCGCCACCGTCATGTCCGACGACTATAGGGTCGTCCCCACGACCCCGGGCCAAAGTTGGCAAGCCGCCGAAATGTCCGACGACTGTAGGGTCGTCCCCACGACCCCGGGACTAGATTGGCCCGCCACCGTGAAGTCCGTCGACTATAGGGTCGTCCCCACGACCTCGGGACTAGTTTGGCCAGCCGCCGACATGTCCGACGACTATAGGGTCGTCCCCACGACCCCGGGCCAATGTTGGCCAATCGCCGACATGTCCGACGACTATAGGGTCGTCCCTACGACCCCGGGGCTAGATTGGCCCGCCACCGTCATGTCCAACGACTATAGGGTCGTCCCCACGACCCCGAGCCAAAGTTGGCATGCCGCCGAAATGTCCGACGACTATAAGGTCGGCCCCGCGACCCCGGGCCAAAGTTGGCACGCCGCCGAAATGTCCGATGACTATAGGGTCGTCCCCACGACCCCGGGCCAAAGTTGGCCAATCGCCAACATGTCCGACGACTATAGGGTCGTCCGTACGACCCCGGGAATAGATTGGCCCGCCACCGTCATGTCCGACGACAATAGGGTCGTCCCCACGACCCCGGGTCTAGGTTGGCCAGCCGCCGACATGTCCGACGACTATAGAGTCGTCCCCACGACACCGGGCCAAAGTTGGCTAGCCGCTGACATGTCCAACGACTATAGGGTCGTCCCCACGACCACGGGCCAAAGTTGGCCAGCCGCCGACATGTCCGACGACTATTGGATCGTCCCCACGACCACGGGCCAAAGTTGGCCAGCCGCCGACATGTCCGACGACTATAGGGTCGTCCCCACGACCCCGGGATTAGATTGGTCCGCCACCGTCATGTCCGACGACTATAGGGTCGTCCCCACGACCCCGGGCCAAAGTTGGCAAGCCGCCGAAATGTCCAACGACTGTAGGGTCGTCCCCACGACCCCGGGACTAGATTGGCCCGCCACCGTGAAGTCCGACGACTATAGGGTCGTCCCCACGACCTCGGGACTAGTTTGGCCAGCCGCCGACATGTCCGACGACTATAGGGTCGTCCCCACGACCGCGGGCAAAAGATGTCCAGCCGCCGTCTTGTCCGACGACTATAGGGTCGTCCCCACGACCCCGGGACTAGATTGGCCCGCCACCGTGAAGTCCGACGACTATAGGGTCGTCCCCACGACCTCGGGACTAGTTTGGCCAGCCGCCGACATGTCCGACGACTATAGGGTCGTCCCCACGACCCCGGGCCAATGTTGGCCAATCGCCGACATGTCCGACGACTATAGGGTCGTCCCTACGACCCCGGGACTAGATTGGCCCGCCACTGTCATGTCCAACGACTATAGGGTCGTCCCCACGACCCCGAGCCAGAGTTGGCATGCCGCCGAAATGTCCGACGACTATAGGGTCGTCCCCACGACCCCGGGCCAAAGTTGGCACGCCGCCGAAATGTCCGACGACTATAGGGTCGTCCCCACGACCCCGGGCCAAAGTTGGCCAATCGCCAACATGTCCGACGACTATAGGGTCGTCCGTACGACCCCGGGAATAGATTGGCCCGCCACCGTCATGTCCGACGACAATAGGGTTCGTCCCCACGACCCCGGGTCTAGGTTGGCCAGCCGCCGACATGTCCGACGACTATAGAGTCGTCCCCACGACACCGGGCCAAGGATGTCCAGCCGCCGTCTTGTCCGACTACTATAGGGTCGTACCCACGACCCCGGGACTAGATTGGCCCGCCACCGTGAAGTCCGACGACTATACGGTCGACCCCACGACCCCGGGACAAGGTTGGCCCGCCGCCGACTTGTCCGACGACTATAGGTTCGTTCCCACGACCCCGGGACTAGGCTGACAAGCCGCCAACATGTCCGACGTCTATAGGGTCGTCCCGACGACCCCGGGCCAATGTTGGCCAATCGCCAACATGTCCGACGACTATAGGGTCGTCCCTACGACCCCGGGACTAGATTGGCCAGCCGCTGACATGTCCAACGACTATAGGGTCGTCCCCACGACCCCGGGCCAAAGTTGGCAAGCCGCCGAAATGTCCGACGACTGTAGGGTCGTCCCCACGACCCCGGGACTAGATTGGCCCGCCACCGTGAAGTCCGACGACTATACGGTCGTCCCCACGACCCCGGGACAAGGTTGGCCGCCGCCTACTTGTCCGACGACTATAGGTTCGTACCCACGACCCCGGGACTAGATTGGCCCGCCACCGTCATGTCCAACGACTATAGGGTCGTCCCCACGACCCCGGGACTAGGTTGACAAGCCGCCGAAATGTCCGACGACTATAGAGTTCGCCCCCACGACCGCGAGCCAAGGATGTCCAGCCGCCGTCTTGTCCGACTACTATAGGGTCGTACCCACGACCCCGGGACTAGATTGGCCCGCCACCGTCATGTCCAACGACTATAGGGTCGTCCCCACGACCCCGGGACTAGGTTGATAAGCCGCCGAAATGTCCGACGACTATAGGGTCGTCCCCACGACCGCGAGCCAAGGATGTCCAGCCGCCGTCTTGTCCGACGACTATAGGGTCGTCCCCACGACCCCGGGACTAGATTGGCCCGCCGCCGTCATGTCCGACGACTATAGGGTCGTCCCCACGACCCCGGGACCAGGTTGGCCCGCCGCCGACTTGTCCGACGACTATAGGGTCGTACCCACGACCCCGGGACTAGGCTGACAAGCCGCCAACATGTCCGACGACTATAGAGTCGTCCCCACGACCCCGGGCCAATGTTGGCCAATCGCCAACATGTCCGACGACTATAGGGTCGTCCCCACGACACCGGGCCAAAGTTAGCCTGCCGCCGACATGTCCGACGACTATTGGATCGCCCCACGACCACGGGCCAATGTTGGCCAGCCGCCGACATGCCCGACGACTATAGGGTCGTCCCCACGACCCCGGGACTAGATTGGTCCGCCACCGTCATGTCCGACGACTATAGGGTCGTCCCCACGACCCCGGGCCAAATTTGGCGAGCCGCCGAAATGTCCGACGACTGTAGGGTCGTCCCCACGACCCCGGGCCAATGTTGGCCAATCGCCGACATGTCCGACGACTATAGGGTCGTCCCTACGACCCCGGGACTAGATTGGCCCGCCACCGTCATGTCCAACGACTATAGGGTCGTACCCACGACCATGGGCCAAAGTTGGCCAGCCGCCGTAATGTCCAACGACTATTGGGTCGTTCCCACGACCCCGGGACTAGATTGGCCCGCCACCGTCATGTCCAACGACTATAGGGTCGTCCCCACGACCCCGGGACTAGGTTGACATGCCGCCGAAATGTCCGACGACTATAGGGTCGTCCCCACGACCGCGAGCCAAGGATGTCCAGCCGCCGTCTTGTCCGACGACTATAGGGTCGTACCCACGACCCCGGGACTAGATTGGCCCGCCACCGTCATGTCCAACGACTATAGGGTCGTCCCCACGACCCCGGGACTAGGTTGACAAGCCGCCGAAATGTCCGACGACTATAGGGTCGTCCCCACGACCGCGAGCCAAGGATGTCCAGCCGCCGTCTTGTCCGACGACTATAGGGTCGTCCCCACGACCCCGGGACTAGATTGGCCCGCCACCGTCATGTCCGACGATTATAGGGTCGTCCCCACGACCCCGGGACAAGGTTGGCCCGCCGCCGACTTGTCCGACGACTATAGGGTCGTACCCACGACCCCGGGCCAAAGGTGGCATGCCGCCGAAATGTCCGACGACTATAGGGTCGTCCCCACGACCCCGGGCCAAAGTTGGCAAGCCGCCGAAATGTCCGACGACTATAGGGTCGTCCCCACGACCCCGGGACTAGATTGGCCCGCCGCCGTCATGTCCGACGACTATAGGGTCGTCCCCACGACCCCGGGTCCAGGTTGGCCCGCCGCCGACTTGTCCGACGACTATAGGGTCGTACCCACGACCCCGGGACTAGGCTGACAAGCCGCCAACATGTCCGACGACTATAGAGTCGTCCCCACGACCCCGGGCCAATGTTGGCCAATCGCCAACATGTCCGACGACTATAGGGTCGTCCCCACGACACCGGGCCAAAGATAGCCTGCCGCCGACATGTCCGACGACTATAGGGTCGTCCCCACGACCCCGGGACTAGATTGGCCAGCCGCCGACATGTCCGACGATTATAGAGTCGTCCCCACGACATCGGGTCAAATTTGGCCAGCCGCTGACATTTCCAACGACTATTGGGTCGTCCCCACGACCACGGGCCAATGTTGGCTAGCCGCCGACATGTCCGACGACTATAGGGTCGTCCCCACGACCCCGAGACTAGACTGGCCCGCCACCGTCATGTCCGACGACTATAGGGTCGTCCCCACGACCCCGAGACTAGACTGGCCCGCCACCGTCATGTCCGACGACTATAGGGTCGTCCCCACGACCCCGGGACTAGGTTGGCTCGCCACCGTCATGTCTGACGACTATAGGGTCGTCCCCACGACCACGGGCCAAAGCTGGCCAGCCGCCGACTTGTCCGACGGCTATAGGGTCGTCCCTACGACCCCGGGCCAAAGCTGGCCAGCCGCCGACATGTCCGACGACTATTGGATCGTCCCCACGACCACGGGCCAAAGTTGGACAGCCGCCGACATGTCCGAAGACTATAGGGTCGTCCCCACGACCCCGGGACTAGATTGGTCCGCCACCGTCATGTCCGACGACTATAGGGTCGTCCACACGACCCCGGGCCAAAGTTGGCAAGCCGCCGAAATGTCCGACGACTGTAGGGTCGTCCCCACGACCCCGGGACTAGATTGGCCCGCCACCGTCATGTCCGACGACTATAGGGTGGTCCCCACGACCCCGGGACTAGGTTGCCCCGCCGCCGACTTGTCCGACGACTATTGGGTCGTCCCCACGACCCCGGGAGTAGGTTGGCTCGCCACCGTCATGTCTGACGACTATAGGGTCGTCCCCACAACCACGGGCCAAAGTTGGCCAGCCGCCGACTTGTCCGACGACTATAGGGTCGTCTCCACGACCCCGGGAGTAGGTTGGCTCGCCGCCGACATGTCCGACGACTATTGGATCGTCCCCACGACCACGGGCCAAAGTTGGACAGCCGCCGACATGTCCGACGACTATAGGGTCGTCCCCACGACCCCGGGACTAGATTGGCCAGCCGCCGACATGTCCGACGATTATAGAGTCGTCCCCACGACATCGGGTCAAAGTTGGCCAGCCGCTGACATTTCCAACGACTATTGGGTCGTCCCCACGACCACGGGCCAATGTTGGCCAGCCGCTGACATTTCCAACGACTATTGGGTCGTCCCCACGACCACGGGCCAATGTTGGCTAGCCGCCGACATGTCCGACGACTATAGGGTCGTCCCCACGACCACGGGCCAAAGTTGGCCAGCCGCCGACATGTCCGACGACTATTGGATCGTCCCCACGACCACGGGCCAAAGTTGGCCAGCCGCCGACATGTCCGACGACTATAGGGTCGTCCCTACGACTCCGGGACTAGGTTGGCCCGCCGCAGACTTCTCCGACGACTATAGGGTCGTCCCCACGACCCCGGGACTAGGTTGCCCCGCCGCCGACTTGTCCGACGACTATAGGGTCGTCCCCACGACCCCGGGAGTAGGTTGGCTCGCCACCGTCATGTCTGACGACTATAGGGTCGTCCCCACGACCACGGGCCAAAGTTGGCCAGCCGCCGACTTGTCCGACGACTATAGGGTCGTCCCCATGACCCCGGGCCAAAGTTGGCCAGCCGCCGACATGTCCGACGACTATAGGGTCGTCCCCACGACCCGGGACTAGAGTGGCCCGCCACCGTCATGTCCGACGACTATATGGTCGTCCACACGACCACGGGCCAATGTTGGCCAGCCGCGGTCTTGGCGACGACCCTATAGTCGTCGGACAAGTATATACAAGTATATAAGTATAGCGACCCTATAGCCGCTGACTTGTCCGACGACTATAGGGTCGTCGCCAAGACCGCGGGACTAGATTGGCTCGCCGCCGACTTGTCCGACGACTGTAGTGTCGTCCCCAAGACTCCGTGCCAAAGTTGGCAAGCTGCCGACTTGTCCGACGACTATAGGGTCGTCCCCACGACCCCGGGAATAGATTGGCCCGCCACCGTCATTTCCGACGACAATAGGGTCGTCCCCACGACCACGGGCCAAAGTTGGCCAGCCGCCGACATGTCCGAAGACTATAGGGTCGTCCCCACGACCCCGGGACTAGATTGGCCAGCCGCCGACATGTCCGACGACTATAGAGTCGTCCCCACGACACCGGGTCAAAGTTGGCCAGCCGCTGACATTTCCAACGTCTATTGGGTCGTCCCCACGACCACGGGCCAATGTTGGCTAGCCGCCGACATGTCCGACGACTATTGGGTCGTCCCCACGACCACGGGACTAGATTGGTCCGCCACCGTCATGTCCGACGACTATAGGGTCGTCCCCACGACCCCGGGCCAAAGTTGGCAAGCCGCCGAAATGTCCGACGACTGTAGGGTCGTCCCCACGACCCCGGGACTAGATTGGCCCGCCACCGTCAAGTCTGACGACCTCGGGACTAGGTTGGCCAGCCGCCGACATGTCCGACGACTATAGGGTCGTCCCCACGACCCCGGGACAAGGTTGGCCCGCCGCCGACTTGTCCGACGACTATAGGGCCGTACCCACGACCCCGGGACTAAGCTGACTAGCCGCCAACAGGTCCGACGACTATAGGGTCGTCCCCACGACCCCGGGCCAAAGTTGGCCAGCCGCCGAAATGTCCGACGACTGTAGGGTCGTCCCCACGACCCCGGGACTAGATTGGCCCGCCACCGTCAAGTCCGACGACTATAGGGTCGTCCCCAGGACCTCGGGACTAGATTGGCCCGCCACTGACAAGTCCGACGACTATAGGGTCGTCCCCACGACACCGGGCCAAAGTTGGCCAGCCGCCGACATGTCCGACGACTATAGAGTCGTCCCCACGACACCGGGCCAAAGTTGGCAAGACGCCGAAATGTCCGACGACTGTAGGGTCGTCCCCACGACCCCGGGACTAGATTGGCCCGCCACCGTCAAGTCCGACGACTATAGGGTCGTCCCCACGACCTCGGGACTAGGTTGGCCAGCCGCCGACATGTCCGACGACTATAATGTCGTCCCCACGACCCCGGGCCAATGTTGGCCAATCGCCGACATGTCCGACGACTATAGGGTCGTCCCTACGACCCCGGGCCAAAGCTGGCCAGCCGCCGACATGTCCGACGACTATTGGATCGTCCCCACGACCACGGGCCAAAGTTGGACTGCCGCCGACATGTCCGAAGACTATAGGGTCGTCCCCACGACCCCGGGACTAGATTGGCCAGCCACCGACATGTCCGACGACTATAGAGTCGTCCCCACGACACCGGGTCAAAGTTGGCCAGCCGCTGACATTTCCAACGACTATTGGGTCGTCCCCACGACCACGGGCCAATGTTGGCTAGCCGCCGACATGTCCAACGACTATAGGGTTGTCCCCACGACCACGGGCCAAAGCTGGCCAGCCGCCGACATGTCCGACGACTATTGGATCGTCCCCACGACCACGGGCCAAAGTTGGCCAGCCGCCGACATGTCCGACGACTATAGGGTCGTCCCCACGACCCCGGGACTAGATTGGTCCGCCACCGTCATGTCCGACGACTATAGGGTCGTCCACACGACCCCGGGCCAAAGTTGGCAAGCCGCCGAAATGTCCGACGACTGTAGGGTCGTCCCCACGACCCCGGGACTAGATTGGCCAGCCGCCGACATGTCCGACGACTATAGGGTCGTCCCCACGAGCTCGGGACTAGATTGGCCCGCCAACGTCAAGTCCGACGACTATAGGGTCGTCCCCACGACCCCGAGACTAGACTGGCCCGCCACCGTCATGTCCGACGACTATAGGGTCATCCCCACGACCCCGGGACTAGGTTGGCCCGCCGCCGACATGTCCGACGACTATAGGGTCGTCCCCACGACCCCGGGACTAGGTTGGCTCGCCACCGTCATGTCTGACGACTATAGGGTCGTCCCAACGACCACGGGCCAATGTTGGCCAGCCGCCGACTTGTCCGACGACTATAGGGTCGTCCCCACGACCACGGGCCAAAGTTGGCCAGCCGGCGACATGTCCGACGACTATAGGGTCGTCCCTACGACCCCGGGACTAGGTTGGCCCGCCGCAGACTTCTCCGACGACTATAGGGTCGTCCCCACGACCCCCGGACTAGGTTGGCTCGCCGCCGACTTTTCCGACGAGTATAGGGTCCTCCCCACGACCACGGGCCAAAGTTGGCCAGCCGCCGACATGTCCGACGACTATAGGGTCGTCCCCACGACCCCGAGACTAGACTGGCCCGCCACCGTCATGTCCGACGACTATAGGGTCATCCCCACGACCCCGGGACTAGGTTGTCCCGCCGCCGACATGTCCGACGACTATAGGGTCGTCCCCACGACCCCGGGACTAGGTTGGCTCGCCACCGTCATGTCTGACGACTATAGGGTCGTCCCCACGACCACGGGCCAAAGTTGGCCAGCCGCCGACTTGTCCGACGACTATAGGGTCGTCCCTACGACCCCGGGCCAAAGCTGGCCAGCCGCCGACATGTCCGACGACTATTGGATCGTCCCCACGACCACGGGCCAAAGTTGGACAGCCGCCGACATGTCCGAAGACTATAGGGTCGTCCCCACGACCCCGGGACTAGATTGGCCAGCCGCCGACATGTCCGACGATTATAGAGTCGTCCCCACGACATCGGGTCAAAGTTGGCCAGCCGCTGACATTTCCAACGACTATTGGGTCGTCCCCACGACCACGGGCCAATGTTGGCCAGCCGCTGACATTTCCAACGACTATTGGGTCGTCCCCACGACCACGGGCCAATGTTGGCTAGCCGCCGACATGTCCGACGACTATAGGGTCGTCCCCACGACCACGGGCCAAAGCTGGCCAGCCGCCGACATGTCCGACGACTATTGGATCGTCCCCACGACCACGGGCCAAAGTTGGCCAGCCGCCGACATGTCCGACGACTATAGGGTCGTCCCCACGACCCCGAGACTAGACTGGCCCGCCACCGTCATGTCCGACGACTATAGGGTCATCCCCACGACCCCGGGACTAGGTTGGCTCGCCACCGTCATGTCTGACGACTATAGGGTCGTCCCCACGACCACGGGCCAAAGTTGGCCAGCCGCCGACTTGTCCGACGACTATAGGGTCGTCCCTACGACCCCGGGCCAAAGCTGGCCAGCCGCCGACATGTCCGACGACTATTGGATCGTCCCCACGACCACGGGCCAAAGTTGGACAGCCGCCGACATGTCCGAAGACTATAGGGTCGTCCCCACGACCCCGGGACTAGATTGGCCAGCCGCCGACATGTCCGACGATTATAGAGTCGTCCCCACGACATCGGGTCAAAGTTGGCCAGCCGCTGACATTTCCAACGACTATTGGGTCGTCCCCACGACCACAGGCCAATGTTGGCCAGCCGCTGACATTTCCAACGACTATTGGGTCGTCCCCACGACCACGGGCCAATGTTGGCTAGCCGCCGACATGTCCGACGACTATAGGGTCGTCCCCACGACCACGGGCCAAAGCTGGCCAGCCGGCGACATGTCCGACGACTATAGGGTCGTCCCTACGACCCCGGGACTAGGTTGGCCCGCCGCAGACTTCTCCGACGACTATAGGGTCGTCCCCACGACCCCCGGACTAGGTTGGCTCGCCGCCGACTTTTCCGGCGAGTATAGGGTCCTCCCCACGACCACGGGCCAAAGTTGGCCAGCCGCCGACATGTCCGACGACTATAGGGTCGTCCCCACGACCCCGAGACTAGACTGGCCCGCCACCGTCATGTCCGACGACTATAGGGTCATCCCCACGACCCCGGGACTAGGTTGGCCCGCCGCCGACATGTCCGACGACTATAGGGTCGTCCCCACGACCCCGGGACTAGGTTGGCTCGCCACCGTCATGTCTGACGACTATAGGGTCGTCCCCACGACCACGGGCCAAAGCTGGCCAGCCGCCGACTTGTCCGACGACTATAGGGTCGTCCCTACGACCCCGGGCCAAAGCTGGCCAGCCGCCGACATGTCCGACGACTATTGGATCGTCCCCACGACCACGGGCCAAAGTTGGACAGCCGCCGACATGTCCGAAGACTATAGGGTCGTCCCCACGACCCCGGGACTAGATTGGTCCGCCACCGTCATGTCCGACGACTATAGGGTGGTCCCCACGACCCCGGGACTAGGTTGCCCCGCCGCCGACTTGTCCGACGACTATTGGGTCGTCCCCACGACCCCGGGAGTAGGTTGGCTCGCCACCGTCATGTCTGACGACTATAGGGTCGTCCCCACGACCACGGGCCAAAGTTGGCCAGCCGCCGACTTGTCCGACGACTATAGGGTCGTCTCCACGACCCCGGGAGTAGGTTGGCTCGCCGCCGACATGTCCGACGACTATTGGATCGTCCCCACGACCACGGGCCAAAGTTGGACAGCCGCCGACATGTCCGAAGACTATAGGGTCGTCCCCACGACCCCGGGACTAGATTGGCCAGCCGCCGACATGTCCGACGATTATAGAGTCGTCCCCACGACATCGGGTCAAAGTTGGCCAGCCGCTGACATTTCCAACGACTATTGGGTCGTCCCCACGACCACGGGCCAATGTTGGCCAGCCGCTGACATTTCCAACGACTATTGGGTCGTCCCCACGACCACGGGCCAATGTTGGCTAGCCGCCGACATGTCCGACGACTATAGGGTCGTCCCCACGACCACGGGCCAAAGTTGGCCAGCCGCCGACATGTCCGACGACTATTGGATCGTCCCCACGACCACGGGCCAAAGTTGGCCAGCCGCCGACATGTCCGACGACTATAGGGTCGTCCCTACGACTCCGGGACTAGGTTGGCCCGCCGCAGACTTCTCCGACGACTATAGGGTCGTCCCCACGACCCCCGGACTAGGTTGGCTCGCCGCCGACTTTTCCGACGAGTATAGGGTCCTCCCCACGACCACGGGCCAAAGTTGGCCAGCCGCCGACATGTCCGACGACTATAGGGTCGTCCCCACGACCCGGGACTAGACTGGCCCACCACCGTCATGTCCGACGACTATAGGGTGGTCCCCACGACCCCGGGACTAGGTTGCCCCGCCGCCGACTTGTCCGACGACTATAGGGTCGTCCCCACGACCCCGGGAGTAGGTTGGCTCGCCACCGTCATGTCTGACGACTATAGGGTCGTCCCCACGACCACGGGCCAAAGTTGGCCAGCCGCCGACTTGTCCGACGACTATAGGGTCGTCCCCATGACCCGGGACTAGACTGGCCCGCCACCGTCATGTCCGACGACTATAGGGTCGTCCCCACGACCACGGGCCAAAGTTGGCCAGCCGCCGACATATTCGACGACTATAGGATCGTCCCCACGACCCCGGGCCAAAGTTGGCCAGCCGCCGACATGTCCGACGACTATAGGGTCGTCCCCACGACCCGGGACTAGAGTGGCCCGCCACCGTCATGTCCGACGACTATATGGTCGTCCACACGACCACGGGCCAATGTTGGCCAGCCGCGGTCTTGGCGACGACCCTATAGTCGTCGGACAAGTATATACAAGTATATAAGTATAGCGACCCTATAGCCGCTGACTTGTCCGACGACTATAGGGTCGTCGCCAAGACCGCGGGACTAGATTGGCTCGCCGCCGACTTGTCCGACGACTGTAGTGTCGTCCCCAAGACTCCGTGCCAAAGTTGGCAAGCTGCCGACTTGTCCGACGACTATAGGGTCGTCCCCACGACCCCGGGAATAGATTGGCCCGCCACCGTCATTTCCGACGACAATAGGGTCGTCCCCACGACCACGGGCCAAAGTTGGCCAGCCGCCGACATGTCCGAAGACTATAGGGTCGTCCCCACGACCCCGGGACTAGATTGGCCAGCCGCCGACATGTCAGACGACTATAGAGTCGTCCCCACGACACCGGGTCAAAGTTGGCCAGCCGCTGACATTTCCAACGTCTATTGGGTCGTCCCCACGACCACGGGCCAATGTTGGCTAGCCGCCGACATGTCCGACGACTATTGGGTCGTCCCCACGACCACGGGACTAGATTGGTCCGCCACCGTCATGTCCGACGACTATAGGGTCGTCCCCACGACCCCGGGCCAAAGTTGGCAAGCCGCCGAAATGTCCGACGACTGTAGGGTCGTCCCCACGACCCCGGGACTAGATTGGCCCGCCACCGTCAAGTCTGACGACCTCGGGACTAGGTTGGCCAGCCGCCGACATGTCCGACGACTATAGGGTCGTCCCCACGACCCCGGGACAAGGTTGGCCCGCCGCCGACTTGTCCGACGACTATAGGGCCGTACCCACGACCCCGGGACTAAGCTGACTAGCCGCCAACAGGTCCGACGACTATAGGGTCGTCCCCACGACCCCGGGCCAAAGTTGGCCAGCCGCCGAAATGTCCGACGACTGTAGGGTCGTCCCCACGACCCCGGGACTAGATTGGCCCGCCACCGTCAAGTCCGACGACTATAGGGTCGTCCCCAGGACCTCGGGACTAGATTGGCCCGCCACTGACAAGTCCGACGACTATAGGGTCGTTCCCACGACACCGGGCCAAAGTTGGCCAGCCGCCGACATGTCCGACGACTATAGAGTCGTCCCCACGACACCGGGCCAAAGTTGGCAAGACGCCGAAATGTCCGACGACTGTAGGGTCGTCCCCACGACCCCGGGACTAGATTGGCCCGCCACCGTCAAGTCCGACGACTATAGGGTCGTCCCCACGACCTCGGGACTAGGTTGGCCAGCCGCCGACATGTCCGACGACTATAATGTCGTCCCCACGACCCCGGGCCAATGTTGGCCAATCGCCGACATGTCCGACGACTATAGGGTCGTCCCTACGACCCCGGGCCAAAGCTGGCCAGCCGCCGACATGTCCGACGACTATTGGATCGTCCCCACGACCACGGGCCAAAGTTGGACTGCCGCCGACATGTCCGAAGACTATAGGGTCGTCCCCACGACCCCGGGACTAGATTGGCCAGCCACCGACATGTCCGACGACTATAGAGTCGTCCCCACGACACCGGGTCAAAGTTGGCCAGCCGCTGACATTTCCAACGACTATTGGGTCGTCCCCACGACCACGGGCCAATGTTGGCTAGCCGCCGACATGTCCGACGACTATAGGGTTGTCCCCACGACCACGGGCCAAAGCTGGCCAGCCGCCGACATGTCCGACGACTATTGGATCGTCCCCACGACCACGGGCCAAAGTTGGCCAGCCGCCGACATGTCCGACGACTATAGGGGCGTCCCCACGACCCCGGGACTAGATTGGTCCGCCACCGTCATGTCCGACGACTATAGGGTCGTCCACACGACCCCGGGCCAAAGTTGGCAAGCCGCCGAAATGTCCGACGACTGTAGGGTCGTCCCCACGACCCCGGGACTAGATTGGCCAGCCGCCGACATGTCCGACGACTATAGGGTCGTCCCCACGAGCTCGGGACTAGATTGGCCCGCCAACGTCAAGTCCGACGACTATAGGGTCGTCCCCACGACCCCGGGAGTAGGTTGGCTCGCCACCGTCATGTCTGACGACTATAGGGTCGTCCCCACGACCACGGGCCAAAGTTGGCCAGCCGCCGACATGTCCGACGACTATAGGGTCGTCCCCACGACCCGGGACTAGAGTGGCCCGCCACCGTCATGTCCGACGACTATATGGTCGTCCCCACGACCACGGGCCAATGTTGGCCAGCCGCGGTCTTGGCGACGACCCTATAGTCGTCGGACAAGTATATACAAGTATATAAGTATAGCGACCCTATAGCCGCTGACTTGTCCGACGACTATAGGGTCGTCGCCAAGACCGCGGGACTAGATTGGCTCGCCGCCGACTTGTCCGACGACTGTAGTGTCGTCCCCAAGACTCCGTGCCAAAGTTGGCAAGCTGCCGACTTGTCCGACGACTATAGGGTCGTCTCCACGACCCCGGGAATAGATTGGCCCGCCACCGTCATTTCCGACGACAATAGGGTCGTCCCCACGACCACGGGCCAAAGTTGGCCAGCCGCCGACATGTCCGAAGACTATAGGGTCGTCCCCACGACCCCGGGACTAGATTGGCAAGCCGCCGACATGTCAGACGACTATAGAGTCGTCCCCACGACACCGGGTCAAAGTTGGCCAGCCGCTGACATTTCCAACGTCTATTGGGTCGTCCCCACGACCACGGGCCAATGTTGGCTAGCCGCCGACATGTCCGACGACTATTGGGTCGTCCCCACGACCACGGGACTAGATTGGTCCGCCACCGTCATGTCCGACGACTATAGGGTCGTCCCCACGACCCCGGGCCAAAGTTGGCAAGCCGCCGAAATGTCCGACGACTGTAGGGTCGTCCCCACGACCCCGGGACTAGATTGGCCCGCCACCGTCAAGTCTGACGACCTCGGGACTAGGTTGGCCAGCCGCCGACATGTCCGACGACTATAGGGTTGCCCCCACGACCTCGGGCCAATTTTGGCCAGCCGCCGACATGTCCGACGACTATAGGGTCGTCCCCACGACCCCGGGCCAAAGTTGGCAAGCCGCCGAAATGTCCGACGACTGTAGGGTCGTCCCCACGACCCCGGGAATAGATTGGCCGGCCACCGTCAAGTCCGACGACTATAGGGTCGTCCCCACGACTTCGGGACTAGATTGGCCCGCCACCGTCAAGTCTGACGACCTCGGGACTAGGTTGGCCAGCCGCCGACATGTCCGACGACTATAGGGTTGCCCCCACGACCTCGGGCCAAAGCTGGCCAGCCGCCGACATGTCCGACGACTATTGGATCGTCCCCACGACCACGGGCCAAAGTTGGACAGCCGCCGACATGTCCGAAGACTATAGGGTCGTCCCCACGACCCCGGGACTAGATTGGCCAGCCGCCGACATGTCCGACGATTATAGAGTCGTCCCCACGACATCGGGTCAAAGTTGGCCAGCCGCTGACATTTCCAACGACTATTGGGTCGTCCCCACGACCACGGGCCAATGTTGGCCAGCCGCTGACATTTCCAACGACTATTGGGTCGTCCCCACGACCACGGGCCAATGTTGGCTAGCCGCCGACATGTCCGACGACTATAGGGTCGTCCCCACGACCACGGGCCAAAGCTGGCCAGCCGCCGACATGTCCGACGACTATTGGATCGTCCCCACGACCACGGGCCAAAGTTGGCCAGCCGCCGACATGTCCGACGACTATAGGGTCGTCCCCACGACCCCGAGACTAGACTGGCCCGCCACCGTCATGTCCGACGACTATAGGGTCATCCCCACGACCCCGGGACTAGGTTGGCTCGCCACCGTCATGTCTGACGACTATAGGGTCGTCCCCACGACCACGGGCCAAAGTTGGCCAGCCGCCGACTTGTCCGACGACTATAGGGTCGTCCCTACGACCCCGGGCCAAAGCTGGCCAGCCGCCGACATGTCCGACGACTATTGGATCGTCCCCACGACCACGGGCCAAAGTTGGACAGCCGCCGACATGTCCGAAGACTATAGGGTCGTCCCCACGACCCCGGGACTAGATTGGCCAGCCGCCGACATGTCCGACGATTATAGAGTCGTCCCCACGACATCGGGTCAAAGTTGGCCAGCCGCTGACATTTCCAACGACTATTGGGTCGTCCCCACGACCACAGGCCAATGTTGGCCAGCCGCTGACATTTCCAACGACTATTGGGTCGTCCCCACGACCACGGGCCAATGTTGGCTAGCCGCCGACATGTCCGACGACTATAGGGTCGTCCCCACGACCACGGGCCAAAGCTGGCCAGCCGGCGACATGTCCGACGACTATAGGGTCGTCCCTACGACCCCGGGACTAGGTTGGCCCGCCGCAGACTTCTCCGACGACTATAGGGTCGTCCCCACGACCCCCGGACTAGGTTGGCTCGCCGCCGACTTTTCCGGCGAGTATAGGGTCCTCCCCACGACCACGGGCCAAAGTTGGCCAGCCGCCGACATGTCCGACGACTATAGGGTCGTCCCCACGACCCCGAGACTAGACTGGCCCGCCACCGTCATGTCCGACGACTATAGGGTCATCCCCACGACCCCGGGACTAGGTTGGCCCGCCGCCGACATGTCCGACGACTATAGGGTCGTCCCCACGACCCCGGGACTAGGTTGGCTCGCCACCGTCATGTCTGACGACTATAGGGTCGTCCCCACGACCACGGGCCAAAGCTGGCCAGCCGCCGACTTGTCCGACGACTATAGGGTCGTCCCTACGACCCCGGGCCAAAGCTGGCCAGCCGCCGACATGTCCGACGACTATTGGATCGTCCCCACGACCACGGGCCAAAGTTGGACAGCCGCCGACATGTCCGAAGACTATAGGGTCGTCCCCACGACCCCGGGACTAGATTGGTCCGCCACCGTCATGTCCGACGACTATAGGGTCGTCCACACGACCCCGGGCCAAAGTTGGCAAGCCGCCGAAATGTCCGACGACTGTAGGGTCGTCCCCACGACCCCGGGACTAGATTGGCCCGCCACCGTCATGTCCGACGACTATAGGGTGGTCCCCACGACCCCGGGACTAGGTTGCCCCGCCGCCGACTTGTCCGACGACTATTGGGTCGTCCCCACGACCCCGGGAGTAGGTTGGCTCGCCACCGTCATGTCTGACGACTATAGGGTCGTCCCCACGACCACGGGCCAAAGTTGGCCAGCCGCCGACTTGTCCGACGACTATAGGGTCGTCTCCACGACCCCGGGAGTAGGTTGGCTCGCCGCCGACATGTCCGACGACTATTGGATCGTCCCCACGACCACGGGCCAAAGTTGGACAGCCGCCGACATGTCCGAAGACTATAGGGTCGTCCCCACGACCCCGGGACTAGATTGGCCAGCCGCCGACATGTCCGACGATTATAGAGTCGTCCCCACGACATCGGGTCAAAGTTGGCCAGCCGCTGACATTTCCAACGACTATTGGGTCGTCCCCACGACCACGGGCCAATGTTGGCCAGCCGCTGACATTTCCAACGACTATTGGGTCGTCCCCACGACCACGGGCCAATGTTGGCTAGCCGCCGACATGTCCGACGACTATAGGGTCGTCCCCACGACCACGGGCCAAAGTTGGCCAGCCGCCGACATGTCCGACGACTATTGGATCGTCCCCACGACCACGGGCCAAAGTTGGCCAGCCGCCGACATGTCCGACGACTATAGGGTCGTCCCTACGACTCCGGGACTAGGTTGGCCCGCCGCAGACTTCTCCGACGACTATAGGGTCGTCCCCACGACCCCCGGACTAGGTTGGCTCGCCGCCGACTTTTCCGACGAGTATAGGGTCCTCCCCACGACCACGGGCCAAAGTTGGCCAGCCGCCGACATGTCCGACGACTATAGGGTCGTCCCCACGACCCGGGACTAGACTGGCCCACCACCGTCATGTCCGACGACTATAGGGTGGTCCCCACGACCCCGGGACTAGGTTGCCCCGCCGCCGACTTGTCCGACGACTATAGGGTCGTCCCCACGACCCCGGGAGTAGGTTGGCTCGCCACCGTCATGTCTGACGACTATAGGGTCGTCCCCACGACCACGGGCCAAAGTTGGCCAGCCGCCGACTTGTCCGACGACTATAGGGTCGTCCCCATGACCCGGGACTAGACTGGCCCGCCACCGTCATGTCCGACGACTATAGGGTCGTCCCCACGACCACGGGCCAAAGTTGGCCAGCCGCCGACATATTCGACGACTATAGGATCGTCCCCACGACCCCGGGCCAAAGTTGGCCAGCCGCCGACATGTCCGACGACTATAGGGTCGTCCCCACGACCCGGGACTAGAGTGGCCCGCCACCGTCATGTCCGACGACTATATGGTCGTCCACACGACCACGGGCCAATGTTGGCCAGCCGCGGTCTTGGCGACGACCCTATAGTCGTCGGACAAGTATATACAAGTATATAAGTATAGCGACCCTATAGCCGCTGACTTGTCCGACGACTATAGGGTCGTCGCCAAGACCGCGGGACTAGATTGGCTCGCCGCCGACTTGTCCGACGACTGTAGTGTCGTCCCCAAGACTCCGTGCCAAAGTTGGCAAGCTGCCGACTTGTCCGACGACTATAGGGTCGTCCCCACGACCCCGGGAATAGATTGGCCCGCCACCGTCATTTCCGACGACAATAGGGTCGTCCCCACGACCACGGGCCAAAGTTGGCCAGCCGCCGACATGTCCGAAGACTATAGGGTCGTCCCCACGACCCCGGGACTAGATTGGCCAGCCGCCGACATGTCAGACGACTATAGAGTCGTCCCCACGACACCGGGTCAAAGTTGGCCAGCCGCTGACATTTCCAACGTCTATTGGGTCGTCCCCACGACCACGGGCCAATGTTGGCTAGCCGCCGACATGTCCGACGACTATTGGGTCGTCCCCACGACCACGGGACTAGATTGGTCCGCCACCGTCATGTCCGACGACTATAGGGTCGTCCCCACGACCCCGGGCCAAAGTTGGCAAGCCGCCGAAATGTCCGACGACTGTAGGGTCGTCCCCACGACCCCGGGACTAGATTGGCCCGCCACCGTCAAGTCTGACGACCTCGGGACTAGGTTGGCCAGCCGCCGACATGTCCGACGACTATAGGGTCGTCCCCACGACCCCGGGACAAGGTTGGCCCGCCGCCGACTTGTCCGACGACTATAGGGCCGTACCCACGACCCCGGGACTAAGCTGACTAGCCGCCAACAGGTCCGACGACTATAGGGTCGTCCCCACGACCCCGGGCCAAAGTTGGCCAGCCGCCGAAATGTCCGACGACTGTAGGGTCGTCCCCACGACCCCGGGACTAGATTGGCCCGCCACCGTCAAGTCCGACGACTATAGGGTCGTCCCCAGGACCTCGGGACTAGATTGGCCCGCCACTGACAAGTCCGACGACTATAGGGTCGTTCCCACGACACCGGGCCAAAGTTGGCCAGCCGCCGACATGTCCGACGACTATAGAGTCGTCCCCACGACACCGGGCCAAAGTTGGCAAGACGCCGAAATGTCCGACGACTGTAGGGTCGTCCCCACGACCCCGGGACTAGATTGGCCCGCCACCGTCAAGTCCGACGACTATAGGGTCGTCCCCACGACCTCGGGACTAGGTTGGCCAGCCGCCGACATGTCCGACGACTATAATGTCGTCCCCACGACCCCGGGCCAATGTTGGCCAATCGCCGACATGTCCGACGACTATAGGGTCGTCCCTACGACCCCGGGCCAAAGCTGGCCAGCCGCCGACATGTCCGACGACTATTGGATCGTCCCCACGACCACGGGCCAAAGTTGGACTGCCGCCGACATGTCCGAAGACTATAGGGTCGTCCCCACGACCCCGGGACTAGATTGGCCAGCCACCGACATGTCCGACGACTATAGAGTCGTCCCCACGACACCGGGTCAAAGTTGGCCAGCCGCTGACATTTCCAACGACTATTGGGTCGTCCCCACGACCACGGGCCAATGTTGGCTAGCCGCCGACATGTCCGACGACTATAGGGTTGTCCCCACGACCACGGGCCAAAGCTGGCCAGCCGCCGACATGTCCGACGACTATTGGATCGTCCCCACGACCACGGGCCAAAGTTGGCCAGCCGCCGACATGTCCGACGACTATAGGGGCGTCCCCACGACCCCGGGACTAGATTGGTCCGCCACCGTCATGTCCGACGACTATAGGGTCGTCCACACGACCCCGGGCCAAAGTTGGCAAGCCGCCGAAATGTCCGACGACTGTAGGGTCGTCCCCACGACCCCGGGACTAGATTGGCCCGCCAACGTCAAGTCCGACGACTATAGGGTCGTCCCCACGACCCCGAGACTAGACTGGCCCGCCACCGTCATGTCCGACGACTATAGGGTCATCCCCACGACCCCGGGACTAGGTTGGCCCGCCGCCGACATGTCCGACGACTATAGGGTCGTCCCCACGACCCCGGGACTAGGTTGGCTCGTCACCGTCATGTCTGACGACTATAGGGTCGTCCCAACGACCACGGGCCAATGTTGGCCAGCCGCCGACTTGTCCGACGACTATAGGGTCGTCCCCACGACCACGGGCCAAAGTTGGCCAGCCGGCGACATGTCCGACGACTATAGGGTCGTCCCTACGACCCCGGGACTAGGTTGGCCCGCCGCAGACTTCTCCGACGACTATAGGGTCGTCCCCACGACCCCCGGACTAGGTTGGCTCGCCGCCGACTTTTCCGACGAGTATAGGGTCCTCCCCACGACCACGGGCCAAAGTTGGCCAGCCGCCGACATGTCCGACGACTATAGGGTCGTCCCCACGACCCCGAGACTAGACTGGCCCGCCACCGTCATGTCCGACGACTATAGGGTCATCCCCACGACCCCGGGACTAGGTTGTCCCGCCGCCGACATGTCCGACGACTATAGGGTCGTCCCCACGACCCCGGGACTAGGTTGGCTCGCCACCGTCATGTCTGACGACTATAGGGTCGTCCCCACGACCACGGGCCAAAGTTGGCCAGCCGCCGACTTGTCCGACGACTATAGGGTCGTCCCTACGACCCCGGGCCAAAGCTGGCCAGCCGCCGACATGTCCGACGACTATTGGATCGTCCCCACGACCACGGGCCAAAGTTGGACAGCCGCCGACATGTCCGAAGACTATAGGGTCGTCCCCACGACCCCGGGACTAGATTGGCCAGCCGCCGACATGTCCGACGATTATAGAGTCGTCCCCACGACATCGGGTCAAAGTTGGCCAGCCGCTGACATTTCCAACGACTATTGGGTCGTCCCCACGACCACGGGCCAATGTTGGCCAGCCGCTGACATTTCCAACGACTATTGGGTCGTCCCCACGACCACGGGCCAATGTTGGCTAGCCGCCGACATGTCCGACGACTATAGGGTCGTCCCCACGACCACGGGCCAAAGCTGGCCAGCCGCCGACATGTCCGACGACTATTGGATCGTCCCCACGACCACGGGCCAAAGTTGGCCAGCCGCCGACATGTCCGACGACTATAGGGTCGTCCCCACGACCCCGAGACTAGACTGGCCCGCCACCGTCATGTCCGACGACTATAGGGTCATCCCCACGACCCCGGGACTAGGTTGGCTCGCCACCGTCATGTCTGACGACTATAGGGTCGTCCCCACGACCACGGGCCAAAGTTGGCCAGCCGCCGACTTGTCCGACGACTATAGGGTCGTCCCTACGACCCCGGGCCAAAGCTGGCCAGCCGCCGACATGTCCGACGACTATTGGATCGTCCCCACGACCACGGGCCAAAGTTGGACAGCCGCCGACATGTCCGAAGACTATAGGGTCGTCCCCACGACCCCGGGACTAGATTGGCCAGCCGCCGACATGTCCGACGATTATAGAGTCGTCCCCACGACATCGGGTCAAAGTTGGCCAGCCGCTGACATTTCCAACGACTATTGGGTCGTCCCCACGACCACAGGCCAATGTTGGCCAGCCGCTGACATTTCCAACGACTATTGGGTCGTCCCCACGACCACGGGCCAATGTTGGCTAGCCGCCGACATGTCCGACGACTATAGGGTCGTCCCCACGACCACGGGCCAAAGCTGGCCAGCCGCCGACATGTCCGACGACTATTGGATCGTCCCCACGACCACGGGCCAAAGTTGGCCAGCCGCCGACATGTCCGACGACTATAGGGTCGTCCCTACGACCCCGGGACTAGGTTGGCCCGCCGCAGACTTCTCCGACGACTATAGGGTCGTCCCCACGACCCCCGGACTAGGTTGGCTCGCCGCCGACTTTTCCGACGAGTATAGGGTCCTCCCCACGACCACGGGCCAAAGTTGGCCAGCCGCCGACATGTCCGACGACTATAGGGTCGTCCCCACGACCCGGGACTAGACTGGCCCACCACCGTCATGTCCGACGACTATAGGGTGGTCCCCACGACCCCGGGAATAGGTTGCCCCGCCGCCGACTTGTCCGACGACTATAGGGTCGTCCCCACGACCCCGGGAGTAGGTTGGCTCGCCACCGTCATGTCTGACGACTATAGGGTCGTCCCCACGACCACGGGCCAAAGTTGGCCAGCCGCCGACATGTCCGACGACTATAGGGTCGTCCCCACGACCCGGGACTAGAGTGGCCCGCCACCGTCATGTCCGACGACTATATGGTCGTCCCCACGACCACGGGCCAATGTTGGCCAGCCGCGGTCTTGGCGACGACCCTATAGTCGTCGGACAAGTATATACAAGTATATAAGTATAGCGACCCTATAGCCGCTGACTTGTCCGACGACTATAGGGTCGTCGCCAAGACCGCGGGACTAGATTGGCTCGCCGCCGACTTGTCCGACGACTGTAGTGTCGTCCCCAAGACTCCGTGCCAAAGTTGGCAAGCTGCCGACTTGTCGGACGACTATAGGGTCGTCTCCACGACCCCGGGAATAGATTGGCCCGCCACCGTCATTTCCGACGACAATAGGGTCGTCCCCACGACCACGGGCCAAAGTTGGCCAGCCGCCGACATGTCCGAAGACTATAGGGTCGTCCCCACGACCCCGGGACTAGATTGGCAAGCCGCCGACATGTCAGACGACTATAGAGTCGTCCCCACGACACCGGGTCAAAGTTGGCCAGCCGCTGACATTTCCAACGTCTATTGGGTCGTCCCCACGACCACGGGCCAATGTTGGCTAGCCGCCGACATGTCCGACGACTATTGGGTCGTCCCCACGACCACGGGACTAGATTGGTCCGCCACCGTCATGTCCGACGACTATAGGGTCGTCCCCACGACCCCGGGCCAAAGTTGGCAAGCCGCCGAAATGTCCGACGACTGTAGGGTCGTCCCCACGACCCCGGGACTAGATTGGCCCGCCACCGTCAAGTCTGACGACCTCGGGACTAGGTTGGCCAGCCGCCGACATGTCCGACGACTATAGGGTTGCCCCCACGACCTCGGGCCAATTTTGGCCAGCCGCCGACATGTCCGACGACTATAGGGTCGTCCCCACGACCCCGGGCCAAAGTTGGCAAGCCGCCGAAATGTCCGACGACTGTAGGGTCGTCCCCACGACCCCGGGAATAGATTGGCCGGCCACCGTCAAGTCCGACGACTATAGGGTCGTCCCCACGACTTCGGGACTAGATTGGCCCGCCAACGTCAAGTCCGACGACTATAGGGTCGTCCCCACGACCCCGGGCCAAAGTTGGCAAGCCGCCGAAATGTCCGACGACTGTAGGGTCGTCCCCACAACCCCGGGACTAGATTGGCCCGCCACCGTCAAGTCCGACGACTATAGGGTCGTCCCCACGACCCCGGGCCAAAGTTGGCAAGCCGCCGAAATGTCCGACGACTGTAGGGTCGTCCCCACGACCCCCGGACTAGATTGGCCCGCCACCGTCATGTCCAACGACTATCGGATCGTCCCCACGACCACGGGCCAAAGTTGGCCAGCCGCCGACATGTCCGATGACTGTAGGGTCGTCCCCACAACCCCGGGACTAGATTGGCCCGCCACCGTCAAGTCCGACGACTATAGGGTCGTCCCCACGACCCCGGGCCAAAGTTGGCAAGCCGCCGAAATGTCCGACGACTGTAGGGTCGTCTCCACAACCCCGGGACTAGATTGGCCCGCCACCGTCAAGTCCGACGAAAATAGGGTCGTCCCCACGACCCCGGGTCCAGGTTGGCCAGCCGCCGACATTTCCGACGACTATAGAGTCGTCCCCACGACACCGGGCCAAAGTTGGCCAGCCGCCGACATGTCCGATGACTGTAGGGTCGTCCCCACAACCCCGGGACTAGATTGGCCCGCCACCGTCAAGTCCGACGATTATAGGGTCGTCCCCACGACCCCGGGACAAGGTTGGCCCGCCGCCGACTTGTCCGACGACTATAGGGCCGTACCCACGACCCCGGGACTAAGCTGACAAGCCGCCAACATGTCCGACGACTATAGGGTCGTCCCCACGACCCCGGGACTAGATTGGGCCGCCACCGTCATATCCGACGACTATAGGGTCGTCCCCACGACCCCGGGACAAAGTTGGCAAGCCGCCGAAATGTCCGACGACTGTAGGGTCGTACCCACGACCCCGGGACTAGGCTGACATGCCGCCAACATGTCCGACGACTATAGGGTCGCCCCACGACCCCGGGCCAAAGATGGCAAGCCGCCGAAATGTCCGACGACTGTAGGGTCGTCCCCACGACCCCGGGTCTAGGTTGGCCAGCCGCCGACATGTCCGACGACAATCGGATCGTCCCCACGCCCACGCGCCAAAGTTGGCCAGCCGCCGACATGTCCGACGACTGTAGGGTCGTCCCCACAACCCCGGGACTAGATTGGCCCGCCACCGTCAAGTCCGACGACTATAGGGTCGTCCCCACGACCCCGGGCCAAAGTTGGCAAGCCGCCGAAATGTCCGACGACTGTAGGGTCGTCTCCACAACCCCGGGACTAGATTGGCCCGCCACCGTCAAGTCCGACGAAAATAGGGTCGTCCCCACGACCCCGGGTCCAGGTTGGCCAGCCGCCGACATTTCCGACGACTATAGAGTCGTCCCCACGACACCGGGCCAAAGTTGGCCAGCCGCCGACATGTCCGATGACTGTAGGGTCGTCCCCACAACCCCGGGACTAGATTGGCCCGCCACCGTCAAGTCCGACGATTATAGGGTCGTCCCCACGACCCCGGGACAAGGTTGGCCCGCCGCCGACTTGTCCGACGACTATAGGGCCGTACCCACGACCCCGGGACTAAGCTGACAAGCCGCCGAAATGTCCGACGACTGTAGGGTCGTACCCACGACCCCGGGACTAGGCTGACATGCCGCCAACATGTCCGACGACTATAGGGTCGCCCCACGACCCCGGGCCAAAGATGGCAAGCCGCCGAAATGTCCGACGACTGTAGGGTCGTCCCCACGACCCCGGGTCTAGGTTGGCCAGCCGCCGACATGTCCGACGACAATCGGATCGTCCCCACGCCCACGCGCCAAAGTTGGCCAGCCGCCGACATGTCCGACGACTATTGGATCGTCCCCACGACCACGGGCCAAAGTTGGCCAGCCGCCGACATGTCCGACGACTATAGGGTCGTCCCCACGACCCCGGGGCTAGATTGGCCCGCCACCGTCATGTCCGACGACTATAGGGTCGTCCCCACGACCCCGGGACTAGGTTGGCCAGCCGCAGACATGTCCGACGACTATAGGGTCGTCCCGACGACCCCGGGCCAATGTTGGCCAATCGCCAACATGTCCGACGACTATAGGGTCGTCCCTACGACCCCGGGACTAGATTGGCCCGCCACCGTCATGTCCGACGACAATAGGGTCGTCCCCACGACCCCGGGTCCAGGTTGGCCAGCCGCCGACATTTCCGACGACTATAGAGTCGTCCCCACGACACCGGTCCAATGTTGGCCAGCCGCCGACATGTCCGACGACTATAGGGTCGTCCCCACGACCCCGGGCCAAAGTTGGCAAGCCGCCGAAATGTCCGACGACTGTAGGGTCGTACCCACGACCCCGGGACTAGGCTGACAAGCCGCCAACATGTCCGACGACTATAGGGTCGTCCCCACGACCCCGGGCCAATGATGGCAAGCCGCCGAAATGTCCGACGACTGTAGGTTCGTCCCCACGACCCCGGGTCTAGGTTGGCCAGCCGCCGACATGTCCGACGACAATCGGATCGTCCCCACGCCCACGCGCCAAAGTTGGCCAGCCGCCGACATGTCCGACGACTATTGGATCGTCCCCACGACCACGGGCCAAAGTTGGCCAGCCGCCGACATGTCCGACGACTATAGGGTCGTCCCCACGACACCGGGGCTAGATTGTCCCGCCACCGTCATGTCCGACGACTATAGGGTCGTCCCCACGACCCCGGGACTAGGTTGGCCAGCCGCAGACATGTCCGACGACTATAGGGTCGTCCCGACGACCCCGGGCCAATGTTGGCCAATCGCCAACATGTCCGACGACTATAGGGTCGTCCCTACGACCCCGGGACTAGATTGGCCCGCCACCGTCATGTCCGACGACAATAGGGTCGTCCCCACGACCCCGGGTCCAGGTTGGCCAGCCGCCGACATTTCCGACGACTATAGAGTCGTCCCCACGACACCGGTCCAAAGTTGGCCAGCCGCCGACATGTCCGACGACTATAGGGTCGTCCCCACGACCCCGGGACTAGATTGGCCCGCCACCGTCATGTCCAACGACTATAGGGTCATCCCCACGACCCCGGGCCAAAGTTGGCAAGCCGCCGAAATGTCCGACGACTGTAGGGTCGTCTCCACAACCCCGGGACTAGATTGGCCCGCCACCGTCAAGTCCGACGAAAATAGGGTCGTCCCCACGACCCCGGGTCCAGGTTGGCCAGCCGCCGACATTTCCGACGACTATAGAGTCGTCCCCACGACACCGGGCCAAAGTTGGCCAGCCGCCGACATGTCCGATGACTGTAGGGTCGTCCCCACAACCCCGGGACTAGATTGGCCCGCCACCGTCAAGTCCGACGATTATAGGGTCGTCCCCACGACCCCGGGACAAGGTCGGCCCGCCGCCGACTTGTCCGACGACTATAGGGCCGTACCCACGACCCCGGGACTAAGCTGACAAGCCGCCGAAATGTCCGACGACTGTAGGGTCGTACCCACGACCCCGGGACTAGGCTGCCATGCCGCCAACATGTCCGACGACTATAGGGTCGCCCCACGACCCCGGGCCAAAGATGGCAAGCCGCCGAAATGTCCGACGACTGTAGGGTCGTCCCCACGACCCCGGGACTAGATTGGGCCGCCACCGTCATATCCGACGACTATAGGGTCGTCCCCACGACCCCGGGACAAAGTTGGCAAGCCGCCGAAATGTCCGACGACTGTAGGGTCGTACCCACGACCCCGGGACTAGGCTGACATGCCGCCAACATGTCCGACGACTATAGGGTCGCCCCACGACCCCGGGCCAAAGATGGCAAGCCGCCGAAATGTCCGACGACTGTAGGGTCGTCCCCACGACCCCGGGTCTAGGTTGGCCAGCCGCCGACATGTCCGACGACAATCGGATCGTCCCCACGCCCACGCGCCAAAGTTGGCCAGCCGCCGACATGTCCGACGACTGTAGGGTCGTCCCCACAACCCCGGGACTAGATTGGCCCGCCACCGTCAAGTCCGACGACTATAGGGTCGTCCCCACGACCCCGGGCCAAAGTTGGCAAGCCGCCGAAATGTCCGACGACTGTAGGGTCGTCTCCACAACCCCGGGACTAGATTGGCCCACCACCGTCAAGTCCGACGAAAATAGGGTCGTCCCCACGACCCCGGGTCCAGGTTGGCCAGCCGCCGACATTTCCGACGACTATAGAGTCGTCCCCACGACACCGGGCCAAAGTTGGCCAGCCGCCGACATGTCCGATGACTGTAGGGTCGTCCCCACAACCCCGGGACTAGATTGGCCCGCCACCGTCAAGTCCGACGATTATAGGGTCGTCCCCACGACCCCGGGACAAGGTTGGCCCGCCGCCGACTTGTCCGACGACTATAGGGCCGTACCCACGACCCCGGGACTAAGCTGACAAGCCGCCGAAATGTCCGACGACTGTAGGGTCGTACCCACGACCCCGGGACTAGGCTGACATGCCGCCAACATGTCCGACGACTATAGGGTCGCCCCACGACCCCGGGCCAAAGATGGCAAGCCGCCGAAATGTCCGACGACTGTAGGGTCGTCCCCACGACCCCGGGTCTAGGTTGGCCAGCCGCCGACATGTCCGACGACAATCGGATCGTCCCCACGCCCACGCGCCAAAGTTGGCCAGCCGCCGACATGTCCGACGACTATTGGATCGTCCCCACGACCACGGGCCAAAGTTGGCCAGCCGCCGACATGTCCGACGACTATAGGGTCGTCCCCACGACCCCGGGGCTAGATTGGCCCGCCACCGTCATGTCCGACGACTATAGGGTCGTCCCCACGACCCCGGGACTAGGTTGGCCAGCCGCAGACATGTCCGACGACTATAGGGTCGTCCCGACGACCCCGGGCCAATGTTGGCCAATCGCCAACATGTCCGACGACTATAGGGTCGTCCCTACGACCCCGGGACTAGATTGGCCCGCCACCGTCATGTCCGACGACAATAGGGTCGTCCCCACGACCCCGGGTCCAGGTTGGCCAGCCGCCGACATTTCCGACGACTATAGAGTCGTCCCCACGACACCGGTCCAATGTTGGCCAGCCGCCGACATGTCCGACGACTATAGGGTCGTCCCCACGACCCCGGGCCAAAGTTGGCAAGCCGCCGAAATGTCCGACGACTGTAGGGTCGTACCCACGACCCCGGGACTAGGCTGACAAGCCGCCAACATGTCCGACGACTATAGGGTCGTCCCCACGACCCCGGGCCAATGATGGCAAGCCGCCGAAATGTCCGACGACTGTAGGTTCGTCCCCACGACCCCGGGTCTAGGTTGGCCAGCCGCCGACATGTCCGACGACAATCGGATCGTCCCCACGCCCACGCGCCAAAGTTGGCCAGCCGCCGACATGTCCGACGACTATTGGATCGTCCCCACGACCACGGGCCAAAGTTGGCCAGCCGCCGAAATGTCCGACGACTGTAGGTTCGTCCCCACGACCCCGGGTCTAGGTTGGCCAGCCGCCGACATGTCCGACGACAATCGGATCGTCCCCACGCCCACGCGCCAATGTTGGCCAGCCGCCGACATGTCCGACGACTATTGGATCGTCCCCACGACCACGGGCCAAAGTTGGCCAGCCGCCGACATGTCCGACGACTATAGGGTCGTCCCCACGAACCCGGGCCAAAGTTGGCAAGCCGCCGAAATGTCCGACGACTATAGGGTCGCCCCCACGACCCCGGGACTAGGTTGGCCAGCCGCAGACATGTCCGACGACTATAGGGTCGTCCCGACGACCCCGGGCCAATGTTGGCCAATCGCCAACATGTCCGACGACTATAGGGTCGTCCCTACGACCCCGGGACTAGATTGGCCCGCCACCGTCATGTCCGACGACAATAGGGTCGTCCCCACGACCCCGGGTCCAGGTTGGCCAGCCGCCGATATTTCCGACGACTATAGAGTCGTCCCCACGACACCGGTCCTAAGTTGGCCAGCCGCCGACATGTCCGACGACTATAGGGTCGTCCCCACGACCCCGGGACTAGATTGGCCCGCCACCGTCATGTCCAACGACTATAGGGTCGTCCCCACAACCACGGGCCAAAGTTGGCCAGCCGCCGACATGTCCGACGACTATAGGGTCGTCCCCACGAACCCGGGCCAAAGTTGGCAAGCCGCCGAAATGTCCGACGACTATAGGGTCGCCCCCACGACCCCGGGACTAGGTTGGCCAGCCGCAGACATGTCCGACGACTATAGGGTCGTCCCGACGACCCCGGGCCAATGTTGGCCAATCGCCAACATGTCCGACGACTATAGGGTCGTCCCTACGACCCCGGGACTAGATTGGCCCGCCACCGTCATGTCCGACGATTATAGGGTCGTCCCCACGACCCCGGGCCAAAGTTGGCCAGCCGCCGAAATGTCCGACGAATATAGGGTCGTCCCCACGACCCCGGGACTAGATTGGCCCGCCACCGTCAAGTCCGACGACTATAGGGTCGTCCCCACGACCCCGGGCCAAAGATGTCCAGCCGCCGTCTTGTCCGACGACTATAGGGACTTACCCACGACCCCGGGACTAGATTGGCCCGCCATCGTCAAGTCCGACGACTATAGGGTCGTCCCCACGACCCCGGGCAAATTTGGCAAGCCGCCGACATATCCGACGACTATAGGGTCGTCCCCACAACCCCGGGACTAGATTGGCCCGCCACCTTCAAGTCCGACGACTATAGGGTCGTCCCCACGACCCCGGGCCAAAGTTGGCATGCCGCCGAAATGTCCGACGACTATAGGGTCGTCCCCACGACCCCGGGCCAAAGTTGGCAAGCCGCCGAAATGTCCGACGACTATAGGGTCGTCCCTACGACCCCGGGACTAGATTGGCCCGCCACCGTCATGTCCGACGACTATAGGGTCGTCCCCACGACCCCTGGGACTAGGTTGACAAGCCGCCGAAATGTCCGACGACTATAGGGTCGTCCCCACGACCGCGAGCCAAGGATGTCCAGCCGCCGTCTTGTTCGACGACTATAGGGTCGTACCCACGACCCCGGGACTAGATTGGCCCGCCACCGTCATGTCCAACGACTATAGGGTCGTCCCCACGACCATGGGCCAAAGTTGGCCAGCCGCCGATATGTCCAACGACTATTGGGTCGTCCCACGACCCCGGGACTAGATTGGCCCGCCATCGTCAAGTCCGACGACTATAGGGTCGTCCCCACGACCCCGGGCAAATTTGGCAAGCCGCCGACATATCCGACGACTATAGGGTCGTCCCCACAACCCCGGGACTAGATTGGCCCGCCACCTTCAAGTCCGACGACTATAGGGTCGTCCCCACGACCCCGGGCCAAAGTTGGCATGCCGCCGAAATGTCCGACGACTATAGGGTCGTCCCCACGACCCCGGGCCAAAGTTGGCAAGCCGCCGAAATGTCCGACGACTATAGGTTCGTCCCCACGACCGCGGGCCAAAGATGTCCAGCCGCCGTCTTGTCCGACGACTATACGGTCGTCCCCACGACCCCGGGACTAGATTGGCCGGCCACCGTCATGTCCAACGACTATAGGGTCGTCCCCACGACCCCGGGACTAGGTTGACAAGCCGCCAACATATCCGACGACTATACGGTCGTCCCCACGACCTCGGGACTAGGTCGGCCAGCCGCCGACATGTCCGACGACTATAGGGTCGTCCCCACGACCCCGGGCCAAAGTTGGCAAGCTGCCGAAATGTCCGACGACTATAGGGTCGTCCCCACAACCCCGGGACTAGATTGGCCCGCCACCGTCAAGTCCGACGACTATAGGATCGTCTCCACGACCACGGGCCAAAGTTGGCCAGCCGCCGACATGTCCGTCGACTATAGGGTCGTCCTCACGACCCCGGGCCAATGTTGGCCAATCGCCGACATGTCCGACGACTATAGGGTCGTCCCTACGACCCCGGGACTAGATTGGCCCGCCACCGTCATGTCCAACGACTATAGGGTCGTCCCCACGACCATGGGCCAAAGTTGGCCAGCCGCCGATATGTCCAACGAGTTTTGGGTCGTCCCCACGACCCCGGATTAAGATTGGCCCGCCACCGTCAAGTCCGACGACTATAGGGTCGTCCCCACGACCCCGGGCAAATTTGGCAAGCCGCCGACATATCCGACGACTACAGGGTCGTCCCCAAAACCCCGGGACTAGATTGGCCCGCCACCGTCATGTCCGACGATTATAGGGTCGTCCCCACGACCTCGGGACTAGGTTGACAAGCCGCCAACATGTCCGACGACTATAGGGTCGTCCCCACGACCCCGGGCCAAAGTCGGCATGCCGCCGCAATGTCCGACGACTATAGGGTCGTCCCCACGACCCCGGGCCAATGTTGGCCAATCGCCGACATGTCCGACGACTATAGGGTCGTTACTACGACCCCGGGACTAGATTGGCCCGCCACCGTCATGTCCGGCGACTATTGGATCGTCCCCACGACTACGGGCCAAAGGTGGCCAGCCGCCGACATGTCCGACGACTATCGGATCGTCCCCACGACCACGGGACTAGATTGGTCCGCCACCGTCATGTCCGACGACTATAGGGTCTTCCCCACGACCCCGGGCCAAGCTTGGCCAGCCGCCGACATGTCCGACGACTATAGGGTCGTCCCCACGACCCCGGGCCAATGTTGGCCAATCGCCGACATGTCCGACGACTATAGGGTCGTCCCCACGACCCCGGGCCAATGTTGGCCAATCGCCGACATGTCCGACGACTGTAGGGTCGTCCCCACGACCCCGGGACTAGATTGGCCCGCCACCGTCAAGCCCGACGACTATAGGGTCGTCCCCACGACCTCGGGACTAGGTTGGCCAGCCGCCGACATGTCCGACGACTATAGGGTCGTCCCCACGACCCCGGGCCAATGTTGGCATGCCGCTGAAATGTCCGACGCCTATAGGGTCGTCCCCACGACCCCGGCCCAAAGTTGGCAAGCCGCCGAAATGTCCGACGACTATAGGGTCGTCCCCACGACCGCGGGCCAAAGATGTTCAGCCGCCGTCTTGTCCGACGACTATAGGGTCGTCCCCACGACCCCGGGACTAGATTGGCCCGCCATCGTCATGTCCGACGACTATAGGGTCGTCCCCACGACCCCGGGGCAAGGTTGGCCCGCCGCCGACTTGTCCGACGACTATAGGGTCGTACCCACGACCCCGGGACTAGGCTGACAAGCCGCCAACATGTCCGACGACTATAGGGTCGTCCCCACGACCGCGGGCCAAAGTTGGCAAGCCGCCGAAATGTCCGACGACTGTAGGGTCGTCCCCACGACCCCGGGACTAGATTGGCCCGCCACCGTGAAGTCCGACGACTATAGGGTCGTCCCCACGACCTCGGGACTAGGTTGGCCAGCCGCCGACATGTCCGACGACTATAGGGTCGTCCCCACGACCCCGGGCCAATGTTGGCATGCCGCTGAAATGTCCGACGCCTATAGGGTACGTCCCCACGACCCCGGCCCAAAGTTGGCAAGCCGCCGAAATGTCCGACGACTATAGGGTCGTCCCCACGACCGCGGGCCAAAGATGTTCAGCCGCCGTCTTGTCCGACGACTATAGGGTCGTCCCCACGACCCCGGGACTAGATTGGCCCGCCATCGTCATGTCCGACGACTATAGGGTCGTCCCCACGACCCCGGGGCAAGGTTGGCCCGCCGCCGACTAGTCCGACGACTATAGGGTCGTACCCACGACCCCGGGACTAGGCTGACAAGCCGCCAACATGTCCGACGACTATAGGGTCGTCCCCACGACCGCGGGCCAAAGTTGGCAAGCCGCCGAAATGTCCGACGACTATAGGGTCGTCCCCACGACCCCGGGGCAAGGTTGGCCTGCCGCCGACATATCCGACGACTATAGGGTCGTCCCCACGACCACGGGCCATGGTTGGACAGCCGTCGACATATCCGACGACTATAGGGTCGTCCCCACGACCCCGGGCCAATGTTGGCCAATCGCCGACATGTCCGACGACTACAGGGTCGCCCTACGACCCCGGGACTAGATAGGCCCGCCACCGTCATGTCCGACGACTATCGGATCGCCCCCACGACCACGGGCCAAAGTTGGCCAGCCGCCGACATGTCCGACGACTATTGGGTCGTCCCCACGACCCCGGGCCAAAGTTGGCCAGCCGCCGACTTGTCCGACGACTATGGGGTCGTCCCCACGACCCCAGGACTAGATTGGCCCGCCACCGTCAAGTCCGACGACTATAGGATCGTCTCCACGACCACGGGCCAAGGTTGGCCAGCCGCCGACATGTCCGTCGACTATAGGGTCGTCCCCACGACCCCGGGCCAATGTTGGCCAATCGCCGACATGTCCGGCGACTATAGGGTCGTCCCTACGACCCCGGGACTAGATTGGCCCGCCACCGTCATGTCCGACGACTATAGGGTCGTCCCCACGACCCCGGGACTAGGTTGACAAGCCGCCGACATGTCCGTCGACTATAGGGTCGTCCCCACGACCCCGGGCCAATGTTGGCCAATCGCCGACATGTCCGGCGACTATAGGGTCGTCCCTACGACCCCGGGACTAGATTGGCCCGCCACCGTCATGTCCGACGACTATAGGGTCGTCCCCACGACCCCGGGACTAGGTTGACAAGCCGCCGAAATGTCCGACGACTATAGGGTCGTCCCCACGACCGCGAGCCAAGGATGTCCAGCCGCCGTCTTGTTCGACGACTATAGGGTCGTACCCACGACCCCGGGACTAGATTGGCCCGCCACCGTCATGTCCAACGACTATAGGGTCGTCCCCACGACCATGGGCCAAAGTTGGCCAGCCGCCGATATGTCCAACGACTATTGGGTCGTCCCCACGACCCCGGGACTAGATTGGCCCGCCATCGTCAAGTCCGACGACTATAGGGTCGTCCCCACGACCCCGGGCAAATTTGGCAAGCCGCCGACATATCCGACGACTATAGGGTCGTCCCCACAACCCCGGGACTAGATTGGCCCGCCACCCTCAAGTCCGACGACTATAGGATCGTCTCCACGACCACGGCCCAAAGTTGGCCAGCCGCCAACATGTCAAACGACTATTGGGTCGTCCCCACGACCACGGGCCAAAGTTATCCAGCCGCCGACATGTCCGACGACTATAGGGTCGTCCCCACGACCCCGGGCCAAAGTTGGCAAGCCGCCGAAATGTCCGACGACTATAGGGTCGTCCCCACGACCGCGGGCCAAAGATGTCCAGCCGCCGTCTTGTCCGACGATTATAGGGTCGTCCCTACGACCCCGGGACTAGATTGGTCCGCCACCGTCATGTCCGACGACTATAGGGTCGTCCCCACGACCGCGGGCCAAAGTTGGCAAGCCGCCGAAATGTCCGACGACTGTAGGGTCGTCCCCACGACCCCGGGACTAGATTGGCCCGCCACCGTGAAGTCCGACGACTATAGGGTCGTCCCCACGACCTCGGGACTAGGTTGGCCAGCCGCCGACATTTCCGACGAATATAGGGTCGTCCACACGACCCCGGGCCAATGTTGACCAATCGCCGACATGTCCGACGACTATAGGGTCGTCCCTACGACCCCGGGACTAGGTTGGCCCGCCACCGTCATGTCCGACGACTATAGGGTCGTCCCCACGACCTCGGGACTAGGTTGGCCTGCCGCCGACATATCCGACGACTATAGGGTCGTCCCCACGACCACGGGCCAAGGTTGGACAGCCGCCGACATATCCGACGACTATAGGGTCGTCCCCACGACCCCGGGCCAATGTTGGCCAATCGCCGACATGTCCGACGACTACAGGGTCGTCCCTACGACCCCGGGACTAGATAGGCCCGCCACCGTCATGTCCGACGACTATCGGATCGTCCCCACGACCACGGACCAAAGTTGGCCAGCCGCCGACATGTCCGACGACTATTGGGTCGTCCCCACGACCCCGGGCCAAAGATGTTCAGCCGCCGTCTTGTCCGACGACTATAGGGTCGTCCCCACGACCCCGGGACTAGATTGGCCCGCCATCGTCATGTCCGACGACTATAGGGTCGTCCCCACGACCCCGGGGCAAGGTTGGCCCGCCGCCGACTAGTCCGACGACTATAGGGTCGTACCCACGACCCCGGGACTAGGCTGACAAGCCGCCAACATGTCCGACGACTATAGGGTCGTCCCCACGACCGCGGGCCAAAGTTGGCAAGCCGCCGAAATGTCCGACGACTATAGGGTCGTCCCCACGACCTCGGGACTAGGTTGGCCTGCCGCCGACATATCCGACGACTATAGGGTCGTCCCCACGACCACGGGCCAAGGTTGGACAGCCGTCGACATATCCGACGACTATAGGGTCGTCCCCACGACCCCGGGCCAATGTTGGCCAATCGCCGACATGTCCGACGACTACAGGGTCGCCCTACGACCCCGGGACTAGATAGGCCCGCCACCGTCATGTCCGACGACTATCGGATCGCCCCCACGACCACGGGCCAAAGTTGGCCAGCCGCCGACATGTCCGACGACTATTGGGTCGTCCCCACGACCCCGGGCCAAAGTTGGCCAGCCGCCGACTTGTCCGACGACTATGGGGTCGTCCCCACGACCCCAGGACTAGATTGGCCCGCCACCGTCAAGTCCGACGACTATAGGATCGTCTCCACGACCACGGGCCAAGGTTGGCCAGCCGCCGACATGTCCGTCGACTATAGGGTCGTCCCCACGACCCCGGGCCAATGTTGGCCAATCGCCGACATGTCCGGCGACTATAGGGTCGTCCCTACGACCCCGGGACTAGATTGGCCCGCCACCGTCATGTCCGACGACTATAGGGTCGTCCCCACGACCCCGGGACTAGGTTGACAAGCCGCCGACATGTCCGTCGACTATAGGGTCGTCCCCACGACCCCGGGCCAATGTTGGCCAATCGCCGACATGTCCGGCGACTATAGGGTCGTCCCTACGACCCCGGGACTAGATTGGCCCGCCACCGTCATGTCCGACGACTATAGGGTCGTCCCCACGACCCCGGGACTAGGTTGACAAGCCGCCGAAATGTCCGACGACTATAGGGTCGTCCCCACGACCGCGAGCCAAGGATGTCCAGCCGCCGTCTTGTTCGACGACTATAGGGTCGTACCCACGACCCCGGGACTAGATTGGCCCGCCACCGTCATGTCCAACGACTATAGGGTCGTCCCCACGACCATGGGCCAAAGTTGGCCAGCCGCCGATATGTCCAACGACTATTGGGTCGTCCCCACGACCCCGGGACTAGATTGGCCCGCCATCGTCAAGTCCGACGACTATAGGGTCGTCCCCACGACCCCGGGCAAATTTGGCAAGCCGCCGACATATCCGACGACTATAGGGTCGTCCCCACAACCCCGGGACTAGATTGGCCCGCCACCCTCAAGTCCGACGACTATAGGATCGTCTCCACGACCACGGCCCAAAGTTGGCCAGCCGCCAACATGTCAAACGACTATTGGGTCGTCCCCACGACCACGGGCCAAAGTTATCCAGCCGCCGACATGTCCGACGACTATAGGGTCGTCCCCACGACCCCGGGCCAAAGTTGGCAAGCCGCCGAAATGTCCGACGACTATAGGGTCGTCCCCACGACCGCGGGCCAAAGATGTCCAGCCGCCGTCTTGTCCGACGATTATAGGGTCGTCCCTACGACCCCGGGACTAGATTGGTCCGCCACCGTCATGTCCGACGACTATAGGGTCGTCCCCACGACCGCGGGCCAAAGTTGGCAAGCCGCCGAAATGTCCGACGACTGTAGGGTCGTCCCCACGACCCCGGGACTAGATTGGCCCGCCACCGTGAAGTCCGACGACTATAGGGTCGTCCCCACGACCTCGGGACTAGGTTGGCCAGCCGCCGACATTTCCGACGAATATAGGGTCGTCCACACGACCCCGGGCCAATGTTGACCAATCGCCGACATGTCCGACGACTATAGGGTCGTCCCTACGACCCCGGGACTAGGTTGGCCCGCCACCGTCATGTCCGACGACTATAGGGTCGTCCCCACGACCTCGGGACTAGGTTGGCCTGCCGCCGACATATCCGACGACTATAGGGTCGTCCCCACGACCACGGGCCAAGGTTGGACAGCCGCCGACATATCCGACGACTATAGGGTCGTCCCCACGACCCCGGGCCAATGTTGGCCAATCGCCGACATGTCCGACGACTACAGGGTCGTCCCTACGACCCCGGGACTAGATAGGCCCGCCACCGTCATGTCCGACGACTATCGGATCGTCCCCACGACCACGGACCAAAGTTGGCCAGCCGCCGACATGTCCGACGACTATTGGGTCGTCCCCACGACCCCGGGCCAAAGTTGGCAAGCCGCCGAAATGTCCGACGACTATAGGGTCGTCCCCACGACCGCGGGCCAAAGATGTCCAGCCGCCGTCTTGTCCGACGACTATAGGGTCGTCCCCACGACCCCGGGACTAGATTGGCCCGCCACCGTCATGTCCAACGACCATAGGGTCGTCCCCACGACCATGGGCCAAAGTTGGCCAGCCGCCGACATATCCGACGACTATAGGGTCGTCCCCACGACCCCGGGCCAATGTTGGCCAATCGCCGACATGTCCGACGACAACAGGGTCGTCCCTACGACCCCGGGACTAGATAGGCCCGCCACCGTCATGTCCGACGACTATCGGATCGTCCCCACGACCACGGGCCAAAGTTGGCCAGCCGCCGACATGTCCGACGACTATAGGGTCGTCCCCACGACCGCGGGCCAAAGATGTCCAGCCGCCGTCTTGTCCGACGACTATAGGGTCGTACCCACGACCCCGGGACTAGATTGGCCCGCCACCGTCATGTCCAACGACTATAGGGTCGTCCCCACGACCATGGGCCAAAGTTGGCCAGCCGCCGATATGTCCAACGACTATTGGGTCGTCCCCACGACCCCGGGACTAGATTGGCCCGCCATCGTCAAGTCCGACGACTATAGGGTCGTCCCCACGACCCCGGGCAAATTTGGCAAGCCGCCGACATATCCGACGACTATAGGGTCGTCCCCACAACCCCGGGACTAGATTGGCCCGCCACCCTCAAGTCCGACGACTATAGGATCGTCTCCACGACCACGGCCCAAAGTTGGCCAGCCGCCAACATGTCAAACGACTATTGGGTCGTCCCCACGACCACGGGCCAAAGTTATCCAGCCGCCGACATGTCCGACGACTATAGGGTCGTCCCCACGACCCCGGGCCAAAGTTGGCAAGCCGCCGAAATGTCCGACGACTATAGGGTCGTCCCCACGACCGCGGGCCAAAGATGTCCAGCCGCCGTCTTGTCCGACGACTATAGGGTCGTCCCCACGACCGCGGGCCAAAGTTGGCAAGCCGCCGAAATGTCCGACGACTGTAGGGTCGTCCCCACGACCTCGGGACTAGATTGGCCCGCCACCGTGAAGTCCGACGACTATAGGGTCGTCCCCACGACCTCGGGACTAGGTTGGCCAGCCGCCGACATTTCCGACGAATATAGGGTCGTCCACACGACCCCGGGCCAATGTTGACCAATCGCCGACATGTCCGACGACTATAGGGTCGTCCCTACGACCCCGGGACTAGGTTGGCCCGCCACCGTCATGTCCGACGACTATAGGGTCGTCCCCACGACCTCGGGGCTAGGTTGGCCTGCCGCCGACATATCCGACGACTATAGGTTCGTCCCCACGACCACGGGCCAAGGTTGGACAGCCGCCGACATATCCGACGACTATAGGGTCGTCCCCACGACCCCGGGCCAATGTTGGCCAATCGCCGACATGTCCGACGACTACGGGGTCGTCCCTACGACCCCGGGACTAGATAGGCCCGCCACCGTCATGTCCGACGACTATCGGATCGTCCCCACGACCACGGACCAAAGTTGGCCAGCCGCCGACATGTCCGACGACTATTGGGTCGTCCCCACGACCCCGGGCCAAAGTTGGCCAGCCGCCGACTTGTCCGACGTCTATGGGGTCGTCCCCACGACCCCACGACTAGATTGGCCCGCCACCGTCATGTCCGACGACAATAGGGTCGTCCCCACGACCACGGGCCAAAGTTGGCAAGCTGCCGACTTGTCCGATGACTATATGGTCGTCCCCACGACCCCGGGACTAGGTAGACCCGCCGCCGACGTGTCCGACAACTATAGGGTCGTCCCCACGACCCCGGGCCAAAGTTGGCAAGCCGCCGAAATGTCCGACGACCATAGGGTGGTCCCCACAACCCCGGGACTAGATTGGCCCGCCACCGTCAAGTCCGACGACTATAGGATCGTCTCCACGACCACGGGCCAAAGTTGGCCAGCCGCCGACATGTCCGACGACTATATAATCGTCGCCACGACCCCGGGCAAATTTGGCAAGCCGCCGACATATCCGACGACTATAGGGTCGTCCCCACAACCCCGGGACTAGATTGGCCCGCCACCCTCAAGTCCGACGACTATAGGATCGTCTCCACGACCACGGCCCAAAGTTGGCCAGCCGCCGACATGTTCAACGACTATTGGGTCGTCCCCACGACCACGGGCCAAAGTTATCCAGCCGCCGACATGTCCGACGACTATAGGGTCGTCCCCACGACCCCGGGCCAAAGTTGGCAAGCCGCCGAAATGTCCGACGACTATAGGGTCGTCCCCACGACCGCGGGCCAAAGATGTCCAGCCGCCGTCTTGTCCGACGACTATAGGGTCGTCCCCACGACCCCGGGACTAGATTGGCCCGCCACCGTCATGTCCAACGACTATAGGGTCGTCCCCACGACCATGGGCCAAAGTTGGCCAGCCGCCGACATATCCGACGACTATAGGGTCGTCCCCACGACCCCGGGCCAATGTTGGCCAATCGCCGACATGTCCGACGACAACAGGGTCGTCCCTACGACCCCGGGACTAGATAGGCCCGCCACCGTCATGTCCGACGACTATCGGATCGTCCCCACGACCACGAGCCAAAGTTGGCCAGCCGCCGACATGTCCGACGACTATTGGGTCGTCCCCACGACCCCGGGCCAAAGTTGGCCAGCCGCCGACTTGTCCGACGACTATGGGGTCGTCCCCACGACCCCAGGACTAGATTGGCCCGCCACCGTCATGTCCGACGACAATAGGGTCGTCCCCACGACCACGGGCCAAAGTTGGCAAGCTGCCGACTTGTCCGACGACTATAGGGTCGTCCCCACGACCCCGGGACTAGGTAGACCCGCCGCCGACGTGTCCGACAACTATAGGGTCGTCCCCACGACCCCGGGCCAAAGTTGGCAAGCCGCCGAAATGTCCGACGACTATAGGGTGGTCCCCACAACCCCGGGACTAGATTGGCCCGCCACCGTCAAGTCCAACGACTATAGGATCGTCTCCACGACCACGGGCCAAAGTTGGCCAGCCGCCGACATGTCCGTCGACTATAGGGTCGTCCCCACGACCCCGGGCCAATGTTGGCCAATCGCCGACATGTCCGACGACTATAGGGTCGTCCCCACGACCTCGGGACTAGGTTGGCCAGCCGCCGACATGTCCGACGACTATAGGGTCGTCCCCACGACCCCGGGACTAGGTTGGCAAGCCGCCGAAATGTCCGACGACTATACGGTCGTCCCCACGACCATGGGCCAAAGTTGGCCAGCCGCCGATATGTCCAACGACTATTGGGTGGTCCCCATGACCGCGGGACTAGGTTGGCTCGCCGCCGACTTGTCCGACGACTATAGGCTCGTCCCCACGACCCCGGGTCAAAGTTGGCCAGCCGCCGATATGTCCGACGACTATAGAGTCGTCCCCACGACCCCGGGAATATATTGGCCCGCCACCGTCTTGTCCGACGACTATAGGGTCGTCCCCACGACCACGGGCCAAAGTTGGCCCGCCGCCGACTGGTCCGACGACTATAGGGTCGTCCCCACGACCACGGGCCAAAGTTGGCCCGCCGCCGACTGGTCCGACGACTATAGGGTCGTCCCCACGACCACGGGCCAAAGTTGGCCAGCCGCCGACATGTCCGACGACTATTGGGTCGTCCCCACGACCCCGGGCCAAGGTTGGCCAGCCGCCGACTTGTCCGACGACTATGGGGTCGTCCCCACGACCCCAGGACTAGATTGGCCCGCCACCGTCATGTCCGACGACAATAGGGTCGTCCCCACGACCACGGGCCAAAGTTGGCAAGCCGCCGAAATGTCCGACGACTATAGGGTGGTCCCCACAACCCCGGGACTAGATTGGCCCACCACCGTCAAGTCCGACGACTATAGGATCGTCTCCACGACCACGGGCCAAAGTTGGCCAGCCGCCGACATGTCCGTCGACTATAGGGTCGTCCCCACGACCCCGGGCCTATGTTGGCCAATCGCCGACATGTCCGACGACTATAGGGTCGTCCCTACGACCCCGGGACTAGATTGGCCCGCCACCGTCATGTCCGACGACTATAGGGTCGTCCCCACGACCCCGGGACTAGGTTGACAAGCCGCCGAAATGTCCGACGACTATAGGGTCGTCCCCACGACCGCGAGCCAAGGATGTCCAGCCGCCGTCTTGTTCGACGACTATAGGGTCGTACCCACGACCCCGGGACTAGATTGGCCCGCCACCGTCATGTCCACTATAGGGTCGTCCCAACGACCATGGGCCAAAGTTAGCCAGCCGCCGATATGTCCAACGACTATTGGGTCGTCCCCACGACCCCGGGACTAGATTGGCCCGCCATCGTCAAGTCCGACGACTATAGGGTCGTCCCCACGACCCCGGGCAAATTTGGCAAGCCGCCGACATATCCGACGACTATAGGGTCGTCCCCACAACCCCGGGACTAGATTGGCCCGCCACCCTCAAGTCCGACGACTATAGGATCGTCTCCACGACCACGGCCCAAAGTTGGCCAGCCGCCAACATGTCAAACGACTATTGGGTCGTCCCCACGAACACGGGCCAAAGTTATCCAGCCGCCGACATGTCCGACGACTATAGGGTCGTCCCCACGACCCCGGGCCAAAGTTGGCAAGCCGCCGAAATGTCCGACGACTATAGGGTCGTCCCCACGACCGCGGGCCAAAGATGTCCAGCCGCCGTCTTGTCCGACGACTATAGGGTCGTCCCTACGACCCCGGGACTAGATTGGTCCGCCACCGTCATGTCCGACGACTATAGGGTCGTCCCCACGACCGCGGGCCAAAGTTGGCAAGCCGCCGAAATGTCCGACGACTGTAGGGTCGTCCCCACGACCCCGGGACTAGATTGGCCCGCCACCGTGAAGTCCGACGACTATAGGGTCGTCCCCACGACCCCGGGCCAAGGTTGGCCAGCCGCCGACATTTCCGACGACTATAGGGTCGTCCCCACGACCCCGGGCCAATGTTGACCAATCGCCGACATGTCCGACGACTATAGGGTCGTCCCTACGACCCCGGGACTAGGTTGGCCCGCCACCGTCATGTCCGACGACTATAGGGTCGTCCCCACGACCTCGGGACTAGGTTGGCCTGCCGCCGACATATCCGACGACTATAGGGTCGTCCCCACGACCACGGGCCAAGGTTGGACAGCCGCCGACATATCCGACGACTATAGGGTCGTCCCCACGACCCCTGGGCCAATGTTGGCCAATCGCCGACATGTCCGACGACTACAGGGTCGTCCCTACGACCCCGGGACTAGATAGGCCCGCCACCGTCATGTCCGACGACTGTGGGGTCGTCCCCACGACCTCGGGACTAGGTTGGCCAGCCGCCGACATGTCCGACGACTATAGGGTCGTCCCCACGACCCCGGGCCAATGTTGGCCAATCGCCGACATGTCCGACGACTATAGGGTCGTCCCTACGACCCCGGGACTAGATTGGCCCGCCACCGTCATGTCCAACGACTATAGGGTCGTCCCCACGACCACGGGCCAAAGTTGGCCAGCCGCCGACATGTCCGACGACTATAGGGTCGTCCCTACGACCCCGGGACTAGATTGGCCCGCCACCGTCATGTCCAACGACTATAGGGTCGTCCCCACGACCATGGGCCAAAGTTGGCCAGCTGCCGATATGTCCAACGACTATTGGGTCGTCCCCACGACCCCGGGACTAGATTGGCCCGCCACCGTCAAGTCCGACGACTATAGGGTCGTCCCCACGACCCCGGGACTAGATTGTCCCGCCACCGTCATGTCCAACGACTATAGGGTCGTCCCCACGACCCCGGGCCAAAGTTGGCCAATCGCCAACATGTCCGACGACTATAGGGTCGTCCGTACGACCCCGGGAATAGATTGGCCCGCCACCGTCATGTCCGACGACAATAGGGTCGTCCCCACGACCCCGGGTCTAGGTTGGCCAGCCGCCGACATGTCCGACGACTATAGAGTCGTCCCCACGACATCGCGCCAAAGTTGGCAAGCCGCCGAAATGTCCGACGACTGTAGGGTCGTCCCCACGACCCCGGGACTAGATTGGCCCGCCACCGTGAAGTCCGTCGACTATAGGGTCGTCCCCACGACCTCGGAACTAGTTTGGCCAGCCGCCGACATGTCCGACGACTATAGGGTCGTCCCCACGACCCCGGGCCAATGTTGGCCAATCGCCGACATGTCCGACGACTATAGGGTCGCCCCTACGACCCCGGGACTAGATTGGCCCGCCACCGTCATGTCCAACGACTATAGGGTCGTCCCCACGACCCCGAGCCAAAGTTGGCATGCCGCCGAAATGTCCGACGACTATAGGGTCGTCCCCACGACCCCGGGACTAGATTGGCCCCCCACCGTGAAGTCCGACGACTATAGGGTCGTCCCCACGACCTCGGGACTAGTTTGGCCAGCCGCCGACATGTCCGACGACTATAGGGTCGTCCCCACGACCGCGGGCAAAAGATGTCCAGCCGCCGTCTTGTCCGACGACTATAGGGTCGTCCCCACGACCCCGGGACTAGATTGGCCCGCCACCGTCATGTCCGACGACAATAGGGTCGTCCCCACGACCCCGGGTCTAGGTTGGCCAGCCGCCGACATGTCCGACGACTATAGAGTCGTCCCCACGACACCGGGCCAAAGTTGGCCAGCCGCCGACATGTCCAACGACTATAGGGTCGTCCCCACGACCACGGGCCAAAGTTGGCCAGCCGCCGACATGTCCGACGACTATAGGGTCGTCCCCACGACCCCGGGATTAGATTGGTCCGCCACCGTCATGTCCGACGACTATAGGGTCGTCCCCACGACCCCGGGCCAAAGTTGGCAAGCCGCCGAAATGTCCAACGACTGTAGGGTCGTCCCCACGACCCCGGGACTAGATTGGCCCGCCACCGTGAAGTCCGACGACTATAGGGTCGTCCCCACGACCTCGGGACTAGGTTGGCCAGCCGCCGACATTTCCGACGAATATAGGGTCGTCCACACGACCCCGGGCCAATGTTGACCAATCGCCGACATGTCCGACGACTATAGGGTCGTCCCTACGACCCCGGGACTAGGTTGGCCCGCCACCGTCATGTCCGACGACTATAGGGTCGTCCCCACGACCCCGGGCCAAAGTTGGCAAGCCGCCGAAATGTCCAACGACTGTAGGGTCGTCCCCACGACCCCGGGACTAGATTGGCCCGCCACCGTGAAGTCCGACGACTATAGGGTCGTCCCCACGACCTCGGGACTAGGTTGGCCTGCCGCCGACATATCCGACGACTATAGGGTCGTCCCCACGACCACGGGCCAAGGTTGGACAGCCGCCGACATATCCGACGACTATAGGGTCGTCCCCACGACCCCGGGCCAATGTTGGCCAATCGCCGACATGTCCGACGACTACAGGGTCGTCCCTACGACCCCGGGACTAGATAGGCCCGCCACCGTCATGTCCGACGACTATCGGATCGTCCCCACGACCACGGACCAAAGTTGGCCAGCCGCCGACATGTCCGACGACTATTGGGTCGTCCCCACGACCCCGGGCCAAAGTTGGCCAGCCGCCGACTTGTCCGACGTCTATGGGGTCGTCCCCACGACCCCACGACTAGATTGGCCCGCCACCGTCATGTCCGACGACAATAGGGTCGTCCCCACGACCACGGGCCAAAGTTGGCAAGCTGCCGACTTGTCCGATGACTATATGGTCGTCCCCACGACCCCGGGACTAGGTAGACCCGCCGCCGACGTGTCCGACAACTATAGGGTCGTCCCCACGACCCCGGGCCAAAGTTGGCAAGCCGCCGAAATGTCCGACGACTATAGGGTGGTCCCCACAACCCCGGGACTAGATTGGCCCGCCACCGTCAAGTCCGACGACTATAGGATCGTCTCCACGACCACGGGCCAAAGTTGGCCAGCCGCCGACATGTCCGACGACTATATAATCGTCGCCACGACCCCGGGCAAATTTGGCAAGCCGCCGACATATCCGACGACTATAGGGTCGTCCCCACAACCCCGGGACTAGATTGGCCCGCCACCCTCAAGTCCGACGACTATAGGATCGTCTCCACGACCACGGCCCAAAGTTGGCCAGCCGCCGACATGTTCAACGACTATTGGGTCGTCCCCACGACCACGGGCCAAAGTTATCCAGCCGCCGACATGTCCGACGACTATAGGGTCGTCCCCACGACCCCGGGCCAAAGTTGGCAAGCCGCCGAAATGTCCGACGACTATAGGGTCGTCCCCACGACCGCGGGCCAAAGATGTCCAGCCGCCGTCTTGTCCGACGACTATAGGGTCGTCCCCACGACCCCGGGACTAGATTGGCCCGCCACCGTCATGTCCAACGACCATAGGGTCGTCCCCACGACCATGGGCCAAAGTTGGCCAGCCGCCGACATATCCGACGACTATAGGGTCGTCCCCACGACCCCGGGCCAATGTTGGCCAATCGCCGACATGTCCGACGACAACAGGGTCGTCCCTACGACCCCGGGACTAGATAGGCCCGCCACCGTCATGTCCGACGACTATCGGATCGTCCCCACGACCACGGGCCAAAGTTGGCCAGCCGCCGACATGTCCGACGACTATTGGGTCGTCCCCACGACCCCGGGCCAAAGTTGGCCGGCCGCCGACTTGTCCGACGACTATGGGGTCGTCCCCACGACCCCAGGACTAGATTGGCCCGCCACCGTCATGTCCGACGACAATAGGGTCGTCCCCACGACCACGGGCCAAAGTTGGCAAGCTGCCGAAATGTCCGACGACTATAGGGTCGTCCCCACGACCGCGGGCCAAAGATGTCCAGCCGCCGTCTTGTCCGACGACTATAGGGTCGTCCCTACGACCCCGGGACTAGATTGGTCCGCCACCGTCATGTCCGACGACTATAGGGTCGTCCCCACGACCGCGGGCAAATTTGGCAAGCCGCCGACATATCCGACGACTATAGGGTCGTCCCCACGACCGCGGGCCAAAGATGTCCAGCCGCCGTCTTGTCCGACGACTATAGGGTCGTACCCACGACCCCGGGACTAGATTGGCCCGCCACCGTCATGTCCAACGACTATAGGGTCGTCCCCACGACCATGGGCCAAAGTTGGCCAGCCGCCGATATGTCCAACGACTATTGGGTCGTCCCCACGACCCCGGGACTAGATTGGCCCGCCATCGTCAAGTCCGACGACTATAGGGTCGTCCCCACGACCCCGGGCAAATTTGGCAAGCCGCCGACATATCCGACGACTATAGGGTCGTCCCCACAACCCCGGGACTAGATTGGCCCGCCACCCTCAAGTCCGACGACTATAGGATCGTCTCCACGACCACGGCCCAAAGTTGGCCAGCCGCCAACATGTCAAACGACTATTGGGTCGTCCCCACGACCACGGGCCAAAGTTATCCAGCCGCCGACATGTCCGACGACTATAGGGTCGTCCCCACGACCCCGGGCCAAAGTTGGCAAGCCGCCGAAATGTCCGACGACTATAGGGTCGTCCCCACGACCGCGGGCCAAAGATGTCCAGCCGCCGTCTTGTCCGACGACTATAGGGTCGTCCCTACGACCCCGGGACTAGATTGGTCCGCCACCGTCATGTCCGACGACTATAGGGTCGTCCCCACGACCGCGGGCCAAAGTTGGCAAGCCGCCGAAATGTCCGACGACTGTAGGGTCGTCCCCACGACCTCGGGACTAGATTGGCCCGCCACCGTGAAGTCCGACGACTATAGGGTCGTCCCCACGACCTCGGGACTAGGTTGGCCAGCCGCCGACATTTCCGACGAATATAGGGTCGTCCACACGACCCCGGGCCAATGTTGACCAATCGCCGACATGTCCGACGACTATAGGGTCGTCCCTACGACCCCGGGACTAGGTTGGCCCGCCACCGTCATGTCCGACGACTATAGGGTCGTCCCCACGACCTCGGGACTAGGTTGGCCTGCCGCCGACATATCCGACGACTATAGGGTCGTCCCCACGACCACGGGCCAAGGTTGGACAGCCGCCGACATATCCGACGACTATAGGGTCGTCCCCACGACCCCGGGCCAATGTTGGCCAATCGCCGACATGTCCGACGACTACGGGGTCGTCCCTACGACCCCGGGACTAGATAGGCCCGCCACCGTCATGTCCGACGACTATCGGATCGTCCCCACGACCACGGACCAAAGTTGGCCAGCCGCCGACGTGTCCGACAACTATAGGGTCGTCCCCACGACCCCGGGCCAAAGTTGGCAAGCCGCCGAAATGTCCGACGACTATAGGGTGGTCCCCACAACCCCGGGACTAGATTGGCCCGCCACCGTCAAGTCCGACGACTATAGGATCGTCTCCACGACCACGGGCCAAAGTTGGCCAGCCGCCGACATGTCCGACGACTATATAATCGTCGCCACGACCCCGGGCAAATTTGGCAAGCCGCCGACATATCCGACGACTATAGGGTCGTCCCCACAACCCCGGGACTAGATTGGCCCGCCACCCTCAAGTCCGACGACTATAGGATCGTCTCCACGACCACGGCCCAAAGTTGGCCAGCCGCCGACATGTTCAACGACTATTGGGTCGTCCCCACGACCACGGGCCAAAGTTATCCAGCCGCCGACATGTCCGACGACTATAGGGTCGTCCCCACGACCCCGGGCCAAAGTTGGCAAGCCGCCGAAATGTCCGACGACTATAGGGTCGTCCCCACGACCGCGGGCCAAAGATGTCCAGCCGCCGTCTTGTCCGACGACTATAGGGTCGTCCCCACGACCCCGGGACTAGATTGGCCCGCCACCGTCATGTCCAACGACTATAGGGTCGTCCCCACGACCATGGGCCAAAGTTGGCCAGCCGCCGACATATCCGACGACTATAGGGTCGTCCCCACGACCCCGGGCCAATGTTGGCCAATCGCCGACATGTCCGACGACAACAGGGTCGTCCCTACGACCCCGGGACTAGATAGGCCCGCCACCGTCATGTCCGACGACTATCGGATCGTCCCCACGACCACGAGCCAAAGTTGGCCAGCCGCCGACATGTCCGACGACTATTGGGTCGTCCCCACGACCCCGGGCCAAAGTTGGCCAGCCGCCGACTTGTCCGACGACTATGGGGTCGTCCCCACGACCCCAGGACTAGATTGGCCCGCCACCGTCATGTCCGACGACAATAGGGTCGTCCCCACGACCACGGGCCAAAGTTGGCAAGCTGCCGACTTGTCCGACGACTATAGGGTCGTCCCCACGACCCCGGGACTAGGTAGACCCGCCGCCGACGTGTCCGACAACTATAGGGTCGTCCCCACGACCCCGGGCCAAAGTTGGCAAGCCGCCGAAATGTCCGACGACTATAGGGTGGTCCCCACAACCCCGGGACTAGATTGGCCCGCCACCGTCAAGTCCAACGACTATAGGATCGTCTCCACGACCACGGGCCAAAGTTGGCCAGCCGCCGACATGTCCGTCGACTATAGGGTCGTCCCCACGACCCCGGGCCAATGTTGGCCAATCGCCGACATGTCCGACGACTATAGGGTCGTCCCCACGACCTCGGGACTAGGTTGGCCAGCCGCCGACATGTCCGACGACTATAGGGTCGTCCCCACGACCCCGGGACTAGGTTGGCAAGCCGCCGAAATGTCCGACGACTATACGGTCGTCCCCACGACCATGGGCCAAAGTTGGCCAGCCGCCGATATGTCCAACGACTATTGGGTGGTCCCCATGACCGCGGGACTAGGTTGGCTCGCCGCCGACTTGTCCGACGACTATAGGCTCGTCCCCACGACCCCGGGTCAAAGTTGGCCAGCCGCCGATATGTCCGACGACTATAGAGTCGTCCCCACGACCCCGGGAATATATTGGCCCGCCACCGTCTTGTCCGACGACTATAGGGTCGTCCCCACGACCACGGGCCAAAGTTGGCCCGCCGCCGACTGGTCCGACGACTATAGGGTCGTCCCCACGACCACGGGCCAAAGTTGGCCCGCCGCCGACTGGTCCGACGACTATAGGGTCGTCCCCACGACCACGGGCCAAAGTTGGCCAGCCGCCGACATGTCCGACGACTATTGGGTCGTCCCCACGACCCCGGGCCAAGGTTGGCCAGCCGCCGACTTGTCCGACGACTATGGGGTCGTCCCCACGACCCCAGGACTAGATTGGCCCGCCACCGTCATGTCCGACGACAATAGGGTCGTCCCCACGACCACGGGCCAAAGTTGGCAAGCCGCCGAAATGTCCGACGACTATAGGGTGGTCCCCACAACCCCGGGACTAGATTGGCCCACCACCGTCAAGTCCGACGACTATAGGATCGTCTCCACGACCACGGGCCAAAGTTGGCCAGCCGCCGACATGTCCGTCGACTATAGGGTCGTCCCCACGACCCCGGGCCTATGTTGGCCAATCGCCGACATGTCCGACGACTATAGGGTCGTCCCTACGACCCCGGGACTAGATTGGCCCGCCACCGTCATGTCCGACGACTATAGGGTCGTCCCCACGACCCCGGGACTAGGTTGACAAGCCGCCGAAATGTCCGACGACTATAGGGTCGTCCCCACGACCGCGAGCCAAGGATGTCCAGCCGCCGTCTTGTTCGACGACTATAGGGTCGTACCCACGACCCCGGGACTAGATTGGCCCGCCACCGTCATGTCCAACGACTATAGGGTCGTCCCAACGACCATGGGCCAAAGTTAGCCAGCCGCCGATATGTCCAACGACTATTGGGTCGTCCCCACGACCCCGGGACTAGATTGGCCCGCCATCGTCAAGTCCGACGACTATAGGGTCGTCCCCACGACCCCGGGCAAATTTGGCAAGCCGCCGACATATCCGACGACTATAGGGTCGTCCCCACAACCCCGGGACTAGATTGGCCCGCCACCCTCAAGTCCGACGACTATAGGATCGTCTCCACGACCACGGCCCAAAGTTGGCCAGCCGCCAACATGTCAAACGACTATTGGGTCGTCCCCACGAACACGGGCCAAAGTTATCCAGCCGCCGACATGTCCGACGACTATAGGGTCGTCCCCACGACCCCGGGCCAAAGTTGGCAAGCCGCCGAAATGTCCGACGACTATAGGGTCGTCCCCACGACCGCGGGCCAAAGATGTCCAGCCGCCGTCTTGTCCGACGACTATAGGGTCGTCCCTACGACCCCGGGACTAGATTGGTCCGCCACCGTCATGTCCGACGACTATAGGGTCGTCCCCACGACCGCGGGCCAAAGTTGGCAAGCCGCCGAAATGTCCGACGACTGTAGGGTCGTCCCCACGACCCCGGGACTAGATTGGCCCGCCACCGTGAAGTCCGACGACTATAGGGTCGTCCCCACGACCTCGGGACTAGGTTGGCCAGCCGCCGACATTTCCGACGACTATAGGGTCGTCCCCACGACCCCGGGCCAATGTTGACCAATCGCCGACATGTCCGACGACTATAGGGTCGTCCCTACGACCCCGGGACTAGATAGGCCCGCCACCGTCATGTCCGACGACTGTGGGGTCGTCCCCACGACCTCGGGACTAGGTTGGCCAGCCGCCGACATGTCCGACGACTATAGGGTCGTCCCCACGACCCCTGGGCCAATGTTGGCCAATCGCCGACATGTCCGACGACAACAGGGTCGTCCCTACGACCCCGGGACTAGATAGGCCCGCCACCGTCATGTCCGACGACTGTGGGGTCGTCCCCACGACCTCGGGACTAGGTTGGCCAGCCGCCGACATATCCGACGACTATAGGGTCGTCCCCACGACCACGGGCCAAGGTTGGACAGCCGCCGACATATCCGACGACTATAGGGTCGTCCCCACGACCCCTGGGCCAATGTTGGCCAATCGCCGACATGTCCGACGACTACAGGGTCGTCCCTACGACCCCGGGACTAGATAGGCCCGCCACCGTCATGTCCGACGACTGTGGGGTCGTCCCCACGACCTCGGGACTAGGTTGGCCAGCCGCCGACATGTCCGACGACTATAGGGTCGTCCCCACGACCCCGGGCCAATGTTGGCCAATCGCCGACATGTCCGACGACTATAGGGTCGTCCCTACGACCCCGGGACTAGATTGGCCCGCCACCGTCATGTCCAACGACTATAGGGTCGTCCCCACGACCATGGGCCAAAGTTGGCCAGCTGCCGATATGTCCAACGACTATTGGGTCGTCCCCACGACCCCGGGACTAGATTGGCCCGCCACCGTCAAGTCCGACGACTATAGGGTCGTCCCCACGACCCCGGGACTAGATTGTCCCGCCACCGTCATGTCCAACGACTATAGGGTCGTCCCCACGACCCCGGGCCAAAGTTGGCCAATCGCCAACATGTCCGACGACTATAGGGTCGTCCGTACGACCCCGGGAATAGATTGGCCGCCACCGTCATGTCCGACGACAATAGGGTCGTCCCCACGACCCCGGGTCTAGGTTGGCCAGCCGCCGACATGTCCGACGACTATAGAGTCGTCCCCACGACATCGCGCCAAAGTTGGCAAGCCGCCGAAATGTCCGACGACTGTAGGGTCGTCCCCACGACCCCGGGACTAGATTGGCCCGCCACCGTGAAGTCCGTCGACTATAGGGTCGTCCCCACGACCTCGGAACTAGTTTGGCCAGCCGCCGACATGTCCGACGACTATAGGGTCGTCCCCACGACCCCGGGCCAATGTTGGCCAATCGCCGACATGTCCGACGACTATAGGGTCGCCCCTACGACCCCGGGACTAGATTGGCCCGCCACCGTCATGTCCAACGACTATAGGGTCGTCCCCACGACCCCGAGCCAAAGTTGGCATGCCGCCGAAATGTCCGACGACTATAGGGTCGTCCCCACGACCCCGGGACTAGATTGGCCCCCCACCGTGAAGTCCGACGACTATAGGGTCGTCCCCACGACCTCGGGACTAGTTTGGCCAGCCGCCGACATGTCCGACGACTATAGGGTCGTCCCCACGACCGCGGGCAAAAGATGTCCAGCCGCCGTCTTGTCCGACGACTATAGGGTCGTCCCCACGACCCCGGGACTAGATTGGCCCGCCACCGTCATGTCCGACGACAATAGGGTCGTCCCCACGACCCCGGGTCTAGGTTGGCCAGCCGCCGACATGTCCGACGACTATAGAGTCGTCCCCACGACACCGGGCCAAAGTTGGCCAGCCGCCGACATGTCCAGCGACTATAGGGTCGTCCCCACGACCACGGGCCAAAGTTGGCCAGCCGCCGACATGTCCGACGACTATAGGGTCGTCCCCACGACCCCGGGATTAGATTGGTCCGCCACCGTCATGTCCGACGACTATAGGGTCGTCCCCACGACCCCGGGCCAAAGTTGGCAAGCCGCCGAAATGTCCAACGACTGTAGGGTCGTCCCCACGACCCCGGGACTAGATTGGCCCGCCACCGTGAAGTCCGACGACTATAGGGTCGTCCCCACGACCTCGGGACTAGGTTGGCCAGCCGCCGACATTTCCGACGAATATAGGGTCGTCCACACGACCCCGGGCCAATGTTGACCAATCGCCGACATGTCCGACGACTATAGGGTCGTCCCTACGACCCCGGGACTAGGTTGGCCCGCCACCGTCATGTCCGACGACTATAGGGTCGTCCCCACGACCCCGGGCCAAAGTTGGCAAGCCGCCGAAATGTCCAACGACTGTAGGGTCGTCCCCACGACCCCGGGACTAGATTGGCCCGCCACCGTGAAGTCCGACGACTATAGGGTCGTCCCCACGACCTCGGGACTAGGTTGGCCTGCCGCCGACATATCCGACGACTATAGGGTCGTCCCCACGACCACGGGCCAAGGTTGGACAGCCGCCGACATATCCGACGACTATAGGGTCGTCCCCGCGACCCCGGGCCAATGTTGGCCAATCGCCGACATGTCCGACGACTACAGGGTCGTCCCTACGACCCCGGGACTAGATAGGCCCGCCACCGTCATGTCCGACGACTATCGGATCGTCCCCACGACCACGGACCAAAGTTGGCCAGCCGCCGACATGTCCGACGACTATTGGGTCGTCCCCACGACCCCGGGCCAAAGTTGGCCAGCCGCCGACTTGTCCGACGTCTATGGGGTCGTCCCCACGACCCCACGACTAGATTGGCCCGCCACCGTCATGTCCGACGACAATAGGGTCGTCCCCACGACCACGGGCCAAAGTTGGCAAGCTGCCGACTTGTCCGATGACTATATGGTCGTCCCCACGACCCCGGGACTAGGTAGACCCGCCGCCGACGTGTCCGACAACTATAGGGTCGTCCCCACGACCCCGGGCCAAAGTTGGCAAGCCGCCGAAATGTCCGACGACTATAGGGTGGTCCCCACAACCCCGGGACTAGATTGGCCCGCCACCGTCAAGTCCGACGACTATAGGATCGTCTCCACGACCACGGGCCAAAGTTGGCCAGCCGCCGACATGTCCGACGACTATATAATCGTCGCCACGACCCCGGGCAAATTTGGCAAGCCGCCGACATATCCGACGACTATAGGGTCGTCCCCACAACCCCGGGACTAGATTGGCCCGCCACCCTCAAGTCCGACGACTATAGGATCGTCTCCACGACCACGGCCCAAAGTTGGCCAGCCGCCGACATGTTCAACGACTATTGGGTCGTCCCCACGACCACGGGCCAAAGTTATCCAGCCGCCGACATGTCCGACGACTATAGGGTCGTCCCCACGACCCCGGGCCAAAGTTGGCAAGCCGCCGAAATGTCCGACGACTATAGGGTCGTCCCCACGACCGCGGGCCAAAGATGTCCAGCCGCCGTCTTGTCCGACGACTATAGGGTCGTCCCCACGACCCCGGGACTAGATTGGCCCGCCACCGTCATGTCCAACGACCATAGGGTCGTCCCCACGACCATGGGCCAAAGTTGGCCAGCCGCCGACATATCCGACGACTATAGGGTCGTCCCCACGACCCCGGGCCAATGTTGGCCAATCGCCGACATGTCCGACGACAACAGGGTCGTCCCTACGACCCCGGGACTAGATAGGCCCGCCACCGTCATGTCCGACGACTATCGGATCGTCCCCACGACCACGGGCCAAAGTTGGCCAGCCGCCGACATGTCCGACGACTATTGGGTCGTCCCCACGACCCCGGGCCAAAGTTGGCCGGCCGCCGACTTGTCCGACGACTATGGGGTCGTCCCCACGACCCCAGGACTAGATTGGCCCGCCACCGTCATGTCCGACGACAATAGGGTCGTCCCCACGACCACGGGCCAAAGTTGGCAAGCTGCCGAAATGTCCGACGACTATAGGGTCGTCCCCACGACCGCGGGCCAAAGATGTCCAGCCGCCGTCTTGTCCGACGACTATAGGGTCGTCCCTACGACCCCGGGACTAGATTGGTCCGCCACCGTCATGTCCGACGACTATAGGGTCGTCCCCACGACCGCGGGCAAATTTGGCAAGCCGCCGACATATCCGACGACTATAGGGTCGTCCCCACGACCGCGGGCCAAAGATGTCCAGCCGCCGTCTTGTCCGACGACTATAGGGTCGTACCCACGACCCCGGGACTAGATTGGCCCGCCACCGTCATGTCCAACGACTATAGGGTCGTCCCCACGACCATGGGCCAAAGTTGGCCAGCCGCCGATATGTCCAACGACTATTGGGTCGTCCCCACGACCCCGGGACTAGATTGGCCCGCCATCGTCAAGTCCGACGACTATAGGGTCGTCCCCACGACCCCGGGCAAATTTGGCAAGCCGCCGACATATCCGACGACTATAGGGTCGTCCCCACAACCCCGGGACTAGATTGGCCCGCCACCCTCAAGTCCGACGACTATAGGATCGTCTCCACGACCACGGCCCAAAGTTGGCCAGCCGCCAACATGTCAAACGACTATTGGGTCGTCCCCACGACCACGGGCCAAAGTTATCCAGCCGCCGACATGTCCGACGACTATAGGGTCGTCCCCACGACCCCGGGCCAAAGTTGGCAAGCCGCCGAAATGTCCGACGACTATAGGGTCGTCCCCACGACCGCGGGCCAAAGATGTCCAGCCGCCGTCTTGTCCGACGACTATAGGGTCGTCCCTACGACCCCGGGACTAGATTGGTCCGCCACCGTCATGTCCGACGACTATAGGGTCGTCCCCACGACCGCGGGCCAAAGTTGGCAAGCCGCCGAAATGTCCGACGACTGTAGGGTCGTCCCCACGACCTCGGGACTAGATTGGCCCGCCACCGTGAAGTCCGACGACTATAGGGTCGTCCCCACGACCTCGGGACTAGGTTGGCCAGCCGCCGACATTTCCGACGAATATAGGGTCGTCCACACGACCCCGGGCCAATGTTGACCAATCGCCGACATGTCCGACGACTATAGGGTCGTCCCTACGACCCCGGGACTAGGTTGGCCCGCCACCGTCATGTCCGACGACTATAGGGTCGTCCCCACGACCTCGGGACTAGGTTGGCCTGCCGCCGACATATCCGACGACTATAGGGTCGTCCCCACGACCACGGGCCAAGGTTGGACAGCCGCCGACATATCCGACGACTATAGGGTCGTCCCCACGACCCCGGGCCAATGTTGGCCAATCGCCGACATGTCCGACGACTACGGGGTCGTCCCTACGACCCCGGGACTAGATAGGCCCGCCACCGTCATGTCCGACGACTATCGGATCGTCCCCACGACCACGGACCAAAGTTGGCCAGCCGCCGACATGTCCGACGACTATTGGGTCGTCCCCACGACCCCGGGCCAAAGTTGGCCAGCCGCCGACTTGTCCGACGTCTATGGGGTCGTCCCCACGACCCCACGACTAGATTGGCCCGCCACCGTCATGTCCGACGACAATAGGGTCGTCCCCACGACCACGGGCCAAAGTTGGCAAGCTGCTGACTTGTCCGATGACTATATGGTCGTCCCCACGACCCCGGGACTAGGTAGACCCGCCGCCGACGTGTCCGACAACTATAGGGTCGTCCCCACGACCCCGGGCCAAAGTTGGCAAGCCGCCGAAATGTCCGACGACTATAGGGTGGTCCCCACAACCCCGGGACTAGATTGGCCCGCCACCGTCAAGTCCGACGACTATAGGATCGCCTCCACGACCACGGGCCAAAGTTGGCCAGCCGCCGACATGTCCGACGACTATATAATCGTCGCCACGACCCCGGGCAAATTTGGCAAGCCGCCGACATATCCGACGACTATAGGGTCGTCCCCACAACCCCGGGACTAGATTGGCCCGCCACCCTCAAGTCCGACGACTATAGGATCGTCTCCACGACCACGGCCCAAAGTTGGCCAGCCGCCGACATGTTCAACGACTATTGGGTCGTCCCCACGACCACGGGCCAAAGTTATCCAGCCGCCGACATGTCCGACGACTATAGGGTCGTCCCCACGACCCCGGGCCAAAGTTGGCAAGCCGCCGAAATGTCCGACGACTATAGGGTCGTCCCCACGACCGCGGGCCAAAGATGTCCAGCCGCCGTCTTGTCCGACGACTATAGGGTCGTCCCCACGACCCCGGGACTAGATTGGCCCGCCACCGTCATGTCCAACGACTATAGGGTCGTCCCCACGACCATGGGCCAAAGTTGGCCAGCCGCCGACATATCCGACGACTATAGGGTCGTCCCCACGACCCCGGGCCAATGTTGGCCAATCGCCGACATGTCCGACGACAACAGGGTCGTCCCTACGACCCCGGGACTAGATAGGCCCGCCACCGTCATGTCCGACGACTATCGGATCGTCCCCACGACCACGAGCCAAAGTTGGCCAGCCGCCGACATGTCCGACGACTATTGGGTCGTCCCCACGACCCCGGGCCAAAGTTGGCCAGCCGCCGACTTGTCCGACGACTATGGGGTCGTCCCCACGACCCCAGGACTAGATTGGCCCGCCACCGTCATGTCCGACGACAATAGGGTCGTCCCCACGACCACGGGCCAAAGTTGGCAAGCTGCCGACTTGTCCGACGACTATAGGGTCGTCCCCACGACCCCGGGACTAGGTAGACCCGCCGCCGACGTGTCCGACAACTATAGGGTCGTCCCCACGACCCCGGGCCAAAGTTGGCAAGCCGCCGAAATGTCCGACGACTATAGGGTGGTCCCCACAACCCCGGGACTAGATTGGCCCGCCACCGTCAAGTCCAACGACTATAGGATCGTCTCCACGACCACGGGCCAAAGTTGGCCAGCCGCCGACATGTCCGTCGACTATAGGGTCGTCCCCACGACCCCGGGCCAATGTTGGCCAATCGCCGACATGTCCGACGACTATAGGGTCGTCCCCACGACCTCGGGACTAGGTTGGCCAGCCGCCGACATGTCCGACGACTATAGGGTCGTCCCCACGACCCCGGGACTAGGTTGGCAAGCCGCCGAAATGTCCGACGACTATACGGTCGTCCCCACGACCATGGGCCAAAGTTGGCCAGCCGCCGATATGTCCAACGACTATTGGGTGGTCCCCATGACCGCGGGACTAGGTTGGCTCGCCGCCGACTTGTCCGACGACTATAGGCTCGTCCCCACGACCCCGGGTCAAAGTTGGCCAGCCGCCGATATGTCCGACGACTATAGAGTCGTCCCCACGACCCCGGGAATATATTGGCCCGCCACCGTCTTGTCCGACGACTATAGGGTCGTCCCCACGACCACGGGCCAAAGTTGGCCCGCCGCCGACTGGTCCGACGACTATAGGGTCGTCCCCACGACCACGGGCCAAAGTTGGCCAGCCGCCGACATGTCCGACGACTATTGGGTCGTCCCCACGACCCCGGGCCAAGGTTGGCCAGCCGCCGACTTGTCCGACGACTATGGGGTCGTCCCCACGACCCCAGGACTAGATTGGCCCGCCACCGTCATGTCCGACGACAATAGGGTCGTCCCCACGACCACGGGCCAAAGTTGGCAAGCCGCCGAAATGTCCGACGACTATAGGGTGGTCCCCACAACCCCGGGACTAGATTGGCCCACCACCGTCAAGTCCGACGACTATAGGATCGTCTCCACGACCACGGGCCAAAGTTGGCCAGCCGCCGACATGTCCGTCGACTATAGGGTCGTCCCCACGACCCCGGGCCTATGTTGGCCAATCGCCGACATGTCCGACGACTATAGGGTCGTCCCTACGACCCCGGGACTAGATTGGCCCGCCACCGTCATGTCCGACGACTATAGGGTCGTCCCCACGACCCCGGGACTAGGTTGACAAGCCGCCGAAATGTCCGACGACTATAGGGTCGTCCCCACGACCGCGAGCCAAGGATGTCCAGCCGCCGTCTTGTTCGACGACTATAGGGTCGTACCCACGACCCCGGGACTAGATTGGCCCGCCACCGCCATGTCCAACGACTATAGGGTCGTCCCAACGACCATGGGCCAAAGTTAGCCAGCCGCCGATATGTCCAACGACTATTGGGTCGTCCCCACGACCCCGGGACTAGATTGGCCCGCCATCGTCAAGTCCGACGACTATAGGGTCGTCCCCACGACCCCGGGCAAATTTGGCAAGCCGCCGACATATCCGACGACTATAGGGTCGTCCCCACAACCCCGGGACTAGATTGGCCCGCCACCCTCAAGTCCGACGACTATAGGATCGTCTCCACGACCACGGCCCAAAGTTGGCCAGCCGCCAACATGTCAAACGACTATTGGGTCGTCCCCACGAACACGGGCCAAAGTTATCCAGCCGCCGACATGTCCGACGACTATAGGGTCGTCCCCACGACCCCGGGCCAAAGTTGGCAAGCCGCCGAAATGTCCGACGACTATAGGGTCGTCCCCACGACCGCGGGCCAAAGATGTCCAGCCGCCGTCTTGTCCGACGACTATAGGGTCGTCCCTACGACCCCGGGACTAGATTGGTCCGCCACCGTCATGTCCGACGACTATAGGGTCGTCCCCACGACCGCGGGCCAAAGTTGGCAAGCCGCCGAAATGTCCGACGACTGTAGGGTCGTCCCCACGACCCCGGGACTAGATTGGCCCGCCACCGTGAAGTCCGACGACTATAGGGTCGTCCCCACGACCTCGGGACTAGGTTGGCCAGCCGCCGACATTTCCGACGACTATAGGGTCGTCCCCACGACCCCGGGCCAATGTTGACCAATCGCCGACATGTCCGACGACTATAGGGTCGTCCCTACGACCCCGGGACTAGATAGGCCCGCCACCGTCATGTCCGACGACTGTGGGGTCGTCCCCACGACCTCGGGACTAGGTTGGCCAGCCGCCGACATGTCCGACGACTATAGGGTCGTCCCCACGACCCCTGGGCCAATGTTGGCCAATCGCCGACATGTCCGACGACAACAGGGTCGTCCCTACGACCCCGGGACTAGATAGGCCCGCCACCGTCATGTCCGACGACTGTGGGGTCGTCCCCACGACCTCGGGACTAGGTTGGCCAGCCGCCGACATATCCGACGACTATAGGGTCGTCCCCACGACCACGGGCCAAGGTTGGACAGCCGCCGACATATCCGACGACTATAGGGTCGTCCCCACGACCCCTGGGCCAATGTTGGCCAATCGCCGACATGTCCGACGACTACAGGGTCGTCCCTACGACCCCGGGACTAGATAGGCCCGCCACCGTCATGTCCGACGACTGTGGGGTCGTCCCCACGACCTCGGGACTAGGTTGGCCAGCCGCCGACATGTCCGACGACTATAGGGTCGTCCCCACGACCCCGGGCCAATGTTGGCCAATCGCCGACATGTCCGACGACTATAGGGTCGTCCCTACGACCCCGGGACTAGATTGGCCCGCCACCGTCATGTCCAACGACTATAGGGTCGTCCCCACGACCATGGGCCAAAGTTGGCCAGCTGCCGATATGTCCAACGACTATTGGGTCGTCCCCACGACCCCGGGACTAGATTGGCCCGCCACCGTCAAGTCCGACGACTATAGGGTCGTCCCCACGACCCCGGGACTAGATTGTCCCGCCACCGTCATGTCCAACGACTATAGGGTCGTCCCCACGACCCCGGGCCAAAGTTGGCCAATCGCCAACATGTCCGACGACTATAGGGTCGTCCGTACGACCCCGGGAATAGATTGGCCCGCCACCGTCATGTCCGACGACAATAGGGTCGTCCCCACGACCCCGGGTCTAGGTTGGCCAGCCGCCGACATGTCCGACGACTATAGAGTCGTCCCCACGACATCGCGCCAAAGTTGGCAAGCCGCCGAAATGTCCGACGACTGTAGGGTCGTCCCCACGACCCCGGGACTAGATTGGCCCGCCACCGTGAAGTCCGTCGACTATAGGGTCGTCCCCACGACCTCGGAACTAGTTTGGCCAGCCGCCGACATGTCCGACGACTATAGGGTCGTCCCCACGACCCCGGGCCAATGTTGGCCAATCGCCGACATGTCCGACGACTATAGGGTCGCCCCTACGACCCCGGGACTAGATTGGCCCGCCACCGTCATGTCCAACGACTATAGGGTCGTCCCCACGACCCCGAGCCAAAGTTGGCATGCCGCCGAAATGTCCGACGACTATAGGGTCGTCCCCACGACCCCGGGACTAGATTGGCCCCCCACCGTGAAGTCCGACGACTATAGGGTCGTCCCCACGACCTCGGGACTAGTTTGGCCAGCCGCCGACATGTCCGACGACTATAGGGTCGTCCCCACGACCGCGGGCAAAAGATGTCCAGCCGCCGTCTTGTCCGACGACTATAGGGTCGTCCCCACGACCCCGGGACTAGATTGGCCCGCCACCGTCATGTCCGACGACAATAGGGTCGTCCCCACGACCCCGGGTCTAGGTTGGCCAGCCGCCGACATGTCCGACGACTATAGAGTCGTCCCCACGACACCGGGCCAAAGTTGGCCAGCCGCCGACATGTCCAACGACTATAGGGTCGTCCCCACGACCACGGGCCAAAGTTGGCCAGCCGCCGACATGTCCGACGACTATAGGGTCGTCCCCACGACCCCGGGATTAGATTGGTCCGCCACCGTCATGTCCGACGACTATAGGGTCGTCCCCACGACCCCGGGCCAAAGTTGGCAAGCCGCCGAAATGTCCAACGACTGTAGGGTCGTCCCCACGACCCCGGGACTAGATTGGCCCGCCACCGTGAAGTCCGACGACTATAGGGTCGTCCCCACGACCTCGGGACTAGGTTGGCCAGCCGCCGACATTTCCGACGAATATAGGGTCGTCCACACGACCCCGGGCCAATGTTGACCAATCGCCGACATGTCCGACGACTATAGGGTCGTCCCTACGACCCCGGGACTAGGTTGGCCCGCCACCGTCATGTCCGACGACTATAGGGTCGTCCCCACGACCCCGGGCCAAAGTTGGCAAGCCGCCGAAATGTCCAACGACTGTAGGGTCGTCCCCACGACCCCGGGACTAGATTGGCCCGCCACCGTGAAGTCCGACGACTATAGGGTCGTCCCCACGACCTCGGGACTAGGTTGGCCTGCCGCCGACATATCCGACGACTATAGGGTCGTCCCCACGACCACGGGCCAAGGTTGGACAGCCGCCGACATATCCGACGACTATAGGGTCGTCCCCACGACCCCGGGCCAATGTTGGCCAATCGCCGACATGTCCGACGACTACAGGGTCGTCCCTACGACCCCGGGACTAGATAGGCCCGCCACCGTCATGTCCGACGACTATCGGATCGTCCCCACGACCACGGACCAAAGTTGGCCAGCCGCCGACATGTCCGACGACTATTGGGTCGTCCCCACGACCCCGGGCCAAAGTTGGCCAGCCGCCGACTTGTCCGACGTCTATGGGGTCGTCCCCACGACCCCACGACTAGATTGGCCCGCCACCGTCATGTCCGACGACAATAGGGTCGTCCCCACGACCACGGGCCAAAGTTGGCAAGCTGCCGACTTGTCCGATGACTATATGGTCGTCCCCACGACCCCGGGACTAGGTAGACCCGCCGCCGACGTGTCCGACAACTATAGGGTCGTCCCCACGACCCCGGGCCAAAGTTGGCAAGCCGCCGAAATGTCCGACGACTATAGGGTGGTCCCCACAACCCCGGGACTAGATTGGCCCGCCACCGTCAAGTCCGACGACTATAGGATCGTCTCCACGACCACGGGCCAAAGTTGGCCAGCCGCCGACATGTCCGACGACTATATAATCGTCGCCACGACCCCGGGCAAATTTGGCAAGCCGCCGACATATCCGACGACTATAGGGTCGTCCCCACAACCCCGGGACTAGATTGGCCCGCCACCCTCAAGTCCGACGACTATAGGATCGTCTCCACGACCACGGCCCAAAGTTGGCCAGCCGCCGACATGTTCAACGACTATTGGGTCGTCCCCACGACCACGGGCCAAAGTTATCCAGCCGCCGACATGTCCGACGACTATAGGGTCGTCCCCACGACCCCGGGCCAAAGTTGGCAAGCCGCCGAAATGTCCGACGACTATAGGGTCGTCCCCACGACCGCGGGCCAAAGATGTCCAGCCGCCGTCTTGTCCGACGACTATAGGGTCGTCCCCACGACCCCGGGACTAGATTGGCCCGCCACCGTCATGTCCAACGACCATAGGGTCGTCCCCACGACCATGGGCCAAAGTTGGCCAGCCGCCGACATATCCGACGACTATAGGGTCGTCCCCACGACCCCGGGCCAATGTTGGCCAATCGCCGACATGTCCGACGACAACAGGGTCGTCCCTACGACCCCGGGACTAGATAGGCCCGCCACCGTCATGTCCGACGACTATCGGATCGTCCCCACGACCACGGGCCAAAGTTGGCCAGCCGCCGACATGTCCGACGACTATTGGGTCGTCCCCACGACCCCGGGCCAAAGTTGGCCGGCCGCCGACTTGTCCGACGACTATGGGGTCGTCCCCACGACCCCAGGACTAGATTGGCCCGCCACCGTCATGTCCGACGACAATAGGGTCGTCCCCACGACCACGGGCCAAAGTTGGCAAGCTGCCGAAATGTCCGACGACTATAGGGTCGTCCCCACGACCGCGGGCCAAAGATGTCCAGCCGCCGTCTTGTCCGACGACTATAGGGTCGTCCCTACGACCCCGGGACTAGATTGGTCCGCCACCGTCATGTCCGACGACTATAGGGTCGTCCCCACGACCGCGGGCAAATTTGGCAAGCCGCCGACATATCCGACGACTATAGGGTCGTCCCCACGACCGCGGGCCAAAGATGTCCAGCCGCCGTCTTGTCCGACGACTATAGGGTCGTACCCACGACCCCGGGACTAGATTGGCCCGCCACCGTCATGTCCAACGACTATAGGGTCGTCCCCACGACCATGGGCCAAAGTTGGCCAGCCGCCGATATGTCCAACGACTATTGGGTCGTCCCCACGACCCCGGGACTAGATTGGCCCGCCATCGTCAAGTCCGACGACTATAGGGTCGTCCCCACGACCCCGGGCAAATTTGGCAAGCCGCCGACATATCCGACGACTATAGGGTCGTCCCCACAACCCCGGGACTAGATTGGCCCGCCACCCTCAAGTCCGACGACTATAGGATCGTCTCCACGACCACGGCCCAAAGTTGGCCAGCCGCCAACATGTCAAACGACTATTGGGTCGTCCCCACGACCACGGGCCAAAGTTATCCAGCCGCCGACATGTCCGACGACTATAGGGTCGTCCCCACGACCCCGGGCCAAAGTTGGCAAGCCGCCGAAATGTCCGACGACTATAGGGTCGTCCCCACGACCGCGGGCCAAAGATGTCCAGCCGCCGTCTTGTCCGACGACTATAGGGTCGTCCCTACGACCCCGGGACTAGATTGGTCCGCCACCGTCATGTCCGACGACTATAGGGTCGTCCCCACGACCGCGGGCCAAAGTTGGCAAGCCGCCGAAATGTCCGACGACTGTAGGGTCGTCCCCACGACCTCGGGACTAGATTGGCCCGCCACCGTGAAGTCCGACGACTATAGGGTCGTCCCCACGACCTCGGGACTAGGTTGGCCAGCCGCCGACATTTCCGACGAATATAGGGTCGTCCACACGACCCCGGGCCAATGTTGACCAATCGCCGACATGTCCGACGACTATAGGGTCGTCCCTACGACCCCGGGACTAGGTTGGCCCGCCACCGTCATGTCCGACGACTATAGGGTCGTCCCCACGACCTCGGGACTAGGTTGGCCTGCCGCCGACATATCCGACGACTATAGGGTCGTCCCCACGACCACGGGCCAAGGTTGGACAGCCGCCGACATATCCGACGACTATAGGGTCGTCCCCACGACCCCGGGCCAATGTTGGCCAATCGCCGACATGTCCGACGACTACGGGGTCGTCCCTACGACCCCGGGACTAGATAGGCCCGCCACCGTCATGTCCGACGACTATCGGATCGTCCCCACGACCACGGACCAAAGTTGGCCAGCCGCCGACATGTCCGACGACTATTGGGTCGTCCCCACGACCCCGGGCCAAAGTTGGCCAGCCGCCGACTTGTCCGACGTCTATGGGGTCGTCCCCACGACCCCACGACTAGATTGGCCCGCCACCGTCATGTCCGACGACAATAGGGTCGTCCCCACGACCACGGGCCAAAGTTGGCAAGCTGCTGACTTGTCCGATGACTATATGGTCGTCCCCACGACCCCGGGACTAGGTAGACCCGCCGCCGACGTGTCCGACAACTATAGGGTCGTCCCCACGACCCCGGGCCAAAGTTGGCAAGCCGCCGAAATGTCCGACGACTATAGGGTGGTCCCCACAACCCCGGGACTAGATTGGCCCGCCACCGTCAAGTCCGACGACTATAGGATCGTCTCCACGACCACGGGCCAAAGTTGGCCAGCCGCCGACATGTCCGACGACTATATAATCGTCGCCACGACCCCGGGCAAATTTGGCAAGCCGCCGACATATCCGACGACTATAGGGTCGTCCCCACAACCCCGGGACTAGATTGGCCCGCCACCCTCAAGTCCGACGACTATAGGATCGTCTCCACGACCACGGCCCAAAGTTGGCCAGCCGCCGACATGTTCAACGACTATTGGGTCGTCCCCACGACCACGGGCCAAAGTTATCCAGCCGCCGACATGTCCGACGACTATAGGGTCGTCCCCACGACCCCGGGCCAAAGTTGGCAAGCCGCCGAAATGTCCGACGACTATAGGGTCGTCCCCACGACCGCGGGCCAAAGATGTCCAGCCGCCGTCTTGTCCGACGACTATAGGGTCGTCCCCACGACCCCGGGACTAGATTGGCCCGCCACCGTCATGTCCAACGACTATAGGGTCGTCCCCACGACCATGGGCCAAAGTTGGCCAGCCGCCGACATATCCGACGACTATAGGGTCGTCCCCACGACCCCGGGCCAATGTTGGCCAATCGCCGACATGTCCGACGACAACAGGGTCGTCCCTACGACCCCGGGACTAGATAGGCCCGCCACCGTCATGTCCGACGACTATCGGATCGTCCCCACGACCACGAGCCAAAGTTGGCCAGCCGCCGACATGTCCGACGACTATTGGGTCGTCCCCACGACCCCGGGCCAAAGTTGGCCAGCCGCCGACTTGTCCGACGACTATGGGGTCGTCCCCACGACCCCAGGACTAGATTGGCCCGCCACCGTCATGTCCGACGACAATAGGGTCGTCCCCACGACCACGGGCCAAAGTTGGCAAGCTGCCGACTTGTCCGACGACTATAGGGTCGTCCCCACGACCCCGGGACTAGGTAGACCCGCCGCCGACGTGTCCGACAACTATAGGGTCGTCCCCACGACCCCGGGCCAAAGTTGGCAAGCCGCCGAAATGTCCGACGACTATAGGGTGGTCCCCACAACCCCGGGACTAGATTGGCCCGCCACCGTCAAGTCCAACGACTATAGGATCGTCTCCACGACCACGGGCCAAAGTTGGCCAGCCGCCGACATGTCCGTCGACTATAGGGTCGTCCCCACGACCCCGGGCCAATGTTGGCCAATCGCCGACATGTCCGACGACTATAGGGTCGTCCCCACGACCTCGGGACTAGGTTGGCCAGCCGCCGACATGTCCGACGACTATAGGGTCGTCCCCACGACCCCGGGACTAGGTTGGCAAGCCGCCGAAATGTCCGACGACTATACGGTCGTCCCCACGACCATGGGCCAAAGTTGGCCAGCCGCCGATATGTCCAACGACTATTGGGTGGTCCCCATGACCGCGGGACTAGGTTGGCTCGCCGCCGACTTGTCCGACGACTATAGGCTCGTCCCCACGACCCCGGGTCAAAGTTGGCCAGCCGCCGATATGTCCGACGACTATAGAGTCGTCCCCACGACCCCGGGAATATATTGGCCCGCCACCGTCTTGTCCGACGACTATAGGGTCGTCCCCACGACCACGGGCCAAAGTTGGCCCGCCGCCGACTGGTCCGACGACTATAGGGTCGTCCCCACGACCACGGGCCAAAGTTGGCCCGCCGCCGACTGGTCCGACGACTATAGGGTCGTCCCCACGACCACGGGCCAAAGTTGGCCAGCCGCCGACATGTCCGACGACTATTGGGTCGTCCCCACGACCCCGGGCCAAGGTTGGCCAGCCGCCGACTTGTCCGACGACTATGGGGTCGTCCCCACGACCCCAGGACTAGATTGGCCCGCCACCGTCATGTCCGACGACAATAGGGTCGTCCCCACGACCACGGGCCAAAGTTGGCAAGCCGCCGAAATGTCCGACGACTATAGGGTGGTCCCCACAACCCCGGGACTAGATTGGCCCACCACCGTCAAGTCCGACGACTATAGGATCGTCTCCACGACCACGGGCCAAAGTTGGCCAGCCGCCGACATGTCCGTCGACTATAGGGTCGTCCCCACGACCCCGGGCCTATGTTGGCCAATCGCCGACATGTCCGACGACTATAGGGTCGTCCCTACGACCCCGGGACTAGATTGGCCCGCCACCGTCATGTCCGACGACTATAGGGTCGTCCCCACGACCCCGGGACTAGGTTGACAAGCCGCCGAAATGTCCGACGACTATAGGGTCGTCCCCACGACCGCGAGCCAAGGATGTCCAGCCGCCGTCTTGTTCGACGACTATAGGGTCGTCCCTACGACCCCGGGACTAGATTGGCCCGCCACCGACATGTCCAACGACTATAGGGTCGTCCCCACGACCCCGAGCCAAAGTTGGCATGCCGCCGAAATGTCCGACGACTATAGGGTCGTCCCCACGACCCCGGGCCAAAGTTGGCACGCCGCCGAAATGTCCGACGACTATAGGGTCGTCCCCACGACCCCGGGCCAAAGTTGGCCAATCGCCAACATGTCCGACGACTATAGGGTCGTCCGTACGACCCCGGGAATAGATTGGCCCGCCACCGTCATGTCCGACGACAATAGGGTCGTCCCCACGACCCCGGGTCTAGGTTGGCCAGCCGCCGACATGTCCGACGACTATAGAGTCGTCCCCACGACACCGGGCCAAAGTTGGCCAGCCGCTGACATGTCCAACGACTATAGGGTCATCCCCACGACCCCGGACCAAAGTTGGCAAGCCGCCGAAATGTCCGACGACTATAGGGTCGTCCCCACGACCGCGGGCCAAAGATGTCCAGCCGCCGTCTTGTCCGACGACTATAGGGTCGTACCCACGACCCCGGGACTAGATTGGCCCGCCACCGACATGTCCAACGACTATAGGGTCGTCCCCACGACCCCGAGCCAAAGTTGGCATGCCGCCGAAATGTCCGACGACTATAGGGTCGTCCCCACGACCCCGGGCCAAGGATGTCCAGCCGCCGTCTTGTCCGACGACTATAGGGTCGTCCCCACGACCCCGGAACTAGATTGGCCCGCCACCGTCATGTCCGACGACTATAGGGTCGTCCCCATGACCCCGGGACAAGGTTGGCCCGCCGCCGACTTGTCCGACGACTATAGGGTCGTACCCACGACCCCGGGACTAGGCTGACAAGCCGCCAACATGTCCGACGACTATAGAGTCGTCCCCACGACCCCGGGCCAATGTTGGCCAATCGCCAACATGTCCGACGACTATAGGGTCGTCCGTACGACCCCGGAACTAGATTGGCCCGCCACCGTCATGTCCGACGACTATAGGGTTGTCCCCATGACCCCAGGACAAGGTTGGCCCGCCGCCGACTTGTCCGACGACTATAGGGTCGTACCCACGACCCCGGGACTAGGCTGAAAAGCCGCCAACATGTCCGACGACTATAGAGTCGTCCCCACGACCCCGGGCCAATGTTGGCCAGCCGCCGACATGTCCGACGACTATAGGGTCGCCCCCACGACCCCGGGACTAGATTGGCCCGCCACCGTCATGTCCAACGACTATAGGGTCGTCCCCACGACCCCGGGCCAAAGTTGGCATGCCGCCGAAATTTCCAACGACTATAGGGTCGTCCCCACGACCCCGGGCCAAAGTTGGCAAGCCGCCGAAATGTCCGACGACTGTAGGGTCGTCCCCACGACCCCGAAACTAGATTGGCCCGCCACCGTGAAGTCCGACGACTATAGGGTCGTCCCCACGACCTCGGGACTAGGTTGGCCAGCCGCCGACATGTCCGACGACTATAGGGTCGTCCCTACGACCCCGGGACTAGATTGGCCCGCCACCGTCATGTCCAACGACTATAGGGTCGTCCCCACGACCCCGGGCCAAAGTTGGCATGCCGCCGAAATGTCCAACGACTATAGGGTCGTCCCCACGACCCCGGGCCAAAGTTGGCAAGCCGCCGAAATGTCCGACGACTATAGGGTCGTCCCCACAACCCCCGGACTAGATTGGCCCTCCACCGTCAAGTCCGACGAGTATAGGATCGTCTTCACGACCACGGGCCAAAGTTGGCCAGCCGCCGACATGTCCGTCGAATATAGGGTCGTCCCCACGACCCCGGACCAAAGTTGGCAAGCCGCCGAAATGTCCGACGACTATAGGGTCGTCCCCACGACCGCGGGCCAAAGATGTCCAGCCGCCGTCTTGTCCGACGACTATAGGGTCGTACCCACGATCCCGGGACTAGATTGGCCCGCCACCGTCATGTCCAACGACTATAGGGTCGTCCTCACGACCCCGGGACTAGGTTGACAAGCCGCCGAAATGTCCGACGACTATAGGGTCTTCCCCACGACCGCGAGCCAAGGATGTCCAGCCGCCGTCTTGTCCGACGACTATAGGGTCGTCCCCACGACCCCGGAACTAGATTGGCCCGCCACCGTCATGTCCGACGACTATAGGGTCGTCCCCATGACCCCGGGACAAGGTTGGCCCGCCGCCGACTTGTCCGACGACTATAGGGTCGTACCCACGACCCCGGGACTAGGCTGACAAGCCGCCAACATGTCCGACGACTATAGAGTCGTCCCCACGACCCCGGGAATAGATTGGCCCGCCACCGTCATGTCCGAAGACAATAGGGTCGTCCCCACGACCCCGGGTCTAGGTTGGCCAGCCGCCGACATATCCGACGACTATAGTGTCGTCCTCACGACACCGGGCCAAAGTTGGCCCGCCACCGTCAAGTCCGACGACTATAGGGTCGTCCCCACGACCCCGGGCCAAAGTTGGACAGCCGCCGACTTGTCCGACGACTATAGGGTCGTCCCCACGACCACGGGCCAAAGTTGGCCAGCCGCCGGCTTGTCCGACGATTATAGGGTCGTCCCCACGGCCCCGGGACTAGGTTGGCCCGCCGCCGACTTGTCCGACGACTATAGGGTCGTCCCCACGACCACGGGCCAAAGTTGGCCTGCCGCCGACATATCCGACGACTATAGGGTCGTCCCCACGACCCCGGGCCAAAGTTGGCCCGCCGCCGAAATGTCCGACGACTATAGGGTCGTCCCCACGACCGCGGGCGAAAGATGTCCAGCCGCCGTCTTGTCCGACGACTATAGGGTCGTCCCCACGACCCCGGGACTAGATTGGCCCGCCACCGTCATGTCCGACGACTATAGGGTCGTCCCCACGACCCGGGACTAGAGTGGCCCGCCACCGTCATATCCGACGACTATAGGGTCGTCCCCACGACCCCGGGCCAAAGTTGGCCAGCCGCCGACTTGTCCGACGACTATAGGGTCGTCCCCATGACCCGGGACTAGACTGGCCTGCCACCGTCATGTCCGACGACTATAGGGTCGTCCCCACGAACCCGCGACTAGATTGGCCCGCCACCGTCAAGTGCGACGACTATAGGATCGTCTCCACGACCACGGCCCAAAGTTGGCCAGCCGCCGACATGTCCAACGACTATTGGGTCGTCCCCACGACCACGGGCCAAAGTTAGCCAGCCGCCGACATGTCCGACGACTATAGGGTCGTCCCCACGACCCCGGGCCAAAGTTGGCAAGCCGCCGAAATGTCCGACGACTATAGGGTCGTCCCCACGACCGCGGGCCAAAGATGTCCAGCCGCCGTCTTGTCCGACGACTATAGGGTCGTCCCCACGACCCCGGGACTAGATTGGCCCGCCACCGTCATGTCCGACGACTACACGGTCGTCCCCACGACCCCGGGCCAAAGTTGGCAAGCCGCCGAAATGTCCGACGACTGTAGGGTCGTCCCCACGACCCCGGGACTAGATTGGCCCGCCACCGTGAAGTCCGACGACTATAGGGTCGTCCCCACGACCTCAGGACTAGTCTGGCCAGCCGCCGACATGTCCGACGACTATAGGGTCGTCCCCACGACCCCGGGCCAATGTTGGCCAATCGCCGACATGTCCAACGACTATAGGGTCGTCCCCACGACCCCGGGACTAGGTTGGCTCGCCACCGACATGTCTGACGACTATAGGGTCGTCCCCACGACCCCGGGACTAGATTGGCCCGCCACCGTCAAGTCCGACGACTATAGGGTCGTCCCCACGACCCCGGGCCAAAGTTGGACAGCCGCCGACTTGTCCGACGACTATAGGGTCGTCCCCACGACCACGGGCCAAAGTTGGCCAGCCGCCGGCTTGTCCGACGATTATAGGGTCGTCCCCACGGCCCCGGGACTAGGTTGGCCCGCCGCCGACTTGTCCGACGACTATAGGGTCGTCCCCACGACCACGGGCCAAAGTTGGCCTGCCGCCGACATATCCGACGACTATAGGGTCGTCCCCACGACCCCGGGCCAAAGTTGGCCAGCCGCCGACATGTCCGACGACTATAGAGTCGTCCCCACGACACCGGGCCAAAGTTGGCCAGCCGCTGACATGTCCAACGACTATAGGGTCGTCCCCACGACCGCGGGCCAAAGTTGGCCAGCCGCCGACATGTCCGACGACTATTGGATCGTCCCCACGACCACGGGCCAAAGTTGGCGAGCCGCCGACATGTCCGACGACTATAGGGTCGTCCCCACGACCCCGGGACTAGATTGGTCCGCCACCGTCATGTCCGACGACTATAGGGTCGTCCCCACGACCCCGGGCCAAAGTTGGCAAGCCGCCGAAATGTCCGACGACTGTAGGGTCGTCCCCACGACCCCGGGACTAGATTGGCCCGCCACCGTGAAGTCCGACGACTATAGGGTCGTCCCCACGACCTCGGGACTAGTTTGGCCAGCCGCCGACATGTCCGACGACTATAGGGTCGTCCCCACGACCCCGGGCCAAAGTTGGCCAGCCGCTGACATGTCCAACGACTATAGGGTCGTCCCCACGACCACGGGCCAAAGTTGGCCAGCCGCCGACATGGCCGACGACTATTGGATCGTCCCCACGACCACGAGCCAAAGTTGGCCAGCCGCCGACATGTCCGACGACTATAGGGTCGTCCCCACGACCCCGGGACTAGATTGCTCCGCCACCGTCATGTCCGACGACTATAGGGTCGTCCCCACGACCCCGGGCCAAAGTTGGCAAGCCGCCGAAATGTCCGACGACTGTAGGGTCGTCCCCACGACCCCGGGACTAGATTGGCCCGCCACCGTGAAGTCCGTCGACTATAGGGTCGTCCCCACGACCTCGGGACTAGTTTGGCCAGCCGCCGACATGTCCGACGACTATAGGGTCGTCCCCACGACCCCGGGCCAATGTTGGCCAATCGCCGACATGTCCGACGACTATAGGGTCGTCCCTACGACCCCGGGACTAGATTGGCCCGCCACCGTCATGTCCAACGACTATAGGGTCGTCCCCACGACCCCGAGCCAAAGTTGGCATGCCGCCGAAATGTCCGACGACTATAGGGTCGTCCCCACGACCCCGGGCCAAAGTTGGCACGCCGCCGAAATGTCCGACGACTATAGGGTCGTCCCCACGACCCCGGGCCAAAGTTGGCCAATCGCCAACATGTCCGACGACTATAGGGTCGTCCGTACGACCCCGGGAATAGATTGGCCCGCCACCGTCATGTCCGACGACAATAGGGTCGTCCCCACGACCCCGGGTCTAGGTTGGCCAGCCGCCGACATGTCCGACGACTATAGAGTCGTCCCCACGACACCGGGCCAAAGTTGGCTAGCCGCTGACATGTCCAACGACTATAGGGTCGTCCCCACGACCACGGGCCAAAGTTGGCCAGCCGCCGACATGTCCGACGACTATTAGATCGTCCCCACGACCACGGGCCAAAGTTGGCCAGCCGCCGACATGTCCGACGACTATAGGGTCGTCCCCACGACCCCGGGATTAGATTGGTCCGCCACCGTCATGTCCGACGACTATAGGGTCGTCCCCACGACCCCGGGCCAAAGTTGGCAAGCCGCCGAAATGTCCAACGACTGTAGGGTCGTCCCCACGACCCCGGGACTAGATTGGCCCGCCACCGTGAAGTCCGACGACTATAGGTTCGTACCCACGACCCCGGGACTAGATTGGCCCGCCACCGTCATGTCCAACGACTATAGGGTCGTCCCCACGACCCCGGGACTAGGTTGACAAGCCGCCGAAATGTCCGACGACTATAGGGTCGTCCCCACGACCGCGAGCCAAGGATGTCCAGCCGCCGTCTTGTCCGACGACTATAGGGTCGTACCCACGACCCCGGGACTAGATTGGCCCGCCACCGTCATGTCCAACGACTATAGGGTCGTCCCCACGACCCCGGGACTAGGTTGACAAGCCGCCGAAATGTCCGACGACTATAGGGTCGTCCCCACGACCGCGAGCCAAGGATGTCCAGCCGCCGTCTTGTCCGACGACTATAGGGTCGTCCCCACGACCCCGGGACTAGATTGGCCCGCCACCGTCATGTCCGACGATTATAGGGTCGTCCCCACGACCCCGGGACAAGGTTGGCCCGCCGCCGACTTGTCCGACGACTATAGGGTCGTACCCACGACCCCGGGCCAAAGCTGGCAAGCCGCCGAAATGTCCGACGACTATAGGGTCGTCCCCACGACCCCGGGACTAGATTGGCCCGCCACCATCATGTCCGACGACTATAAGGTCGTCCCCACGACCCCGGGACAAGGTTGGCCCGCCGCCGACTTGTCCGACGACTATAGGGTCGTACCCACGACCCCGGGACTAGGCTGACAAGCCGCCGAAATGTCCGACGACTATAGGGTCGTCCCCACGAACCCGCGACTAGATTGGCCCGCCACCGTCAAGTCCGACGACTATAGGATCGTCTCCACGACCACGGCCCAAAGTTGGCCAGCCGCCGACATGTCCAACGACTATTGGGTCGTCCCCACGACCACGGGCCAAAGTTAGCCAGCCGCCGACATGTCCGACGACTATAGGGTCGTCCCTACGACCCCGGGACTAGATTGGCCCGCCACCGTCATGTCCAACGACTATAGGGTCGTCCCCACGACCCCGAGCCAAAGTTGGCATGCCGCCGAAATGTCCGACGACTATAGGGTCGTCCCCACGACCCCGGGCCAAAGTTGGCACGCCGCCGAAATGTCCGACGACAATAGGGTTCGACCCCGGGCCAAAGTTGGCCAATCGCCAACATGTCCGACGACTATAGGGTCGTCCGTACGACCCCGGGAATAGATTGGCCCGCCACCGTCATGTCCGACGACAATAGGGTTCGTCCCCACGACCCCGGGTCTAGGTTGGCCAGCCGCCGACATGTCCGACGACTATAGAGTCGTCCCCACGACACCGGGCCAAGGATGTCCAGCCGCCGTCTTGTCCGACTACTATAGGGTCGTACCCACGACCCCGGGACTAGATTGGCCCGCCACCGTGAAGTCCGACGACTATACGGTCGTCCCCACGACCCCGGGACAAGGTTGGCCCGCCGCCGACTTGTCCGACGACTATAGGTTCGTTCCCACGACCCCGGGACTAGGCTGACAAGCCGCCAACATGTCCGACGTCTATAGGGTCGTCCCGACGACCCCGGGCCAATGTTGGCCAATCGCCAACATGTCCGACGACTATAGGGTCGTCCCTACGACCCTGGGACTAGATTGGCCAGCCGCTGACATGTCCAACGACTATAGGGTCGTCCCCACGACCCCGGGCCAAAGTTGGCAAGCCGCCGAAATGTCCGACGACTGTAGGGTCGTCCCCACGACCCCGGGACTAGATTGGCCCGCCACCGTGAAGTCCGACGACTATATGGTCGTCCCCACGACCCCGAGACAAGGTTGGCCGCCGCCTACTTGTCCGACGACTATAGGTTCGTACCCACGACCCGGGACTAGATTGGCCCGCCACCGTCATGTCCAACGACTATAGGGTCGTCCCCACGACCCCGGGACTAGGTTGACAAGCCGCCGAAATGTCCGACGACTATAGGGTCGTCCCCACGACCGCGAGCCAAGGATGTCCAGCCGCCGTCTTGTCCGACTACTATAGGGTCGTACCCACGACCCCGGGACTAGATTGGCCCGCCACCGTCATGTCCAACGACTATAGGGTCGTCCCCACGACCCCGGGACTAGGTTGACAAGCCGCCGAAATGTCCGACGACTATAGGGTCGTCCCCACGACCGCGAGCCAAGGATGTCCAGCCGCCGTCTTGTCCGACGACTATAGGGTCGTCCCCACGACCCCGGGACTAGATTGGCCCGCCGCCGTCATGTCCGACGACTATAGGGTCGTCCCCACGACCCCGGGTCCAGGTTGGCCCGCCGCCGACTTGTCCGACGACTATAGGGTCGTACCCACGACCCCGGGACTAGGCTGACAAGCCGCCAACATGTCCGACGACTATAGAGTCGTCCCCACGACCCCGGGCCAATGTTGGCCAATCGCCAACATGTCCGACGACTATAGGGTCGTCCCCACGACACCGGCTCAAAGTTAGCCTGCCGCCGACATGTCCGACGACTATAGGGTCGTCCCCACGACCCCGGGACTAGATTGGTCCGCCACCGTCATGTCCGACGACTATAGGGTCGTCCCCACGACCCCGGGCCAAAGTTGGCAAGCCGCCGAAATGTCCGACGACTGTAGGGTCGTCCCCACGACCCCGGGACTAGATTGGCCCGCCACCGTGAAGTCCGTCGACTATAGGGTCGTCCCCACGACCTCGGGACTAGTTTGGCCAGCCGCCGACATGTCCGACGACTATAGGGTCGTCCCCACGACCCCGGGCCAATGTTGGCCAATCGCCGACATGTCCGACGACTATAGGGTCGTCCCTACGACCCCGGGACTAGATTGGCCCGCCACCGTCATGTCCAACGACTATAGGGTCGTCCCCACGACCCCGAGCCAAAGTTGGCATGCCGCCGAAATGTCCGACGACTATAGGGTCGTCCCCACGACCCCGGGCCAAAGTTGGCACGCCGCCGAAATGTCCGACGACTATAGGGTCGTCCCCACGACCCCGGGCCAAAGTTGGCCAATCGCCAACATGTCCGACGACTATAGGGTCGTCCGTACGATCCCGGGAATAGATTGGCCCGCCACCGTCATGTCCGACGACAATAGGGTCGTCCCCACGACCCCGGGTCTAGGTTGGCCAGCCGCCGACATGTCCGACGACTATAGAGTCGTCCCCACGACACCGGGCCAAAGTTGGCTAGCCGCTGACATGTCCAACGACTATAGGGTCGTCCCCACGACCACGGGCCAAAGTTGGCCAGCCGCCGACATGTCCGACGACTATTGGATCGTCCCCACGACCACGGGCCAAAGTTGGCCAGCCGCCGACATGTCCGACGACTATAGGGTCTTCCCCACGACCCCGGGATTAGATTGGTCCGCCACCGTCATGTCCGACGACTATAGGGTCGTCCCCACGACCCCGGGCCAAAGTTGGCAAGCCGCCGAAATGTCCGACGACTGTAGGGTCGTCCCCACGACCCCGGGACTAGATTGGCCCGCCACCGTGAAGTCCGACGACTATAGGGTCGTCCCCACGACCTCAGGACTAGTCTGGCCAGCCGCCGACATGTCCGACGACTATAGGGTCGTCCCCACGACCCCGGGCCAATGTTGGCCAATCGCCGACATGTCCGACGACTATAGGGTCGTCCCTACGACCCCGGGACTAGATTGGCCCGCCACCGACATGTCCAACGACTATAGGGTCGTCCCCACGACCCCGAGCCAAAGTTGGCATGCCGCCGAAATGTCCGACGACTATAGGGTCGTCCCCACGACCCCGGGCCAAAGTTGGCACGCCGCCGAAATGTCCGACGACTATAGGGTCGTCCCCACGACCCCGGGCCAAAGTTGGCAAGCCGCCGAAATGTCCGACGACTGTAGGGTCGTCCCCACGACCCCGGGACTAGATTGGCCCGCCACCGTGAAGTCCGACGACTATAGGGTCGTCCCCACGACCTCGGGACTAGTTTGGCCAGCCGCCGACATGTCCGACGACTATAGGGTCGTCCCCACGACCCCGGGCCAAAGTTGCCAGCCGCTGACATGTCCAACGACTATAGGGTCGTCCCCACGACCACGGGCCAAAGTTGGCCAGCCGCCGACATGGCCGACGACTATTGGATCGTCCCCACGACCACGAGCCAAAGTTGGCCAGCCGCCGACATGTCCGACGACTATTGGGTCGTCCCCACGACCCCGGGACTAGATTGGTCCGCCACCGTCATGTCCGACGACTATAGGGTCGTCCCCACGACCCCGGGCCAAAGTTGGCAAGCCGCCGAAATGTCCGACGACTGTAGGGTCGTCCCCACGACCCCGGGACTAGATTGGCCCGCCACCGTGAAGTCCGTCGACTATAGGGTCGTCCCCACGACCTCGGGACTAGTTTGGCCAGCCGCCGACATGTCCGACGACTATAGGGTCGTCCCCACGACCCCGGGCCAATGTTGGCCAATCGCCGACATGTCCGACGACTATAGGGTCGTCCCTACGACCCCGGGACTAGATTGGCCCGCCACTGTCATGTCCAACGACTATAGGGTCGTCCCCACGACCCCGAGCCAGAGTTGGCATGCCGCCGAAATGTCCGACGACTATAGGGTCGTCCCCACGACCCCGGGCCAAAGTTGGCACGCCGCCGAAATGTCCGACGACTATAGGGTCGTCCCCACGACCCCGGGCCAAAGTTGGCCAATCGCCAACATGTCCGACGACTATAGGGTCGTCCGTACGACCACGGGAATAGATTGGCCCGCCACCGTCATGTCCGACGACAATAGGGTTCGTCCCCACGACCCCGGGTCTAGGTTGGCCAGCCGCCGACATGTCCGACGACTATAGAGTCGTCCCCACGACACCGGGCCAAGGATGTCCAGCCGCCGTCTTGTCCGACTACTATAGGGTCGTACCCACGACCCCGGGACTAGATTGGCCCGCCACCGTGAAGTCCGACGACTATACGGTCGACCCCACGACCCCGGGACAAGGTTGGCCCGCCGCCGACTTGTCCGACGACTATAGGTTCGTTCCCACGACCCCGGGACTAGGCTGACAAGCCGCCAACATGTCCGACGTCTATAGGGTCGTCCCGACGACCCCGGGCCAATGTTGGCCAATCGCCAACATGTCCGACGACTATAGGGTCGTCCCTACGACCCCGGGACTAGATTGGCCAGCCGCTGACATGTCCAACGACTATAGGGTCGTCCCCACGACCCCGGGCCAAAGTTGGCAAGCCGCCGAAATGTCCGACGACTGTAGGGTCGTCCCCACGACCCCGGGACTAGATTGGCCCGCCACCGTGAAGTCCGACGACTATACGGTCGTCCCCACGACCCCGGGACAAGGTTGGCCGCCGCCTACTTGTCCGACGACTATAGGTTCGTACCCACGACCCCGGGACTAGATTGGCCCGCCACCGTCATGTCCAACGACTATAGGGTCGTCCCCACGACCCCGGGACTAGGTTGACAAGCCGCCGAAATGTCCGACGACTATAGAGTTCGCCCCCACGACCGCGAGCCAAGGATGTCCAGCCGCCGTCTTGTCCGACTACTATAGGGTCGTACCACGACCCCGGGACTAGATTGGCCCGCCACCGTCATGTCCAACGACTATAGGGTCGTCCCCACGACCCCGGGACTAGGTTGATAAGCCGCCGAAATGTCCGACGACTATAGGGTCGTCCCCACGACCGCGAGCCAAGGATGTCCAGCCGCCGTCTTGTCCGACGACTATAGGGTCGTCCCCACGACCCCGGGACTAGATTGGCCCGCCGCCGTCATGTCCGACGACTATAGGGTCGTCCCCACGACCCCGGGACCAGGTTGGCCCGCCGCCGACTTGTCCGACGACTATAGGGTCGTACCCACGACCCCGGGACTAGGCTGACAAGCCGCCAACATGTCCGACGACTATAGAGTCGTCCCCACGACCCCGGGCCAATGTTGGCCAATCGCCAACATGTCCGACGACTATAGGGTCGTCCCCACGACACCGGGCCAAAGTTAGCCTGCCGCCGACATGTCCGACGACTATTGGATCGCCCCACGACCACGGGCCAATGTTGGCCAGCCGCCGACATGCCCGACGACTATAGGGTCGTCCCCACGACCCCGGGACTAGATTGGTCCGCCACCATCATGTCCGACGACTATAGGGTCGTCCCCACGACCCCGGGCCAAATTTGGCGAGCCGCCGAAATGTCCGACGACTGTAGGGTCGTCCCCACGACCCCGGGCCAATGTTGGCCAATCGCCGACATGTCCGACGACTATAGGGTCGTCCCTACGACCCCGGGACTAGATTGGCCCGCCACCGTCATGTCCAACGACTATAGGGTCGTACCCACGACCATGGGCCAAAGTTGGCCAGCCGCCGTAATGTCCAACGACTATTGGGTCGTTCCCACGACCCCGGGACTAGATTGGCCCGCCACCGTCATGTCCAACGACTATAGGGTCGTCCCCACGACCCCGGGACTAGGTTGACAAGCCGCCGAAATGTCCGACGACTATAGGGTCGTCCCCATGACCGCGAGCCAAGGATGTCCAGCCGCCGTCTTGTCCGACGACTATAGGGTCGTACCCACGACCCCGGGACTAGATTGGCCCGCCACCGTCATGTCCAACGACTATAGGGTCGTCCCCACGACCCCGGGACTAGGTTGACAAGCCGCCGAAATGTCCGACGACTATAGGGTCGTCCCCACGACCGCGAGCCAAGGATGTCCAGCCGCCGTCTTGTCCGACGACTATAGGGTCGTCCCCACGACCCCGGGACTAGATTGGCCCGCCACCGTCATGTCCGACGATTATAGGGTCGTCCCCACGACCCCGGGACAAGGTTGGCCCGCCGCCGACTTGTCCGACGACTATAGGGTCGTACCCACGACCCCGGGCCAAAGGTGGCATGCCGCCGAAATGTCCGACGACTATAGGGTCGTCCCCACGACCCCGGGCCAAAGTTGGCAAGCCGCCGAAATGTCCGACGACTATAGGGTCGTCCCCACGACCCCGGGACTAGATTGGCCCGCCGCCGTCATGTCCGACGACTATAGGGTCGTCCCCACGACCCCGGGTCCAGGTTGGCCCGCCGCCGACTTGTCCGACGACTATAGGGTCGTACCCACGACCCCGGGACTAGGCTGACAAGCCGCCAACATGTCCGACGACTATAGAGTCGTCCCCACGACCCCGGGCCAAAGTTGGCACGCCGCCGAAATGTCCGACGACTATAGGGTCGTCCCCACGACCCCGGGCCAAAGTTGGCAAGCCGCTGAAATGTCCGACGACTGTAGGGTCGTCCCCACGACCCCGGGACTAGATTGGCCCGCCACCCTTAAGTCCGACGACTATAGGGTCGTCCCCACGACCCCGGGATTAGATTGGTCCGCCACCGTCATGTCCGACGACTATAGGGTCGTCCCCACGACCCCGGGCCAAAGTTGGCAAGCCGCCGAAATGTCCAACGACTGTAGGGTCGTCCCCACGACCCCGGGACTAGATTGGCCCGCCACCGTGAAGTCCGACGACTATAGGGTCGTCCCCACGACCTCGGGACTAGTTTGGCCAGCCGCCGACATGTCCGACGACTATAGGGTCGTCCCCACGACCGCGGGCAAAAGATGTCCAGCCGCCGTCTTGTCCGACGACTATAGGGTCGTCCCCACGACCCCGGGACTAGATTGGCCCGCCACCGTGAAGTCCGACGACTATAGGGTCGTCCCCACGACCTCGGGACTAGTTTGGCCAGCCGCCGACATGTCCGACGACTATAGGGTCGTCCCCACGACCCCGGGCCAATGTTGGCCAATCGCCGACATGTCCGACGACTATAGGGTCGTCCCTACGACCCCGGGACTAGATTGGCCCGCCACTGTCATGTCCAACGACTATAGGGTCGTCCCCACGACCCCGAGCCAAAGTTGGCATGCCGCCGAAATGTCCGACGACTATAGGGTCGTCCCCACGACCCCGGGCCAAAGTTGGCACGCCGCCGAAATGTCCGACGACTATAGGGTCGTCCCCACGACCCCGGGCCAAAGTTGGCAAGCCGCCGAAATGTCCGACGACTGTAGGGTCGTCCCCACGACCCCGGGACTAGATTGGCCCGCCACCCTTAAGTCCGACGACTATAGGGTCGTCCCCACGACCCCGGGATTAGATTGGTCCGCCACCGTCATGTCCGACGACTATAGGGTCGTCCCCACGACCCCGAGACTAGATTGGCCCGCCACCGTCATGTCCGACGAAAATAGGGTCGTCCCCACGACCCCGGGTCCAGGTTGGCCAGCCGCCGACATTTCCGACGACTATAGAGTCGTCCCCACGACACCGGGCCAAAGTTGGCCAGCCGCCGACATTTCCGACGACTATAGGGTCGTCCCCACTACCCCGGGCCAAAGTTGGACAGCCGCCGACTTGTCCGACGACTATAGGGTCGTCCCCACGACCACGGGCCAAAGTTGGCCTGCCGCCGGCTTGTCCGACGAATATAGGGTCGTCCCCACGACCCCGGGACTAGGTTGGCCCGCCGCCGACTTGTCCGACGACTATAGGGTCGTCCCCACGACCACGGGCCAAAGTTGGCCTGCCGCCGACATATCCGACGACTATAGGGTCGTGCCCCACGACCCCGGGCCAAAGTTGGCCAGCCGCCGACATGTCCGACGACTATAGGGTCGTCCCCATGACCCGGGACTAGACTGGCCCGCCACCGTCATGTCCGACGACTATAGGGTCGTCCCCACGACCACGGGCCAAAGTTGGCCAGCCGCCGACATATCCGACGACTATAGGGTCGTCCCCACGACCCCGGGCCAAAGTTGGCCAGCCGCCGACATGTCCGACGACTATAGGGTCGTCCCCACGACCCGGGACTAGAGTGGCCCGCCACCGTCATGTCCGACGACTATAGGGTCGTCCCCACGACCACGGGCCAAAGTTGGCCAGCCGCTGACTTGTCCGACGACTATAGGGTCGTCCCCACGACCCCCCGACTAGGTGGGCTCGCCGCCGACTTGTCCGACGACTATAGGGTCATCCCCACGACCCCGGGACTAGGTTGGCCCGCCGCCGACTTGTCCGACGACTATAGGGTCGTCCCCACGACCCCGGGACTAGGTTGGCTCGCCACTGACATGTCTGACGACTGTAGGGTCGTCCCCACGACTCCGTGCCAAAGTTGGCAAGCTGCCGACTTGTCCGACGACTATAGGGTCGTCCCCACGACCCCGGGAATAGATTGGCCCGCCACCGTCATTTCCGACGACAATAGGGTCGTCCCCACGACCCCGGGACTAGGTTGGCCCGCCGCCGACTTGTCCGACGACTATAGGGTCGTCCCCACGACCCCCCGACTAGGTGGGCTCGCCGCCGACTTGTCCGACGACTATAGGGTCATCCCCACGACCGCGGGACTAGGTTGGCCCGCCGCCGACTTGTCCGACGACTATAGGGTCGTCCCCACGACCCCGGGACTAGGTTGGCTCGCCACTGACATGTCTGACGACTATAGGGTCGTCCCCACGACCACGGGCCAAAGCTGGCCAGACGCCGACATGTCCGACGAATATAGGGTCGTCCCCACGACCCCGGGACTAGATTGGCCAGCCGCCGACATGTCCGACGATTATAGAGTCGTCCCCACGACATCGGGTCAAATTTGGCCAGCCGCTGACATTTCCAACGACTATTGGGTCGTCCCCACGACCACGGGCCAATGTTGGCTAGCCGCCGACATGTCCGACGACTATAGGGTCGTCCCCACGACTCCGTGCCAAAGTTGGCAAGCTGCCGACTTGTCCGACGACTATAGGGTCGTCCCCACGACCACGGGCCAAAGTTGGACTGCCGCCGACATGTCCGAAGACTATAGGGTCGTCCCCACGACCCCGGGACTAGATTGGCCAGCCGCCGACATGTCCGACGACTATAGAGTCGTCCCCACGACACCGGGTCAAAGTTGGCCAGCCGCTGACATTTCCAACGACTATTGGGTCGTCCCCACGACCACGGGCCAATGTTGGCTAGCCGCCGACATGTCCGACGACTATAGGGTCGTCCCCACGACCACGGGCCAAAGCTGGCCAGACGCCGACATGTCCGACGACTATAGGGTCGTCCCCACGACCCCGGGACTAGATTGGCCAGCCGCCGACATGTCCGACGATTATAGAGTCGTCCCCACGACATCGGGTCAAATTTGGCCAGCCGCTGACATTTCCAACGACTATTGGGTCGTCCCCACGACCACGGGCCAATGTTGGCCAGCCGCTGACATTTCCAACGACTATTGGGTCGTCCCCACGACCACGGGCCAATGTTGGCTAGCCGCCGACATGTCCGACGACTATAGGGTCGTCCCCACGACCCCGGGACTAGGTTGGCTCGCCACCGTCATGTCTGACGACTATAGGGTCGTCCCAACGACCACGGGCCAAAGTTGGCCAGCCGCCGACTTGTCCGACGACTATAGGGTCGTCCCCACGACCACGGGCCAAAGTTGGCCAGCCGGCGACATGTCCGACGACTATAGGGTCGTCCCTACGACCCCGGGACTAGGTTGGCCCGCCGCAGACTTCTCCGACGACTATAGGGTCGTCCCCACGACCCCCGGACTAGGTTGGCTCGCCGCCGACTTTTCCGACGAGTATAGGGTCCTCCCCACGACCACGGGCCAAAGTTGGCCAGCCGCCGACATGTCCGACGACTATAGGGTCGTCCCCACGACCCCGAGACTAGACTGGCCCGCCACCGTCATGTCCGACGACTATAGGGTCATCCCCACGACCCCGGGACTAGGTTGGCCCGCCGCCGACATGTCCGACGACTATAGGGTCGTCCCCACGACCCCGGGACTAGGTTGGCTCGCCACCGTCATGTCTGACGACTATAGGGTCGTCCCCACGACCACGGGCCAAAGCTGGCCAGCCGCCGACTTGTCCGACGACTATAGGGTCGTCCCTACGACCCCGGGCCAAAGCTGGCCAGCCGCCGACATGTCCGACGACTATTGGATCGTCCCCACGACCACGGGCCAAAGTTGGACAGCCGCCGACATGTCCGAAGACTATAGGGTCGTCCCCACGACCCCGGGACTAGATTGGTCCGCCACTGTCATGTCCGACGACTATAGGGTCGTCCACACGACCCCGGGCCAAAGTTGGCAAGCCGCCGAAATGTCCGACGACTGTAGGGTCGTCCCCACGACCCCGGGACTAGATTGGCCCGCCACCGTCATGTCCGACGACTATAGGGTGGTCCCCACGACCCCGGGACTAGGTTGCCCCGCCGCCGACTTGTCCGACGACTATTGGGTCGTCCCCACGACCCCGGGACTAGGTTGGCTCGCCACCGTCATGTCTGACGACTATAGGGTCGTCCCAACGACCACGGGCCAAAGTTGGCCAGCCGCCGACTTGTCCGACGACTATAGGGTCGTCCCCACGACCACGGGCCAAAGTTGGCCAGCCGGCGACATGTCCGACGACTATAGGGTCGTCCCTACGACCCCGGGACTAGGTTGGCCCGCCGCAGACTTCTCCGACGACTATAGGGTCGTCCCCACGACCCCCGGACTAGGTTGGCTCGCCGCCGACTTTTCCGACGAGTATAGGGTCCTCCCCACGACCACGGGCCAAAGTTGGCCAGCCGCCGACATGTCCGACGACTATAGGGTCGTCCCCACGACCCCGAGACTAGACTGGCCCGCCACCGTCATGTCCGACGACTATAGGGTCATCCCCACGACCCCGGGACTAGGTTGGCCCGCCGCCGACATGTCCGACGACTATAGGGTCGTCCCCACGACCCCGGGACTAGGTTGGCTCGCCACCGTCATGTCTGACGACTATAGGGTCGTCCCCACGACCACGGGCCAAAGCTGGCCAGCCGCCGACTTGTCCGACGACTATAGGGTCGTCCCTACGACCCCGGGCCAAAGCTGGCCAGCCGCCGACATGTCCGACGACTATTGGATCGTCCCCACGACCACGGGCCAAAGTTGGACAGCCGCCGACATGTCCGAAGACTATAGGGTCGTCCCCACGACCCCGGGACTAGATTGGTCCGCCACCGTCATGTCCGACGACTATAGGGTCGTCCCCACGACCCGGGACTAGACTGGCCCACCACCGTCATGTCCGACGACTATAGGGTGGTCCCCACGACCCCGGGACTAGGTTGCCCCGCCGCCGACTTGTCCGACGACTATAGGGTCGTCCCCACGACCCCGGGAGTAGGTTGGCTCGCCACCGTCATGTCTGACGACTATAGGGTCGTCTCCACGACCACGGGCCAAAGTTGGCCAGCCGCCGACTTGTCCGACGACTATAGGGTCGTCCCCATGACCCGGGACTAGACTGGCCCGCCACCGTCATGTCCGACGACTATAGGGTCGTCCCCACGACCACGGGCCAAAGTTGGCCAGCCGCTGACTTGTCCGACGACTATAGGGTCGTCCCCACGACCCCCCGACTAGGTGGGCTCGCCGCCGACTTGTCCGACGACTATAGGGTCATCCCCACGACCCCGGGACTAGGTTGGCCCGCCGCCGACTTGTCCGACGACTATAGGGTCGTCCCCACGACCCCGGGACTAGGTTGGCTCGCCACTGACATGTCTGACGACTGTAGGGTCGTCCCCACGACTCCGTGCCAAAGTTGGCAAGCTGCCGACTTGTCCGACGACTATAGGGTCGTCCCCACGACCCCGGGAATAGATTGGCCCGCCACCGTCATTTCCGACGACAATAGGGTCGTCCCCACGACCCCGGGACTAGGTTGGCCCGCCGCCGACTTGTCCGACGACTATAGGGTCGTCCCCACGACCCCCCGACTAGGTGGGCTCGCCGCCGACTTGTCCGACGACTATAGGGTCATCCCCACGACCGCGGGACTAGGTTGGCCCGCCGCCGACTTGTCCGACGACTATAGGGTCGTCCCCACGACCCCGGGACTAGGTTGGCTCGCCACTGACATGTCTGACGACTATAGGGTCGTCCCCACGACCACGGGCCAAAGCTGGCCAGACGCCGACTTGTCCGACGACTATAGGGTCGTCCCTACGACCCCGGGCCAAAGCTGGCCAGCCGCCGACATGTCCGACGACTATTGGATCGTCCCCACGACCACGGGCCAAAGTTGGACAGCCGCCGAAATGTCCGACGACTGTAGGGTCGTCCCCACGACCCCGGGACTAGATTGGCCCGCCACCGTCATGTCCGACGACTATAGGGTGGTCCCCACGACCCCGGGACTAGGTTGCCCCGCCGCCGACTTGTCCGACGACTATTGGATCGTCCCCACGACCACGGGCCAAAGTTGGACAGCCGCCGACATGTCCGAAGACTATAGGGTCGTCCCCACGACCCCGGGACTAGATTGGTCCGCCACTGTCATGTCCGACGACTATAGGGTCGTCCACACGACCCCGGGCCAAAGTTGGCAAGCCGCCGAAATGTCCGACGACTGTAGGGTCGTCCCCACGACCCCGGGACTAGATTGGCCCGCCACCGTCATGTCCGACGACTATAGGGTGGTCCCCACGACCCCGGGACTAGGTTGCCCCGCCGCCGACTTGTCCGACGACTATTGGGTCGTCCCCACGACCCCGGGACTAGGTTGGCTCGCCACCGTCATGTCTGACGACTATAGGGTCGTCCCAACGACCACGGGCCAAAGTTGGCCAGCCGCCGACTTGTCCGACGACTATAGGGTCGTCCCCACGACCACGGGCCAAAGTTGGCCAGCCGGCGACATGTCCGACGACTATAGGGTCGTCCCTACGACCCCGGGACTAGGTTGGCCCGCCGCAGACTTCTCCGACGACTATAGGGTCGTCCCCACGACCCCCGGACTAGGTTGGCTCGCCGCCGACTTTTCCGACGAGTATAGGGTCCTCCCCACGACCACGGGCCAAAGTTGGCCAGCCGCCGACATGTCCGACGACTATAGGGTCGTCCCCACGACCCCGAGACTAGACTGGCCCGCCACCGTCATGTCCGACGACTATAGGGTCATCCCCACGACCCCGGGACTAGGTTGGCCCGCCGCCGACATGTCCGACGACTATAGGGTCGTCCCCACGACCCCGGGACTAGGTTGGCTCGCCACCGTCATGTCTGACGACTATAGGGTCGTCCCCACGACCACGGGCCAAAGCTGGCCAGCCGCCGACTTGTCCGACGACTATAGGGTCGTCCCTACGACCCCGGGCCAAAGCTGGCCAGCCGCCGACATGTCCGACGACTATTGGATCGTCCCCACGACCACGGGCCAAAGTTGGACAGCCGCCGACATGTCCGAAGACTATAGGGTCGTCCCCACGACCCCGGGACTAGATTGGTCCGCCACCGTCATGTCCGACGACTATAGGGTCGTCCCCACGACCCGGGACTAGACTGGCCCACCACCGTCATGTCCGACGACTATAGGGTGGTCCCCACGACCCCGGGACTAGGTTGCCCCGCCGCCGACTTGTCCGACGACTATAGGGTCGTCCCCACGACCCCGGGAGTAGGTTGGCTCGCCACCGTCATGTCTGACGACTATAGGGTCGTCCCCACGACCACGGGCCAAAGTTGGCCAGCCGCCGACTTGTCCGACGACTATAGGGTCGTCCCCATGACCCGGGACTAGACTGGCCCGCCACCGTCATGTCCGACGACTATAGGGTCGTCCCCACGACCACGGGCCAAAGTTGGCCAGCCGCTGACTTGTCCGACGACTATAGGGTCGTCCCCACGACCCCCCGACTAGGTGGGCTCGCCGCCGACTTGTCCGACGACTATAGGGTCATCCCCACGACCCCGGGACTAGGTTGGCCCGCCGCCGACTTGTCCGACGACTATAGGGTCGTCCCCACGACCCCGGGACTAGGTTGGCTCGCCACTGACATGTCTGACGACTGTAGGGTCGTCCCCACGACTCCGTGCCAAAGTTGGCAAGCTGCCGACTTGTCCGACGACTATAGGGTCGTCCCCACGACCCCGGGAATAGATTGGCCCGCCACCGTCATTTCCGACGACAATAGGGTCGTCCCCACGACCCCGGGACTAGGTTGGCCCGCCGCCGACTTGTCCGACGACTATAGGGTCGTCCCCACGACCCCCCGACTAGGTGGGCTCGCCGCCGACTTGTCCGACGACTATAGGGTCATCCCCACGACCGCGGGACTAGGTTGGCCCGCCGCCGACTTGTCCGACGACTATAGGGTCGTCCCCACGACCCCGGGACTAGGTTGGCTCGCCACTGACATGTCTGACGACTATAGGGTCGTCCCCACGACCACGGGCCAAAGCTGGCCAGACGCCGACATGTCCGACGAATATAGGGTCGTCCCCACGACCCCGGGACTAGATTGGCCAGCCGCCGACATGTCCGACGATTATAGAGTCGTCCCCACGACATCGGGTCAAATTTGGCCAGCCGCTGACATTTCCAACGACTATTGGGTCGTCCCCACGACCACGGGCCAATGTTGGCTAGCCGCCGACATGTCCGACGACTATAGGGTCGTCCCCACGACTCCGTGCCAAAGTTGGCAAGCTGCCGACTTGTCCGACGACTATAGGGTCGTCCCCACGACCACGGGCCAAAGTTGGACTGCCGCCGACATGTCCGAAGACTATAGGGTCGTCCCCACGACCCCGGGACTAGATTGGCCAGCCGCCGACATGTCCGACGACTATAGAGTCGTCCCCACGACACCAGGTCAAAGTTGGCCAGCCGCTGACATTTCCAACGACTATTGGGTCGTCCCCACGACCACGGGCCAATGTTGGCTAGCCGCCGACATGTCCGACGACTATAGGGTCGTCCCCACGACCACGGGCCAAAGCTGGCCAGACGCCGACATGTCCGACGACTATAGGGTCGTCCCCACGACCCCGGGACTAGATTGGCCAGCCGCCGACATGTCCGACGATTATAGAGTCGTCCCCACGACATCGGGTCAAATTTGGCCAGCCGCTGACATTTCCAACGACTATTGGGTCGTCCCCACGACCACGGGCCAATGTTGGCCAGCCGCTGACATTTCCAACGACTATTGGGTCGTCCCCACGACCACGGGCCAATGTTGGCTAGCCGCCGACATGTCCGACGACTATAGGGTCGTCCCCACGACCCCGGGACTAGGTTGGCTCGCCACCGTCATGTCTGACGACTATAGGGTCGTCCCAACGACCACGGGCCAAAGTTGGCCAGCCGCCGACTTGTCCGACGACTATAGGGTCGTCCCCACGACCACGGGCCAAAGTTGGCCAGCCGGCGACATGTCCGACGACTATAGGGTCGTCCCTACGACCCCGGGACTAGGTTGGCCCGCCGCAGACTTCTCCGACGACTATAGGGTCGTCCCCACGACCCCCGGACTAGGTTGGCTCGCCGCCGACTTTTCCGACGAGTATAGGGTCCTCCCCACGACCACGGGCCAAAGTTGGCCAGCCGCCGACATGTCCGACGACTATAGGGTCGTCCCCACGACCCCGAGACTAGACTGGCCCGCCACCGTCATGTCCGACGACTATAGGGTCATCCCCACGACCCCGGGACTAGGTTGGCCCGCCGCCGACATGTCCGACGACTATAGGGTCGTCCCCACGACCCCGGGACTAGGTTGGCTCGCCACCGTCATGTCTGACGACTATAGGGTCGTCCCCACGACCACGGGCCAAAGCTGGCCAGCCGCCGACTTGTCCGACGACTATAGGGTCGTCCCTACGACCCCGGGCCAAAGCTGGCCAGCCGCCGACATGTCCGACGACTATTGGATCGTCCCCACGACCACGGGCCAAAGTTGGACAGCCGCCGACATGTCCGAAGACTATAGGGTCGTCCCCACGACCCCGGGACTAGATTGGTCCGCCACCGTCATGTCCGACGACTATAGGGTCGTCCACACGACCCCGGGCCAAAGTTGGCAAGCCGCCGAAATGTCCGACGACTGTAGGGTCGTCCCCACGACCCCGGGACTAGACTGGCCCGCCACCGTCATGTCCGACGACTATAGGGTGGTCCCCACGACCCCGGGACTAGGTTGCCCCGCCGCCGACTTGTCCGACGACTATTGGGTCGTCCCCACGACCCCGGGAGTAGGTTGGCTCGCCACCGTCATGTCTGACGACTATAGGGTCGTCCCCACGACCACGGGCCAAAGTTGGCCAGCCGCCGACTTGTCCGACGACTATAGGGTCGTCTCCACGACCCCGGGAGTAGGTTGGCTCGCCGCCGACATGTCCGACGACTATTGGATCGTCCCCACGACCACGGGCCAAAGTTGGACAGCCGCCGACATGTCCGACGACTATAGGGTCGTCCCCACGACCCCGGGACTAGATTGGCCAGCCGCCGACATGTCCGACGATTATAGAGTCGTCCCCACGACATCGGGTCAAAGTTGGCCAGCCGCTGACATTTCCAACGACTATTGGGTCGTCCCCACGACCACGGGCCAATGTTGGCCAGCCGCTGACATTTCCAACGACTATTGGGTCGTCCCCACGACCACGGGCCAATGTTGGCTAGCCGCCGACATGTCCGACAACTATAGGGTCGTCCCCACGACCACGGGCCAAAGTTGGCCAGCCGCCGACATGTCCGACGACTATTGGATCGTCCCCACGACCACGGGCCAAAGTTGGCCAGCCGCCGACATGTCCGACGACTATAGGGTCGTCCCTACGACTCCGGGACTAGGTTGGCCCGCCGCAGACTTCTCCGACGACTATAGGGTCGTCCCCACGACCCCCGGACTAGGTTGGCTCGCCGCCGACTTTTCCGACGAGTATAGGGTCCTCCCCACGACCACGGGCCAAAGTTGGCCAGCCGCCGACATGTCCGACGACTATAGGGTCGTCCCCACGACCCGGGACTAGACTGGCCCACCACCGTCATGTCCGACGACTATAGGGTGGTCCCCACGACCCCGGGACTAGGTTGCCCCGCCGCCGACTTGTCCGACGACTATAGGGTCGTCCCCACGACCCCGGGAGTAGGTTGGCTCGCCACCGTCATGTCTGACGACTATAGGGTCGTCCCCACGACCACGGGCCAAAGTTGGCCAGCCGCCGACTTGTCCGACGACTATAGGGTCGTCCCCATGACCCGGGACTAGACTGGCCCGCCACCGTCATGTCCGACGACTATAGGGTCGTCCCCACGACCACGGGCCAAAGTTGGCCAGCCGCCGACATATTCGACGACTATAGGATCGTCCCCACGACCCCGGGCCAAAGTTGGCCAGCCGCCGACATGTCCGACGACTATAGGGTCGTCCCCACGACCCGGGACTAGAGTGGCCCGCCACCGTCATGTCCGACGACTATATGGTCGTCCACACGACCACGGGCCAATGTTGGCCAGCCGCGGTCTTGGCGACGACCCTATAGTCGTCGGACAAGTATATACAAGTATATAAGTATAGCGACCCTATAGCCGCTGACTTGTCCGACGACTATAGGGTCGTCGCCAAGACCGCGGGACTAGATTGGCTCGCCGCCGACTTGTCCGACGACTGTAGTGTCGTCCCCAAGACTCCGTGCCAAAGTTGGCAAGCTGCCGACTTGTCCGACGACTATAGGGTCGTCCCCACGACCCCGGGAATAGATTGGCCCGCCACCGTCATTTCCGACGACAATAGGGTCGTCCCCACGACCACGGGCCAAAGTTGGCCAGCCGCCGACATGTCCGAAGACTATAGGGTCGTCCCCACGACCCCGGGACTAGATTGGCCAGCCGCCGACATGTCAGACGACTATAGAGTCGTCCCCACGACACCGGGTCAAAGTTGGCCAGCCGCTGACATTTCCAACGTCTATTGGGTCGTCCCCACGACCACGGGCCAATGTTGGCTAGCCGCCGACATGTCCGACGACTATTGGGTCGTCCCCACGACCACGGGACTAGATTGGTCCGCCACCGTCATGTCCGACGACTATAGGGTCGTCCCCACGACCCCGGGCCAAAGTTGGCAAGCCGCCGAAATGTCCGACGACTGTAGGGTCGTCCCCACGACCCCGGGACTAGATTGGCCCGCCACCGTCAAGTCTGACGACCTCGGGACTAGGTTGGCCAGCCGCCGACATGTCCGACGACTATAGGGTCGTCCCCACGACCCCGGGACAAGGTTGGCCCGCCGCCGACTTGTCCGACGACTATAGGGCCGTACCCACGACCCCGGGACTAAGCTGACTAGCCGCCAACAGGTCCGACGACTATAGGGTCGTCCCCACGACCCCGGGCCAAAGTTGGCCAGCCGCCGAAATGTCCGACGACTGTAGGGTCGTCCCCACGACCCCGGGACTAGATTGGCCCGCCACCGTCAAGTCCGACGACTATAGGGTCGTCCCCAGGACCTCGGGACTAGATTGGCCCGCCACTGACAAGTCCGACGACTATAGGGTCGTCCCCACGACACCGGGCCAAAGTTGGCCAGCCGCCGACATGTCCGACGACTATAGAGTCGTCCCCACGACACCGGGCCAAAGTTGGCAAGACGCCGAAATGTCCGACGACTGTAGGGTCGTCCCCACGACCCCGGGACTAGATTGGCCCGCCACCGTCAAGTCCGACGACTATAGGGTCGTCCCCACGACCTCGGGACTAGGTTGGCCAGCCGCCGACATGTCCGACGACTATTGGATCGTCCCCACGACCACGGGCCAAAGTTGGACAGCCGCCGACATGTCCGAAGACTATAGGGTCGTCCCCACGACCCCGGGACTAGATTGGTCCGCCACCGTCATGTCCGACGACTATAGGGTCGTCCACACGACCCCGGGCCAAAGTTGGCAAGCCGCCGAAATGTCCGACGACTGTAGGGTCGTCCCCACGACCCCGGGACTAGATTGGCCCGCCACCGTCAAGTCCGACGACTATAGGGTCGTCCCCACGACCTCGGGACTAGATTGGCCCGCCACTGACAAGTCCGACGACTATAGGGTCGTCCCCACGACACCGGGCCAAAGTTGGCAAGACGCCGAAATGTCCGACGACTGTAGGGTCGTCCCCACGACCCCGGGACTAGATTGGCCCGCCACCGTCAAGTCCGACGACTATAGGGTCGTCCCCACGACCTCGGGACTAGGTTGGCCAGCCGCCGACATGTCCGACGACTATTGGATCGTCCCCACGACCACGGGCCAAAGTTGGACAGCCGCCGACATGTCCGAAGACTATAGGGTCGTCCCCACGACCCCGGGACTAGATTGGCCCGCCACCGTCAAGTCCGACGACTATAGGGTCGTCCCCAGGACCTCGGGACTAGATTGGCCCGCCACTGACAAGTCCGACGACTATAGGGTCGTCCCCACGACACCGGGCCAAAGTTGGCCAGCCGCCGACATGTCCGACGACTATAGAGTCGTCCCCACGACACCGGGCCAAAGTTGGCAAGACGCCGAAATGTCCGACGACTGTAGGGTCGTCCCCACGACCCCGGGACTAGATTGGCCCGCCACCGTCAAGTCCGACGACTATAGGGTCGTCCCCACGACCTCGGGACTAGATTGGCCCGCCACTGACAAGTCCGACGACTATAGGGTCGTCCCCACGACACCGGGCCAAAGTTGGCCAGCCGCCGACATGTCCGACGACTATAGAGTCGTCCCCACGACACCGGGCCAAAGTTGGCAAGACGCCGAAATGTCCGACGACTGTAGGGTCGTCCCCACGACCCCGGGACTAGATTGGCCCGCCACCGTCATGTCCGACGACTATAGGGTGGTCCCCACGACCCCGGGACTAGGTTGCCCCGCCGCCGACTTGTCCGACGACTATTGGGTCGTCCCCACGACCCCGGGAGTAGGTTGGCTCGCCACCGTCATGTCTGACGACTATAGGGTCGTCCCCACGACCACGGGCCAAAGTTGGCCAGCCGCCGACTTGTCCGACGACTATAGGGTCGTCTCCACGACCCCGGGAGTAGGTTGGCTCGCCGCCGACATGTCCGACGACTATTGGATCGTCCCCACGACCACGGGCCAAAGTTGGACAGCCGCCGACATGTCCGACGACTATAGGGTCGTCCCCACGACCCCGGGACTAGATTGGCCAGCCGCCGACATGTCCGACGATTATAGAGTCGTCCCCACGACATCGGGTCAAAGTTGGCCAGCCGCTGACATTTCCAACGACTATTGGGTCGTCCCCACGACCACGGGCCAATGTTGGCCAGCCGCTGACATTTCCAACGACTATTGGGTCGTCCCCACGACCACGGGCCAATGTTGGCTAGCCGCCGACATGTCCGACGACTATAGGGTCGTCCCCACGACCACGGGCCAAAGTTGGCCAGCCGCCGACATGTCCGACGACTATTGGATCGTCCCCACGACCACGGGCCAAAGTTGGCCAGCCGCCGACATGTCCGACGACTATAGGGTCGTCCCTACGACTCCGGGACTAGGTTGGCCCGCCGCAGACTTCTCCGACGACTATAGGGTCGTCCCCACGACCCCCGGACTAGGTTGGCTCGCCGCCGACTTTTCCGACGAGTATAGGGTCCTCCCCACGACCACGGGCCAAAGTTGGCCAGCCGCCGACATGTCCGACGACTATAGGGTCGTCCCCACGACCCGGGACTAGACTGGCCCACCACCGTCATGTCCGACGACTATAGGGTGGTCCCCACGACCCCGGGACTAGGTTGCCCCGCCGCCGACTTGTCCGACGACTATAGGGTCGTCCCCACGACCCCGGGAGTAGGTTGGCTCGCCACCGTCATGTCTGACGACTATAGGGTCGTCCCCACGACCACGGGCCAAAGTTGGCCAGCCGCCGACTTGTCCGACGACTATAGGGTCGTCCCCATGACCCGGGACTAGACTGGCCCGCCACCGTCATGTCCGACGACTATAGGGTCGTCCCCACGACCACGGGCCAAAGTTGGCCAGCCGCCGACATATTCGACGACTATAGGATCGTCCCCACGACCCCGGGCCAAAGTTGGCCAGCCGCCGACATGTCCGACGACTATAGGGTCGTCCCCACGACCCGGGACTAGAGTGGCCCGCCACCGTCATGTCCGACGACTATATGGTCGTCCACACGACCACGGGCCAATGTTGGCCAGCCGCGGTCTTGGCGACGACCCTATAGTCGTCGGACAAGTATATACAAGTATATAAGTATAGCGACCCTATAGCCGCTGACTTGTCCGACGACTATAGGGTCGTCGCCAAGACCGCGGGACTAGATTGGCTCGCCGCCGACTTGTCCGACGACTGTAGTGTCGTCCCCAAGACTCCGTGCCAAGGTTGGCAAGCTGCCGACTTGTCCGACGACTATAGGGTCGTCCCCACGACCCCGGGAATAGATTGGCCCGCCACCGTCATTTCCGACGACAATAGGGTCGTCCCCACGACCACGGGCCAAAGTTGGCCAGCCGCCGACATGTCCGAAGACTATAGGGTCGTCCCCACGACCCCGGGACTAGATTGGCCAGCCGCCGACATGTCAGACGACTATAGAGTCGTCCCCACGACACCGGGTCAAAGTTGGCCAGCCGCTGACATTTCCAACGTCTATTGGGTCGTCCCCACGACCACGGGCCAATGTTGGCTAGCCGCCGACATGTCCGACGACTATTGGGTCGTCCCCACGACCACGGGACTAGATTGGTCCGCCACCGTCATGTCCGACGACTATAGGGTCGTCCCCACGACCCCGGGCCAAAGTTGGCAAGCCGCCGAAATGTCCGACGACTGTAGGGTCGTCCCCACGACCCCGGGACTAGATTGGCCCGCCACCGTCAAGTCTGACGACCTCGGGACTAGGTTGGCCAGCCGCCGACATGTCCGACGACTATAGGGTCGTCCCCACGACCCCGGGACAAGGTTGGCCCGCCGCCGACTTGTCCGACGACTATAGGGCCGTACCCACGACCCCGGGACTAAGCTGACTAGCCGCCAACAGGTCCGACGACTATAGGGTCGTCCCCACGACCCCGGGCCAAAGTTGGCCAGCCGCCGAAATGTCCGACGACTGTAGGGTCGTCCCCACGACCCCGGGACTAGATTGGCCCGCCACCGTCAAGTCCGACGACTATAGGGTCGTCCCCAGGACCTCGGGACTAGATTGGCCCGCCACTGACAAGTCCGACGACTATAGGGTCGTCCCCACGACACCGGGCCAAAGTTGGCCAGCCGCCGACATGTCCGACGACTATAGAGTCGTCCCCACGACACCGGGCCAAAGTTGGACAGCCGCCGACATGTCCGAAGACTATAGGGTCGTCCCCACGACCCCGGGACTAGATTGGTCCGCCACCGTCATGTCCGACGACTATAGGGTCGTCCCCACGACCCCGGGACTAGGTTGGCTCGCCACCGTCATGTCTGACGACTATAGGGTCGTCCCCACGACCACGGGCCAAAGCTGGCCAGCCGCCGACTTGTCCGACGACTATAGGGTCGTCCCTACGACCCCGGGCCAAAGCTGGCCAGCCGCCGACATGTCCGACGACTATTGGATCGTCCCCACGACCACGGGCCAAAGTTGGACTGCCGCCGACATGTCCGAAGACTATAGGGTCGTCCCCACGACCCCGGGACTAGATTGGCCAGCCACCGACATGTCCGACGACTATAGAGTCGTCCCCACGACACCGGGTCAAAGTTGGCCAGCCGCTGACATTTCCAACGACTATTGGGTCGTCCCCACGACCACGGGCCAATGTTGGCCAGCCGCCGAAATGTCCGACGACTGTAGGGTCGTCCCCACGACCCCGGGACTAGATTGGCCCGCCACCGTCAAGTCCGACGACTATAGGGTCGTCCCCAGGACCTCGGGACTAGATTGGCCCGCCACTGACAAGTCCGACGACTATAGGGTCGTCCCCACGACACCGGGCCAAAGTTGGCCAGCCGCCGACATGTCCGACGACTATAGAGTCGTCCCCACGACACCGGGCCAAAGTTGGCAAGACGCCGAAATGTCCGACGACTGTAGGGTCGTCCCCACGACCCCGGGACTAGATTGGCCCGCCACCGTCAAGTCCGACGACTATAGGGTCGTCCCCACGACCTCGGGACTAGGTTGGCCAGCCGCCGACATGTCCGACGACTATTGGATCGTCCCCACGACCACGGGCCAAAGTTGGACAGCCGCCGACATGTCCGAAGACTATAGGGTCGTCCCCACGACCCCGGGACTAGATTGGTCCGCCACCGTCATGTCCGACGACTATAGGGTCGTCCACACGACCCCGGGCCAAAGTTGGCAAGCCGCCGAAATGTCCGACGACTGTAGGGTCGTCCCCACGACCCCGGGACTAGATTGGCCCGCCACCGTCATGTCCGACGACTATAGGGTGGTCCCCACGACCCCGGGACTAGGTTGCCCCGCCGCCGACTTGTCCGACGACTATTGGGTCGTCCCCACGACCCCGGGAGTAGGTTGGCTCGCCACCGTCATGTCTGACGACTATAGGGTCGTCCCCACGACCACGGGCCAAAGTTGGCCAGCCGCCGACTTGTCCGACGACTATAGGGTCGTCTCCACGACCCCGGGAGTAGGTTGGCTCGCCGCCGACATGTCCGACGACTATTGGATCGTCCCCACGACCACGGGCCAAAGTTGGACAGCCGCCGACATGTCCGACGACTATAGGGTCGTCCCCACGACCCCGGGACTAGATTGGCCAGCCGCCGACATGTCCGACGATTATAGAGTCGTCCCCACGACATCGGGTCAAAGTTGGCCAGCCGCTGACATTTCCAACGACTATTGGGTCGTCCCCACGACCACGGGCCAATGTTGGCCAGCCGCTGACATTTCCAACGACTATTGGGTCGTCCCCACGACCACGGGCCAATGTTGGCTAGCCGCCGACATGTCCGACGACTATAGGGTCGTCCCCACGACCACGGGCCAAAGTTGGCCAGCCGCCGACATGTCCGACGACTATTGGATCGTCCCCACGACCACGGGCCAAAGTTGGCCAGCCGCCGACATGTCCGACGACTATAGGGTCGTCCCTACGACTCCGGGACTAGGTTGGCCCGCCGCAGACTTCTCCGACGACTATAGGGTCGTCCCCACGACCCCCGGACTAGGTTGGCTCGCCGCCGACTTTTCCGACGAGTATAGGGTCCTCCCCACGACCACGGGCCAAAGTTGGCCAGCCGCCGACATGTCCGACGACTATAGGGTCGTCCCCACGACCCGGGACTAGACTGGCCCACCACCGTCATGTCCGACGACTATAGGGTGGTCCCCACGACCCCGGGACTAGGTTGCCCCGCCGCCGACTTGTCCGACGACTATAGGGTCGTCCCCACGACCCCGGGAGTAGGTTGGCTCGCCACCGTCATGTCTGACGACTATAGGGTCGTCCCCACGACCACGGGCCAAAGTTGGCCAGCCGCCGACTTGTCCGACGACTATAGGGTCGTCCCCATGACCCGGGACTAGACTGGCCCGCCACCGTCATGTCCGACGACTATAGGGTCGTCCCCACGACCACGGGCCAAAGTTGGCCAGCCGCCGACATATTCGACGACTATAGGATCGTCCCCACGACCCCGGGCCAAAGTTGGCCAGCCGCCGACATGTCCGACGACTATAGGGTCGTCCCCACGACCCGGGACTAGAGTGGCCCGCCACCGTCATGTCCGACGACTATATGGTCGTCCACACGACCACGGGCCAATGTTGGCCAGCCGCGGTCTTGGCGACGACCCTATAGTCGTCGGACAAGTATATACAAGTATATAAGTATAGCGACCCTATAGCCGCTGACTTGTCCGACGACTATAGGGTCGTCGCCAAGACCGCGGGACTAGATTGGCTCGCCGCCGACTTGTCCGACGACTGTAGTGTCGTCCCCAAGACTCCGTGCCAAGGTTGGCAAGCTGCCGACTTGTCCGACGACTATAGGGTCGTCCCCACGACCCCGGGAATAGATTGGCCCGCCACCGTCATTTCCGACGACAATAGGGTCGTCCCCACGACCACGGGCCAAAGTTGGCCAGCCGCCGACATGTCCGAAGACTATAGGGTCGTCCCCACGACCCCGGGACTAGATTGGCCAGCCGCCGACATGTCAGACGACTATAGAGTCGTCCCCACGACACCGGGTCAAAGTTGGCCAGCCGCTGACATTTCCAACGTCTATTGGGTCGTCCCCACGACCACGGGCCAATGTTGGCTAGCCGCCGACATGTCCGACGACTATTGGGTCGTCCCCACGACCACGGGACTAGATTGGTCCGCCACCGTCATGTCCGACGACTATAGGGTCGTCCCCACGACCCCGGGCCAAAGTTGGCAAGCCGCCGAAATGTCCGACGACTGTAGGGTCGTCCCCACGACCCCGGGACTAGATTGGCCCGCCACCGTCAAGTCTGACGACCTCGGGACTAGGTTGGCCAGCCGCCGACATGTCCGACGACTATAGGGTCGTCCCCACGACCCCGGGACAAGGTTGGCCCGCCGCCGACTTGTCCGACGACTATAGGGCCGTACCCACGACCCCGGGACTAAGCTGACTAGCCGCCAACAGGTCCGACGACTATAGGGTCGTCCCCACGACCCCGGGCCAAAGTTGGCCAGCCGCCGAAATGTCCGACGACTGTAGGGTCGTCCCCACGACCCCGGGACTAGATTGGCCCGCCACCGTCAAGTCCGACGACTATAGGGTCGTCCCCAGGACCTCGGGACTAGATTGGCCCGCCACTGACAAGTCCGACGACTATAGGGTCGTCCCCACGACACCGGGCCAAAGTTGGCCAGCCGCCGACATGTCCGACGACTATAGAGTCGTCCCCACGACACCGGGCCAAAGTTGGCAAGACGCCGAAATGTCCGACGACTGTAGGGTCGTCCCCACGACCCCGGGACTAGATTGGCCCGCCACCGTCAAGTCCGACGACTATAGGGTCGTCCCCACGACCTCGGGACTAGGTTGGCCAGCCGCCGACATGTCCGACGACTATAATGTCGTCCCCACGACCCCGGGCCAATGTTGGCCAATCGCCGACATGTCCGACGACTATAGGGTCGTCCCTACGACCCCGGGCCAAAGCTGGCCAGCCGCCGACATGTCCGACGACTATTGGATCGTCCCCACGACCACGGGCCAAAGTTGGACTGCCGCCGACATGTCCGAAGACTATAGGGTCGTCCCCACGACCCCGGGACTAGATTGGCCAGCCACCGACATGTCCGACGACTATAGAGTCGTCCCCACGACACCGGGTCAAAGTTGGCCAGCCGCTGACATTTCCAACGACTATTGGGTCGTCCCCACGACCACGGGCCAATGTTGGCTAGCCGCCGACATGTCCGACGACTATAGGGTTGTCCCCACGACCACGGGCCAAAGCTGGCCAGCCGCCGACATGTCCGACGACTATTGGATCGTCCCCACGACCACGGGCCAAAGTTGGCCAGCCGCCGACATGTCCGACGACTATAGGGTCGTCCCCACGACCCCGGGACTAGATTGGTCCGCCACCGTCATGTCCGACGACTATAGGGTCGTCCACACGACCCCGGGCCAAAGTTGGCAAGCCGCCGAAATGTCCGACGACTGTAGGGTCGTCCCCACGACCCCGGGACTAGATTGGCCAGCCGCCGACATGTCCGACGACTATAGGGTCGTCCCCACGAGCTCGGGACTAAATTGGCCCGCCAACGTCAAGTCCGACGACTATAGGGTCGTCCCCACGACCCCGAGACTAGACTGGCCCGCCACCGTCATGTCCGACGACTATAGGGTCATCCCCACGACCCCGGGACTAGGTTGGCCCGCCGCCGACATGTCCGACGACTATAGGGTCGTCCCCACGACCCCGGGACTAGGTTGGCTCGCCACCGTCATGTCTGACGACTATAGGGTCGTCCCAACGACCACGGGCCAATGTTGGCCAGCCGCCGACTTGTCCGACGACTATAGGGTCGTCCCCACGACCACGGGCCAAAGTTGGCCAGCCGGCGACATGTCCGACGACTATAGGGTCGTCCCTACGACCCCGGGACTAGGTTGGCCCGCCGCAGACTTCTCCGACGACTATAGGGTCGTCCCCACGACCCCCGGACTAGGTTGGCTCGCCGCCGACTTTTCCGACGAGTATAGGGTCCTCCCCACGACCACGGGCCAAAGTTGGCCAGCCGCCGACATGTCCGACGACTATAGGGTCGTCCCCACGACCCCGAGACTAGACTGGCCCGCCACCGTCATGTCCGACGACTATAGGGTCATCCCCACGACCCCGGGACTAGGTTGTCCCGCCGCCGACATGTCCGACGACTATAGGGTCGTCCCCACGACCCCGGGACTAGGTTGGCTCGCCACCGTCATGTCTGACGACTATAGGGTCGTCCCCACGACCACGGGCCAAAGTTGGCCAGCCGCCGACTTGTCCGACGACTATAGGGTCGTCCCTACGACCCCGGGCCAAAGCTGGCCAGCCGCCGACATGTCCGACGACTATTGGATCGTCCCCACGACCACGGGCCAAAGTTGGACAGCCGCCGACATGTCCGAAGACTATAGGGTCGTCCCCACGACCCCGGGACTAGATTGGCCAGCCGCCGACATGTCCGACGACTATAGGGTCGTCCCCACGACCACGGGCCAAAGCTGGCCAGCCGCCGACATGTCCGACGACTATTGGATCGTCCCCACGACCACGGGCCAAAGTTGGCCAGCCGCCGACATGTCCGACGACTATAGGGTCGTCCCCACGACCACGGGCCAAAGTTGGCCAGCCGCCGACTTGTCCGACGACTATAGGGTCGTCCCTACGACCCCGGGCCAAAGCTGGCCAGCCGCCGACATGTCCGACGACTATTGGATCGTCCCCACGACCACGGGCCAAAGTTGGACAGCCGCCGACATGTCCGAAGACTATAGGGTCGTCCCCACGACCCCGGGACTAGATTGGCCAGCCGCCGACATGTCCGACGATTATAGAGTCGTCCCCACGACATCGGGTCAAAGTTGGCCAGCCGCTGACATTTCCAACGACTATTGGGTCGTCCCCACGACCACAGGCCAATGTTGGCCAGCCGCTGACATTTCCAACGACTATTGGGTCGTCCCCACGACCACGGGCCAATGTTGGCTAGCCGCCGACATGTCCGACGACTATAGGGTCGTCCCCACGACCCCGGGACTAGGTTGGCTCGCCACCGTCATGTCTGACGACTATAGGGTCGTCCCAACGACCACGGGCCAAAGTTGGCCAGCCGCCGACTTGTCCGACGAGTATAGGGTCCTCCCCACGACCACGGGCCAAAGTTGGCCAACCGCCGACATGTCCGACGACTATAGGGTCGTCCCCACGACCCCGAGACTAGACTGGCCCGCCACCGTCATATCCGACGACTATAGGGTCATCCCCACGACCCCGGGACTAGGTTGGCCCGCCGCCGACATGTCCGACGACTATAGGGTCGTCCCCACGACCCCGGGACTAGGTTGGCTCGCCACCGTCATGTCTGACGACTATAGGGTCGTCCCCACGACCACGGGCCAAAGCTGGCCAGCCGCCGACTTGTCCGACGACTATAGGGTCGTCCCTACGACCCCGGGCCAAAGCTGGCCAGCCGCCGACATGTCCGACGACTATTGGATCGTCCCCACGACCACGGGCCAAAGTTGGACAGCCGCCGACATGTCCGAAGACTATAGGGTCGTCCCCACGACCCCGGGACTAGATTGGTCCGCCACCGTCATGTCCGACGACTATAGGGTCGTCCACACGACCCCGGGCCAAAGTTGGCAAGCCGCCGAAATGTCCGACGACTGTAGGGTCGTCCCCACGACCCCGGGACTAGATTGGCCCGCCACCGTCATGTCCGACGACTATAGGGTGGTCCCCACGACCCCGGGACTAGGTTGCCCCGCCGCAGACTTCTCCGACGACTATAGGGTCGTCCCCACGACCCCCGGACTAGGTTGGCTCGCCGCCGACTTTTCCGACGAGTATAGGGTCCTCCCCACGACCACGGGCCAAAGTTGGCCAGCCGCCGACATGTCCGACGACTATAGGGTCGTCCCCACGACCCCGAGACTAGACTGGCCCGCCACCGTCATGTCCGACGACTATAGGGTCATCCCCACGACCCCGGGACTAGGTTGGCCCGCCGCCGACATATCCGACGACTATAGGGTCGTCCCCACGACCCCGGGACTAGGTTGGCTCGCCACCGTCATGTCTGACGACTATAGGGTCGTCCCCACGACCACGGGCCAAAGCTGGCCAGCCGCCGACTTGTCCGACGACTATAGGGTCGTCCCTACGACCCCGGGCCAAAGCTGGCCAGCCGCCGACATGTCCGACGACTATTGGATCGTCCCCACGACCACGGGCCAAAGTTGGACAGCCGCCGACATGTCCGAAGACTATAGGGTCGTCCCCACGACCCCGGGACTAGATTGGTCCGCCACCGTCATGTCCGACGACTATAGGGTCGTCCACACGACCCCGGGCCAAAGTTGGCAAGCCGCCGAAATGTCCGACGACTGTAGGGTCGTCCCCACGACCCCGGGACTAGATTGGCCAGCCGCCGACATGTCAGACGACTATAGAGTCGTCCCCACGACACCGGGTCAAAGTTGGCCAGCCGCTGACATTTCCAACGTCTATTGGGTCGTCCCCACGACCACGGGCCAATGTTGGCTAGCCGCCGACATGTCCGACGACTATTGGGTCGTCCCCACGACCACGGGACTAGATTGGTCCGCCACCGTCATGTCCGACGATTATAGAGTCGTCCCCACGACATCGGGTCAAAGTTGGCCAGCCGCTGACATTTCCAACGACTATTGGGTCGTCCCCACGACCACGGGCCAATGTTGGCCAGCCGCTGACATTTCCAACGACTATTGGGTCGTCCCCACGACCACGGGCCAATGTTGGCTAGCCGCCGACATGTCCGACGACTATAGGGTCGTCCCCACGACCACGGGCCAAAGCTGGCCAGCCGCCGACATGTCCGACGACTATTGGATCGTCCCCACGACCACGGGCCAAAGTTGGCCAGCCGCCGACATGTCCGACGACTATAGGGTCGTCCCCACGACCCCGAGACTAGACTGGCCCGCCACCGTCATGTCCGACGACTATAGGGTCGTCCCCACGACCCCGGGCCAAAGTTGGCAAGCCGCCGAAATGTCCGACGACTGTAGGGTCGTCCCCACGACCCCGGGACTAGATTGGCCCGCCACCGTCAAGTCTGACGACCTCGGGACTAGGTTGGCCAGCCGCCGACATGTCCGACGACTATAGGGTCGTCCCCACGACCCCGGGACAAGGTTGGCCCGCCGCCGACTTGTCCGACGACTATAGGGCCGTACCCACGACCCCGGGACTAAGCTGACTAGCCGCCAACAGGTCCGACGACTATAGGGTCGTCCCCACGACCCCGGGCCAAAGTTGGCCAGCCGCCGAAATGTCCGACGACTGTAGGGTCGTCCCCACGACCCCGGGACTAGATTGGCCCGCCACCGTCAAGTCCGACGACTATAGGGTCGTCCCCAGGACCTCGGGACTAGATTGGCCCGCCACTGACAAGTCCGACGACTATAGGGTCGTCCCCACGACACCGGGCCAAAGTTGGCCAGCCGCCGACATGTCCGACGACTATAGAGTCGTCCCCACGACACCGGGCCAAAGTTGGCAAGACGCCGAAATGTCCGACGACTGTAGGGTCGTCCCCACGACCCCGGGACTAGATTGGCCCGCCACCGTCAAGTCCGACGACTATAGGGTCGTCCCCACGACCTCGGGACTAGGTTGGCCAGCCGCCGACATGTCCGACGACTATTGGATCGTCCCCACGACCACGGGCCAAAGTTGGACAGCCGCCGACATGTCCGAAGACTATAGGGTCGTCCCCACGACCCCGGGACTAGATTGGTCCGCCACCGTCATGTCCGACGACTATAGGGTCGTCCACACGACCCCGGGCCAAAGTTGGCAAGCCGCCGAAATGTCCGACGACTGTAGGGTCGTCCCCACGACCCCGGGACTAGATTGGCCCGCCACCGTCATGTCCGACGACTATAGGGTGGTCCCCACGACCCCGGGACTAGGTTGCCCCGCCGCCGACTTGTCCGACGACTATTGGGTCGTCCCCACGACCCCGGGAGTAGGTTGGCTCGCCACCGTCATGTCTGACGACTATAGGGTCGTCCCCACGACCACGGGCCAAAGTTGGCCAGCCGCCGACTTGTCCGACGACTATAGGGTCGTCTCCACGACCCCGGGAGTAGGTTGGCTCGCCGCCGACATGTCCGACGACTATTGGATCGTCCCCACGACCACGGGCCAAAGTTGGACAGCCGCCGACATGTCCGACGACTATAGGGTCGTCCCCACGACCCCGGGACTAGATTGGCCAGCCGCCGACATGTCCGACGATTATAGAGTCGTCCCCACGACATCGGGTCAAAGTTGGCCAGCCGCTGACATTTCCAACGACTATTGGGTCGTCCCCACGACCACGGGCCAATGTTGGCCAGCCGCTGACATTTCCAACGACTATTGGGTCGTCCCCACGACCACGGGCCAATGTTGGCTAGCCGCCGACATGTCCGACGACTATAGGGTCGTCCCCACGACCACGGGCCAAAGTTGGCCAGCCGCCGACATGTCCGACGACTATTGGATCGTCCCCACGACCACGGGCCAAAGTTGGCCAGCCGCCGACATGTCCGACGACTATAGGGTCGTCCCTACGACTCCGGGACTAGGTTGGCCCGCCGCAGACTTCTCCGACGACTATAGGGTCGTCCCCACGACCCCCGGACTAGGTTGGCTCGCCGCCGACTTTTCCGACGAGTATAGGGTCCTCCCCACGACCACGGGCCAAAGTTGGCCAGCCGCTGACATGTCCGACGACTATAGGGTCGTCCCCACGACCCGGGACTAGACTGGCCCACCACCGTCATGTCCGACGACTATAGGGTGGTCCCCACGACCCCGGGACTAGGTTGCCCCGCCGCCGACTTGTCCGACGACTATAGGGTCGTCCCCACGACCCCGGGAGTAGGTTGGCTCGCCACCGTCATGTCTGACGACTATAGGGTCGTCCCCACGACCACGGGCCAAAGTTGGCCAGCCGCCGACTTGTCCGACGACTATAGGGTCGTCCCCATGACCCGGGACTAGACTGGCCCGCCACCGTCATGTCCGACGACTATAGGGTCGTCCCCACGACCACGGGCCAAAGTTGGCCAGCCGCCGACATATTCGACGACTATAGGATCGTCCCCACGACCCCGGGCCAAAGTTGGCCAGCCGCCGACATGTCCGACGACTATAGGGTCGTCCCCACGACCCGGGACTAGAGTGGCCCGCCACCGTCATGTCCGACGACTATATGGTCGTCCACACGACCACGGGCCAATGTTGGCCAGCCGCGGTCTTGGCGACGACCCTATAGTCGTCGGACAAGTATATACAAGTATATAAGTATAGCGACCCTATAGCCGCTGACTTGTCCGACGACTATAGGGTCGTCGCCAAGACCGCGGGACTAGATTGGCTCGCCGCCGACTTGTCCGACGACTGTAGTGTCGTCCCCAAGACTCCGTGCCAAAGTTGGCAAGCTGCCGACTTGTCCGACGACTATAGGGTCGTCCCCACGACCCCGGGAATAGATTGGCCCGCCACCGTCATTTCCGACGACAATAGGGTCGTCCCCACGACCACGGGCCAAAGTTGGCCAGCCGCCGACATGTCCGAAGACTATAGGGTCGTCCCCACGACCCCGGGACTAGATTGGCCAGCCGCCGACATGTCAGACGACTATAGAGTCGTCCCCACGACACCGGGTCAAAGTTGGCCAGCCGCTGACATTTCCAACGTCTATTGGGTCGTCCCCACGACCACGGGCCAATGTTGGCTAGCCGCCGACATGTCCGACGACTATTGGGTCGTCCCCACGACCACGGGACTAGATTGGTCCGCCACCGTCATGTCCGACGACTATAGGGTCGTCCCCACGACCCCGGGCCAAAGTTGGCAAGCCGCCGAAATGTCCGACGACTGTAGGGTCGTCCCCACGACCCCGGGACTAGATTGGCCCGCCACCGTCAAGTCTGACGACCTCGGGACTAGGTTGGCCAGCCGCCGACATGTCCGACGACTATAGGGTCGTCCCCACGACCCCGGGACAAGGTTGGCCCGCCGCCGACTTGTCCGACGACTATAGGGCCGTACCCACGACCCCGGGACTAAGCTGACTAGCCGCCAACAGGTCCGACGACTATAGGGTCGTCCCCACGACCCCGGGCCAAAGTTGGCCAGCCGCCGAAATGTCCGACGACTGTAGGGTCGTCCCCACGACCCCGGGACTAGATTGGCCCGCCACCGTCAAGTCCGACGACTATAGGGTCGTCCCCAGGACCTCGGGACTAGATTGGCCCGCCACTGACAAGTCCGACGACTATAGGGTCGTCCCCACGACACCGGGCCAAAGTTGGCCAGCCGCCGACATGTCCGACGACTATAGAGTCGTCCCCACGACACCGGGCCAAAGTTGGCAAGACGCCGAAATGTCCGACGACTGTAGGGTCGTCCCCACGACCCCGGGACTAGATTGGCCCGCCACCGTCAAGTCCGACGACTATAGGGTCGTCCCCACGACCTCGGGACTAGGTTGGCCAGCCGCCGACATGTCCGACGACTATAATGTCGTCCCCACGACCCCGGGCCAATGTTGGCCAATCGCCGACATGTCCGACGACTATAGGGTCGTCCCTACGACCCCGGGCCAAAGCTGGCCAGCCGCCGACATGTCCGACGACTATTGGATCGTCCCCACGACCACGGGCCAAAGTTGGACTGCCGCCGACATGTCCGAAGACTATAGGGTCGTCCCCACGACCCCGGGACTAGATTGGCCAGCCACCGACATGTCCGACGACTATAGAGTCGTCCCCACGACACCGGGTCAAAGTTGGCCAGCCGCTGACATTTCCAACGACTATTGGGTCGTCCCCACGACCACGGGCCAATGTTGGCTAGCCGCCGACATGTCCGACGACTATAGGGTTGTCCCCACGACCACGGGCCAAAGCTGGCCAGCCGCCGACATGTCCGACGACTATTGGATCGTCCCCACGACCACGGGCCAAAGTTGGCCAGCCGCCGACATGTCCGACGACTATAGGGTCGTCCCCACGACCCCGGGACTAGATTGGTCCGCCACCGTCATGTCCGACGACTATAGGGTCGTCCACACGACCCCGGGCCAAAGTTGGCAAGCCGCCGAAATGTCCGACGACTGTAGGGTCGTCCCCACGACCCCGGGACTAGATTGGCCAGCCGCCGACATGTCCGACGACTATAGGGTCGTCCCCACGAGCTCGGGACTAAATTGGCCCGCCAACGTCAAGTCCGACGACTATAGGGTCGTCCCCACGACCCCGAGACTAGACTGGCCCGCCACCGTCATGTCCGACGACTATAGGGTCATCCCCACGACCCCGGGACTAGGTTGGCCCGCCGCCGACATGTCCGACGACTATAGGGTCGTCCCCACGACCCCGGGACTAGGTTGGCTCGCCACCGTCATGTCTGACGACTATAGGGTCGTCCCAACGACCACGGGCCAATGTTGGCCAGCCGCCGACTTGTCCGACGACTATAGGGTCGTCCCCACGACCACGGGCCAAAGTTGGCCAGCCGGCGACATGTCCGACGACTATAGGGTCGTCCCTACGACCCCGGGACTAGGTTGGCCCGCCGCAGACTTCTCCGACGACTATAGGGTCGTCCCCACGACCCCCGGACTAGGTTGGCTCGCCGCCGACTTTTCCGACGAGTATAGGGTCCTCCCCACGACCACGGGCCAAAGTTGGCCAGCCGCCGACATGTCCGACGACTATAGGGTCGTCCCCACGACCCCGAGACTAGACTGGCCCGCCACCGTCATGTCCGACGACTATAGGGTCATCCCCACGACCCCGGGACTAGGTTGTCCCGCCGCCGACATGTCCGACGACTATAGGGTCGTCCCCACGACCCCGGGACTAGGTTGGCTCGCCACCGTCATGTCTGACGACTATAGGGTCGTCCCCACGACCACGGGCCAAAGTTGGCCAGCCGCCGACTTGTCCGACAACTATAGGGTCGTCCCTACGACCCCGGGCCAAAGCTGGCCAGCCGCCGACATGTCCGACGACTATTGGATCGTCCCCACGACCACGGGCCAAAGTTGGACAGCCGCCGACATGTCCGAAGACTATAGGGTCGTCCCCACGACCCCGGGACTAGATTGGCCAGCCGCCGACATGTCCGACGATTATAGAGTCGTCCCCACGACATCGGGTCAAAGTTGGCCAGCCGCTGACATTTCCAACGACTATTGGGTCGTCCCCACGACCACGGGCCAATGTTGGCCAGCCGCTGACATTTCCAACGACTATTGGGTCGTCCCCACGACCACGGGCCAATGTTGGCTAGCCGCCGACATGTCCGACGACTATAGGGTCGTCCCCACGACCACGGGCCAAAGCTGGCCAGCCGCCGACATGTCCGACGACTATTGGATCGTCCCCACGACCACGGGCCAAAGTTGGCCAGCCGCCGACATGTCCGACGACTATAGGGTCGTCCCCACGACCCCGAGACTAGACTGGCCCGCCACCGTCATGTCCGACGACTATAGGGTCATCCCCACGACCCCGGGACTAGGTTGGCTCGCCACCGTCATGTCTGACGACTATAGGGTCGTCCCCACGACCACGGGCCAAAGTTGGCCAGCCGCCGACTTGTCCGACGACTATAGGGTCGTCCCTACGACCCCGGGCCAAAGCTGGCCAGCCGCCGACATGTCCGACGACTATTGGATCGTCCCCACGACCACGGGCCAAAGTTGGACAGCCGCCGACATGTCCGAAGACTATAGGGTCGTCCCCACGACCCCGGGACTAGATTGGCCAGCCGCCGACATGTCCGACGATTATAGAGTCGTCCCCACGACATCGGGTCAAAGTTGGCCAGCCGCTGACATTTCCAACGACTATTGGGTCGTCCCCACGACCACAGGCCAATGTTGGCCAGCCGCTGACATTTCCAACGACTATTGGGTCGTCCCCACGACCACGGGCCAATGTTGGCTAGCCGCCGACATGTCCGACGACTATAGGGTCGTCCCCACGACCCCGGGACTAGGTTGGCTCGCCACCGTCATGTCTGACGACTATAGGGTCGTCCCAACGACCACGGGCCAAAGTTGGCCAGCCGCCGACTTGTCCGACGAGTATAGGGTCCTCCCCACGACCACGGGCCAAAGTTGGCCAGCCGCCGACATGTCCGACGACTATAGGGTCGTCCCCACGACCCCGAGACTAGACTGGCCCGCCACCGTCATA